>JAWNGG020000063.1:600268-1200536 GCA_036937485.2 Tetragonisca angustula | reverse complement strand
AAAAAGGAAATCGTGATTAAACGATTGAGAAAGAAATACAAATACAAATGTTGAAAAAGTTTCACGGAGAAAAAAGTGGAAATTAATTTTTAATTACAATTTTTATTAATATTCGTGTTATTTTACACACGAATTACTTGCAATTTCAATTTCGTTTCTTTGGCTGTGCCTTTATGCCAAATTAAATTCGTGTAATACAATTATTCCCACTTTATCTTGTGCTCCTTTTATTTCTATAGTCTGAAACTATATTCTCATTATATTAAAGTATGGATCAATCTTTACTGGAAAACTATACGAAAAGAGTTACACACTATATATAAAAAATAAATATAGCAAATATCCAATTTCACTCGTTCAACTCGTAAAATTCTACTTAATTTTGAGTGACTTTAACATGAGGATGAACTATTTATACACTGTCATGTTAGAGTAAAATACTACTGTTCCAAAGAATTCGATATAAAGATGATACAAAGAAATGCAGAGACTAGAAACGTAGAATGATAGTATCAATTGATTTTAAAAATTATTACTACAAAAAGATCAATTAATCAAGAAGAACCAAGAGAAATTGAATATGATTAAAAATTGACATCGTATCTAATAGAATTCATGAGTTGCACAAAGTGAAAAATTTAAGCGCTTTAAAAGTTTAATAAGACGAATGTTCATTTTATTCTGACATGACACTTGAAAGATAAAATAATCGAAATACTGCTTGAAGAATTCGACACAGTCTCACTGGAGAGGGACAAAATGACACACTTTGCAATGCAAATAGTCCGTCCTTTCAAGAAATTTGGAAAATTTTCAAATGTCTATTTCAATTTCGGCTTTTGTCTTTTTTATAAAACACAAATACAAAAAAAAAAAAAAAAAAGTAACAATAAATGCTAGGTCTCGTGTTTCTCAATGTGGCAGATCGAAAGAACACATGCATCCGGGAACAAGACAGAAAAACAGGCAAAAGCGAAAAATTGGGAGAAACCGGTAAACTGGAAGTTCACTTCGCAACTTCGTTCGAAGGGACAAATGCGCGGATAGAAGAGAAATCAGAGGATGAAGTATCGGTTGGAAAGGAAGCGATGAATCCCCCGTTGTCTCTTGAACGATCGTATGTACGTATGCACATAGGAGCCGGTGGCACGCATTCGATATTGGGTCGCATTCGAGCAGAAGACGACAGTCGGCGGCTGAAACGACGACGTATACCCCTTGTGTGCGCGAGCTCTTGCGCACTTTAGTGTCGGCAAGCATGCCGCCAATTTCCAACACGGCCCGACACTTAACCCAAGCAAACGGACTGGCCTCCGTTTGTTCAATGCCGCCACGTCGGCTTTACGTCACCCGTTGATGGACTGGTCTTCCGGCGCGTTAATGTTGCGTTAAGCCTGCGTTCGCAAATCCATTCGCCTGTGTGCAACAGCTATACGCACTATTAGCCGTATATCGGTGGGGAAAATTGGTCAGATGAATTGGCGTTAATTTCCGCGTGTTCGCTGCTTTACGCCACCATTCCCCACGTTTTATAGAGACGTTCGTGCACGGTGCGGCAAGAGGAACAGCGCGAAACGAGAATAGAACGAGGAGGGCCTCCTTTACCTCGTATCAGTTTTCGAATATATTTATTTGTATGATGTATACAGAGGATACGAACGTGGGTGTTCATTTTCACAGATAGAAGAGAAATTGTATTGAGTCTGAAGGGGTGTGAAAGTGGCTGAAAAGGTCTAGCTCGTCACGATTAGTCTAGAATTGTCAAAGTGTAAGTTTATAACTTTTGTTGGCAATTTCACAGATGTGAAACAGCGTATTTTTTTGAAGATTTAAATGACTTTTCGTAAGCTTGTGTATTCTTCTGTTTTTTCAATATAATGATTTGATATCTCTATGGTGGAAATTTTATGTTTTGATCGTAGGTAGTTCCAATGCTAAAGCCTGTTAATATAATTGTGCCATGAAGCTTCTTTAAGGCTTGGTTTTGGAGAAAATATATATATAACTCTAACATTTATATATTTATATATATATGTTTGCCTGTATTTTACAAATTGCCAAATTTAGTTTCCCGAGAACCAAAACGTTCTGCAGAAAAATTTTGTTTCATTTTGTCGATTTTAACGCTTGGAATATTTAAGTGTCAATTATTATCTCTTGTCAAATTTAAACCTTCTTCGCACATTTTCAATCTCGAAGATTTTCTTCTTATAAAGTTACAAAAATATTGACTGTTCATTTTCGACCGTCATCATAATTTTTGATACACCCTGTACGTCTTCATACTTGGTTAAGCAACTGGCCACGCGATCTGTTGAAGAAACGTGGTGAAGTGGAAGAAAGACAGGTTAATTATGTGTTGTTATTTACGATCTATAAAGGCGAAATTCATTGGTTCTTTTCTCTTCGTTTACGACACTCTTGTTCTTCCTCTTCTCTTTCCACTTTCTCCCACTCGTATTTTATCCTTTTTGTTCGTTCGCGTGCAATTTTCTAGGCGTTTGTAAATTAGATCTCTTTCTCTTTTTCATTTAAGAATCAAATAAGATTTCAGCAACTTGAAGTTTTACGGATTTCTGTGCATGTTTATATTTTTGGCAACATGTATTGAACATCATAGACTATGGTTTGGACATTTTATATGTTCTATGCAATTTTATTTTTTTACGCTACTACCGAGAATGACCATTTACAGTTTTTGTTAACTTTATAGATGTAAAACAGTGTACTTTTAAAAATTTTAATGATTTTTCGTAAAATGTATGAATAAAAGCTACCCCATTCTATTTTTTTTTCAATGTCTTTGATGGAAATTTTATGTCTTAATATCGATAGTTTCAGCATCAAAATTTCTCACTTGTTGTTCGTTAGTTCTCATTGGTAATTAGCTTGGATTCTTTTCAAAAATATAGCAGGTCACGTCATTCTTTTATATTTTTCGAGATTGTCAACTTAAATAACAATTAAAGAGAATTGTAGTTATGTTAGAGCATTATAAGATAAAGTATAAAGTGTGCAAGAGCTCGTGGAAATTATCTTATGATGGACAAGTGAAATGAATAATAATCATGGTAATAAAATTACCAACGATAATTTATTTCGGAGATGATAAAAATTGACAATCAAATGACTGAACATTTACAAATATGTAATAAATAGATTATTGATTATTAGTGACTTTATAAATTCCAAAAACCAATAATTAGCAATGTAAAATAAAAATTACAGAATGGATATATAATATTCATAAATATTAAAGTAAAAATTTACAAAATGTTCAGAATAAAATAGATACGTGTTAAAATGTTATATTCAGATGGCGAAACAAATCTCCATTTAAACTCTATATCTTTACTTCATGATAATAATAATAGCAATAATAAATTCGTTTAACATTGATCATTAAATGTCGATATACGTGTATTGTACATAATTTATTACATTTTAACAATGGATATGGAAACCTTCACTGTTTCCTTGTATTACGGTATTACTTACTCATAATGCTACATCATTCGATAATACAGTTGATACAATTATACTAAGTTAATCGTGTTTAATGTGGTTGGTGGTATCACATATTTTGCCGTTGTACATAGTTCGTCGCTGTATCGATTTGTCAAATGTATTTAATTTTCTAATTTAGGATCATTTCCGTTTCCGAATATTACCGTGCTACGTAATTGCTTTTTGTCATTATATACTCGATGCTGTTAAAATTATACGAGTAATTATAAGCGTAATAGAATTGTTTTGTTTCTCCTTTCATTTCATACAAGCGAATAGCCTTCTTCATGATGTACAGTTTTGTAGTCTACTTTCACGTAATTAAACATTCCGACTCATTGTTGAAATTGATCATCGATCATTATCAAAATTTAATATAGTTGCAATACATTTTTTCTACGCAATATTTTATGCGAGTTACAATGTAGATTCTTTTATTTCTTTTCTTTCTAGTTGTAATTGTTAAATGGTTCAACGTATTATATCATTAAATTATATAAATTTCAAATAAAAATAAAGATGCTTCAATTTCGTAAGAATGATTAAGATGGTCGATTAAAATGTTTTTATATACTAGCAGATAAATTTTATTTTTCATAAATTGAGAATAAGTTCTTCTTTAATTCAGGCAATTGTAATTGACAAGTTATTTGACATATTATATTAGTAATATTAAATTACAGATATAGATAGATACAGAGTACCGCATTTTAGTGCGCAAATTCTACAGATAAAAATAAGATTGAAATATGCATTATGATAGATTATAACAAAAATATGAAACTCGCGCGTGCATTTCTCTTTTCAATATACAGTTAGTATTGAAGTGCTGTTGAATTTACTGCGGACCAAATTTCATGTCGATTTTCTTTACACATTCATTTCTGATACATCAATTCAACTCGTGTAGACATTTCTGTGTTGTTCAATTCTGGTTTCAAAGTCTCCGACAGTAAAGATCTAGAGATGTAAAATCTAGTAATATCATGAACATTATGTATTCTTAATATTATTACTATTATATTATTCCTTATATTTTGTTATTCTTTAATACTAAATTAAGAGAAAGACTGACATACATGTATTTTTTTTTTAACAAGACTTTTAGTTTTACTTTTACTCATTTTACAGATTACCATCAAACTATAGAACCTCTGTGTTTAACATAATATATTATTACATCATACTATTATGTTAATCATATGGTCGTAGCCAATTTATAATGACATTCAATTAAAGCAGCATATAACATTATCACAATCGGTATTGGAATAATCTTAAACTCGCTGACTCGACCTGCTGAATTTAGATCAAAGTTACAAAATGGCGAGAAAAACAAAGAAAGCACATTTAGACCCAATACGAATTATTTTCTGAAAAGAGAAGCCTCTCTCTCTTCCACCCACCTCCCACTCTCTAACTTTTAATACCGGCATGGCAAGTCTTTTTTCTTAGATCTTTGCGGCAAGTTTCGTTTCGAGGATTAAAAGTCGGAAAAACGAAGGGGCGTCGTTGATTCTTTTAAAGTGTAGCGATGCGAAATCGGCAGCAGTCATCGGTTTGGTTACCGGACGATTCAAGGAGTCGACAGGAGGCGATACAAAGTTTCGACATTAACCCGAGGCCGAAGTTAGTCTCTCTTTCACACGCCAGAGCAATCGTATTTTTGCCTGGCCGCAAAATTATCTAATTGCCGGGGCTATAAAATATTGACCTAGTTGCTGACGAACTTCGGGAGCTCACTCAAATTAAATGCTGCTTTGCCCCAACTGTGCTGTCGCGAACTTTTTCCTCCCACTCTCCCGCCCCCTTCCCACCGCCACCGCCGTCCTCTTTTTCCTTTTTCTTCCGTGGCGTTGCCTGTTACAAGGATTTTGCTCGACGAACGTGTCGTCTCTTGTACGATACGTGCGATTGTTCGCGAAAGTATCTGAGCATTTATAGGACTGCTCTTTTATGAGTATATCGTGTGTACATTATACAGCGTGTCTCGAATTTAAACGTTGGAATTTTGGGAGTTTACAGGGAACCGAGGGAGAGCGTAGCTTTGGAGATTTGCTTTCTGGAGGAAATCGCAAGGAAAGAAATATTCCACCTGATCTGTGACTCACAAAAAAGTATTTGTCATGAAAGAATCTCTATATATACGTATATATGTAAATTGAATCTGCCATGTAAAAGATTTCCAACGATGCGTTTTTCGATTTTAATTTCCAGTTTCTCGTCTCCTTTATAAAACCAACCTACAATTTGCAGATACTTCAATTTTGTTGAAACTTCGTAAATTTAAAAAGAATCTGGAGTCCGAATTACGAGTATTGTAACATCGACGAAAGAATTCGTGAAAGTAGAGCGAAGCGCTAATAAACGATCGTCGAGAAGGTGAAAACGAACATTATCCCGTTATCCCGTTCAGAATGACAGATCGGCCGATGACGATTCTCTCCGTGAAAGAACAAAAGTGCCTTCCACCCCCCCTCCCCTCCCCCCGAAATCCGTGTCGCGGTATCGATTAACAAACACTCGAACGGGCCGGGACGTCACCGCTCGCCTTTGCGGAGCAATCGTTCGTGGTGAAAACCGTTTTAAGCTCTCCCGAATGACGCGGTGAAAGCTTCCTCTAACGGACCAGCCGACTGGACCTAATCGAATTCCGGCTGCGTCGGCGAAAATTCCGCGCTCGTGAAGGGCCACCGCGATATTTAATTTCCCTTTGCCGCTTTCGTATGCGCGTCAGGCCATCTTACTGGCGCGCAAACGGCGACACGGTCTCACTTGCAACCTTCAGATTTCATTTCTCTTTCTTTCTAATTTATTTTATATATATGTATATATATATATACAAAATAAATTAGAAAGAAAGAGAAATGAAATCTTAAGGTTGCAAGTATACATATATATATATATATGTATGTATGTATGTATGTATGTATTTTTGTTGTTCAATAGTTCTTCGATCGAAACTACCATCTCGCGGTAACTCGCGTCTTGGAATTTTTGGCTCTAGAAATTTACGCAAAGAGTAAAATAAATATGACAGTTTATTTTTTTTCTTTCTATCGATCAACGTGATTTTATTTTATCAATTCCTCGTCCACCATTGAGTAGGAATTTGATTTATTTGTTGTTAACAAAAGAATGTGCATTTCTTTCATTGTAGGTAGATTCTTCTTATTTATTTAATTTTTCAATGCTGTGTCAGCGATTATTTTTTTATTATTTTTGATCAGTTTCACGACAGGGGGCAGATTAAGTTAAAGAAACGAGGAACGAATAAAATCATGGTCTGGTAACAACAACGTTCACCAATCTATTTATTTTGTTATAAATATAACGCCATGTATAAATCCTCGATCTTTCAAATCTTTCGACAAAAACGAAACCTACGTCGCTCAAATCCAAAGGGTTAATTCTTCTAAATTCTCCAACGTATTGAAATCACTGATAATAAAACGAAATTACGATAATTTTCGTAGTAACAGAATAACTATGGAACAATACAAAGAGAGGAAACAAATCGGATCGACGATACGAATTTCAGTTGAAAATGTGTGTTCTCCGCTTAAGAAAATTCATCGCGTGTTGCAACGTTCGGTTAGATCCGAACGATTAACATATTAAGGTCGCGTGTTTAAATCGCGAAAAAAACAACGTCTCTCCGATGCTCCGAAGGCATGAAATCGAATCTAGCAGCCGCTGGTAAGTATAAAGAGAGTGAACGTGATGTACAGTGTACCGGCAATCTATTCGAGTAGACGAAAGCAAAAGGACGGCGTGATAAAGCAGCGTGAATGAGTGGTTCGCATTAATTGTAGACACGCGGGCATCTATTATAACCCGTTGCCTCTCTTTTTTTGTCCCCTTCGTTTCTTCGTTTTTTCAGTGCTTCTTCTCTTTTTCATATTTCCGCCTGTTTACGTAGGCCGTGTCACGCGCTATTATTTTTGCGCGAGCTCTCTCGTTTCGTCTCGTCATCGATCCGTCATCCATCCGCGTCGCATTCGTCCGTTTTAAGGTTAGTCCACGTTATCTATTCACGAGCGATCCGAGACAATCAGAGATATTTGATTTGTCCAGGGCTATTGTAATTGTCTTTCATTCGATCTACGTTGTTACATCACACGTATGCAATCTACCTTTGTAAGTGTAGACAGGAGTTTCTTGCAAAAAATTAGATTATTAATACTGTCATTAAATTATAAATTAACCATTAACTTGACAGCTGTGTTATCGATAAATTCAATTACAATTTTGAAATGAAAACGATGCCGAAGAAAAGTTAATTATGTATGTTCGTATGAAAGATTGTGTATTAAACAAAACGGTCGTAATCAAACACAGAATACCTTTTTTTAATTTGAAGCTACTGGTGCAAATAACAGAACATTTTACATCGAATTCTGCCTTTTAATTTAATAGATGATTTTAATTCAGAGGTAACAATAATAAACACTTCTTTTCTCGTCATTTTTTGATATCATTTTACATGTCGTACGTTTCGAAACGTGCAATATAACATTACATCATACACAAAACTTTATCCTTTATACTAACAAATTACCAGATTCGTCAATAACGCCAATTATATCTGCAATCTATCGGAACTAATGTCGGAAAGTATCGCAAAAAGAAGATTCCACGTTAATTGAGATAGTTCCAACGTTGCAACCGATAGTCGACTAACAATCAGCGCCGGATAGATTAATATTTGCGAAAAAGAGAAAAAAAAAAAAAATAAAAAGAAAAGAAAGGAAAGAAATCGAATCGAACGACGAGTGAAGAGTGGTTCGAGGTAGTATATAGGGCAACGGGTTTAAACTTACACGTTCGTTGGCATGATCGTCATTAGCTTGATAATTAGCGGTGTTAAAGGGAAAGAGCCCCGACGAAAAGTATAAAAGCTGCAAGCCACCGGCCAGGATAGTAAGAATCCAATTGAAGTTATGAACTAAACGCATAATGAGCTTGGAGGTAGCACTCGGAGAGCCAAGTAAGTATTATTATATTATCATAAGCGGCTCTTCGTCGTCGACCCACGGGGTCTCCACCCAACGTCCAGCCTGGCAGTCACCTCCGACCCCTCGACTAACTAATTTCATTCCGCAAGTCTTTAATTAGTATTCGTCGCGGAGCGTCCAAACTTTTTCACTAGACGAGCTAGGGCTCTCTCTCTCTCTCTCTCTCTCTTGGCCGTCTCTCGTCGTACCGGGACCGTTCACCCGTTATTTGCATAGGCCAAATTCACAGAGAACACTTTCTTGCCGGCCACCTTCCCGACGCTTAATATTCCTCGTTGGCCGGCCCCTCTAAATCTCGCATCAGGAAAAATGATTACTCGCTAATGAAATTTTCCCTTCGTCTGCTACTGTATTATATGCATACAGGATGATTCACGCGACTTGCACGGCTGAAATAATAACCTTCTAATTACGCGTCTAACGAAAAGTTGTTTAATACAAAAATTTTTGAGGGAGGCAAAGTACGGCGTGTTAACTTTTTGTGTGTCCGAAATTTTCAAAGTTAACTTTATTTATTTTTAAATCAAACTCTATACAAATCGAAAGGATATTAAATTCTAAATAAAACAAAGTATTAATCCACATTGGCCCTACACTTAAGAGTCAATTTTACGATAATTTATTGTAGCAATTAATCTGATTAGTAGAAACAATATTTATGATTTTATTTACTAATAGATTCTTAGGTAACACGTAGACAGTGTTGATAATACTTTCGTGAACCAGAAGAAGAAGCAAAAGTGTTGGAACGTTTTTGATCCAGGAGAGATTAAATAAAGTTTCCGAAAAGTTCACAATTTTTAGAGACGTTTACCGCATTTTCTTCGCGAAACCTAACTTATTAAAGCAGCAAAATTGAAGCTTTGAAATGTCGGCCAAGGCCAATTGTAGCTGGAAGCCTGTCGTTGGAACCCAAAGCATTTGAAATCTTGCTGGCAATCTTTCGAGTTCTGACAAAACCTTTCGAGACTCGAGCCAGCAACTTGGCACTGGTCAAAGAATTTCTTTTACAATGTCAATGACCAATCATTTTCACACAATATGGTTAGGCTCGTACTTCTATACGGAAGTTTTATTCTCTTCCAATTTTTATTGACAATATTCTTACGAATAGATAATGTACCATATTACTATTCTCATATTTTGAAGTATTTAAATTTGTCGATCGATTCGTAGTAAAGACAAGACTATTACTATAATGTTTTAAGTGAAATGCATTCGTAATAATAAATTTCTAAATTTTCGCATTTCAATTTTACCTTTATTCTATACTGAATTCTCAAAATTACTTTCGTCATCAGTTACAACACTCTGGAATACAATAGTAATAAAAAGTAAAATCATTCGAATTGTCTAAAATCTAATTGGTAAATTTATAATTGAATTAAATCGTGCAAAAATTTTGTGGGCTGTTTAGTTTATCATTTAAATCAAAAGTTATTCAAAGTTTATTATAAAACAAAATTTGGCAAGTACGGTAAAAAAAAAAAAAATAAATTCGATTATAAATGAAATTTCAAATCTCAAGATATCTCTTCCTTGACAATTCTTGGATATTCTCGCTGCTTTTTTTCTTTCTCGAGCGTTCATTTCTCACTTTTTACAATGTCTCTTATCATAAGGCTCATTTGTTCATTTATCAAGCCTTATCTCCCGCTGTGAAACCGAAAAATTCTAACACGAGACCAGAGTGGAAAACGTTAAAAATCTCATTGTTATTCAATTCAGCTGAATAACAGAAAATACAAAATATTTAAAAAAATATTCGCAAAATATAAAAAAAATAATACAAAGATAATACAAAACTATGCTCGAATACAAAAATATCCATTAATCCCATCAGTCCGAATTTATCAACTGACAAATACGATCCTTATCGCGTGAAGATTGTTATGAACCGAGTTCCGTGACATTCAACCTTAATGGCGCGCTGGTTTATGTGCAATTTATTATTTATCTGATTCTGTTCGCGAGAGTCGCTGGCTTAAAGCTCGTTACTCCGTAACAATAAGAACACTCGAGACAGTAAATAGTCTCAATATAATGCACGTGCTTAAATAGCGCAGTTCAATGCCGAGGTGAGTGCTTTTAAATGGAACAGCCACTCAACCAGACAATGTTATATCATATAGCTTAATAATTTCACGTTCTTCCGAAGGAAGGTAAAGAAAAAGGTGAACCAGTGACGCAGTGTGTTCGAGCAAGATGTCACTTCGCGATGCGCTAGCACACGTCGAGATACTGTAATTTTATTCAATATCAAACAGTGATATCGCGATCTTCAAAGGTTTATTTATTTTTATAGTTGATAATTTTGCCCGTATCTTGCAACTTTGTAGATATAAATTGACTCTGTTAACTGTACTGTTAAAAATTATAAAAAGAATTCTGAGATAATAGGTGAAGTGTTAAAAAGAAAAAGGCAACAAGTTGTTTTAGAATAATTTAAGATGATCGAATTGGATGAATTATATCTTGTACATTGAGCACGTTTACTTTTTCGTTTTATTATTATTATTACCGCACATTTAAATAACACAATTTTGAAAATTCGATATAATCTTTGTTATTCAGTTGTAAACTGACCACTGTTACAACTTTAATTGAATGTAGAGAAGCTGGAAAGTCCGTATCATAAACCAAGAGATATCGTAACCTACAAAAACCGAATTGAATTCCATATTAATTTCTATCAATTGCCGAAGGCAACGTTCGATATGAAGCATTAAATTTCAAAAGGTTCTTAAATAATAGACCGAAATTTCTACTAAAATTTGCACAACCGAGTTTAATTGAATCGTACTAACTGGAGGCATACAGGACAGATTATATTTGCAGATCTCGTTATCACGAAAACATTTGAACACTTGTGCGTTATGTGTGTACATTATAAAACGTTTTTACTATTACGATCGTATTGGTCAAGTTTAAAAAAAATCTATAAAAATATATATAGAGGATGTTTAACATTACGAATACATTACATTTCGAGATTGCAAAATAATTTAAACAATTGTTTATTAACTTCTTTTCAATGACAAGAAATGCAAGAGGCTTGCAGAAAACGATCGTTAATTAAATTTATAAAAATGAGAATTGTAGAAATTAATAGAGATTAATTTGTTCAGTCTATTCTTGTAGTATAATTATAACACACGAAAGTCTGGAAAGGATAAAATGCACCTAAATGGTTCTCTGTCTGCTTTAACCTTTCATCGTTGCCATGTTTAATACCAATTTTTAGAAACACATTATTTCCAACAAATCGATACATTCTTATTCAAAAGAATGTCCAAGTTATTGACAATAAATTGTCACACCTGCAGCCTCGAATATTTCATGTATGCGAATAATATGATCAATGGGCGGAACAATAAATATTTGTTGCATCTCCAATATTGAAGTGTACCATCTACATTATCTGAAATTAACTATCTCGAAATCTCATTCCTTCTTGTTTATAATATCATCGATTTGTAACTTTTGACAATTCGCATAAACAAGCCATCTTCCCTACATTATTTTGCCCTACGTGTCTAATCGTATTCAACGTTAGTGTCAGAAATAGGTACCTATTCATCCGTGGATTCTCGATCGTGCGACTCGTTTATTGCAGCGGCAATCATGCACCATTTTCGTGTGACAATAAAGACATGGAAGAGGGGCACCGTGTGTGTGCACGCGTCAATACTCACCTTCGGACTTCGGTGCTGGGGGTT
The DNA here is from genome assembly GCA_036937485.2 of Tetragonisca angustula. Classification (NCBI taxonomy): domain Eukaryota; kingdom Metazoa; phylum Arthropoda; class Insecta; order Hymenoptera; family Apidae; genus Tetragonisca; species Tetragonisca angustula. Next base: position 1,188,292 of record JAWNGG020000063.1, on the reverse strand, counting down.
TGCGAGTCGCCCAATTCGTTCGAATACTCCTGCTTCCGAGCCATTGTCCATTCATGGCACCGATGGCACTTTCCGCTTCCTGGAACAATGCAAGCAAAACTGTACCTTGAAACTCGAGAGATCTTTGTGTGAATCGGTGCTCGAACTAAAGCAGCAACAATAGACTGTTTTGCAGGACTGCTTTAAGCGAGTGTTTACCCGTCGATATGACTGGAAATAAAATCAAATTACTTGCCGCGCGCTTCTTTCTCGCGCCGTTCTCATTTTAACCTAGTTTCGTTCTCCCGCGCGAGAGCATCAGGTTGTCGCGGCTGTCGCGTGTAATTATTTAGAATTCGGTAGCCGAAAGTGCCGATCGAATGATATTTGTCAGTCGTTAATTGAATGTTTACAAGTAGTGAAACGCAGACGTAATTGGGGAAAGCTCGAACTTGGATCGAACGAGTCAAAGTGACGTTAACATTGCTTTTCGGGGGAATCTATTTCGAGAGATGAAAGATACCTTGTTATTGAAATTGAAAATAGCATTAAATCATAATTTGATCGATGTTATTTCCAAGAAACGTACGAATAATCCGCGACTAATTTTCGCGCACGTGTAGAAAATTGAAAACATCATGCTGAAAAATGTACGATGCTTTCTGTAATATAATAATTGGTACGTGAAGGTTTTTTAGTTTTCAAATCATGTCTGTACAATTTGGTACAAATCAATTTCAGCGAGGCTGAAAAAGCTGACCTAATGTGAAATTTCGAACGCTGTTAGATCCCGTTCTGCACAGAGTTTTATATAACTGTAAGTGATTGAAGAATTAAAATTCACCAGCGTCATTCCTAATAACGCCGCGTCGTCTAACGAATTTAAATTAAAGATGGCGGACGAGTTTGTCTTACAATTAGTCTTTAATATTTCCGTTCGAACAAACTCTCTCCTCTTCGGAGGAATGATTAATCCCGGTGTCGCTCCCGGTTGAAGGGTCAATTATTATCAAACGTCGGTGCAATCGATCGCCATTTAAATTTTCAAAGAATTAATAAATAACCGGAAGCGATTGAAAACGTGTGTTTCAATAAATTTACTATTTAAATGTGTTATGAAAATTGAGATACGCACTAATGATGAAAGAAAAAGGTATTTACCGAAGTATATAAACGTTCAGAATGAAACGTTGCAGTATAGTGACAGTCATTTCTCTGAAATATTATCAAATGTTTGCACAGCAGCTTTGTAAGGATGAAGTCACGGGGGGCAAGTGTGTGTTGTGTCTTGCGTTAAAAAAGAGATCGAGAACTGGAATAAACAAAAAGGTGAAATGTTACGACGAACAGCTAGAGGCCGTAACTCGCAGTACACAAGATGGTAGCCGTAACTTTTATTTACTACTGCTCTGGTTTGAGAAGCATAGCTCGAGTGGATTGAGAAAAGTGGTCTATTACTGTTCCCCGCATGGAACAGGCGTAATAAATACGTATGTACGTATATATTACTTACGCTAAACGTACGTGTGCATGTACACTACCATTCTATATATATATATATGTGTATGTAGACGTCGAATGGAAATAGAAATGGTCAGCGTGACAATTGTCGATACGATAAATTTATTCTCCCTCTCTCTCTTTTTCTAATTTATGTCCATAACACCCATCTACCTTCTGTGCTAGATTCTTAGAATTTTTGCCATTGTAAATATTTAGTTTGCTTTCCACGTCTAGATTTTAATTTTAATAAAATTTAAATTTTTATTTGTACCTTCATTCGATGCTTTAATAGAAATTAACTTGTATTTATAAATTTCGTAGTTGTTCGACAAGAAATCTCGATGTTTCTTCTTGGCATTGAAATATGTACGTTTATAGGAAATTTAATTCCTTCTGCTTTGATGTGATTGATATTTCGAGAGAACGACTTTATATACTAATCCAATATAAAATATAAATGTTACGTGAAATATAAAATGTACAATTGAAACACTTTTAATTTCGAGTAATACTCATACTACATACACATAGTTCCAAGTGTTATATGTACATTATGTTTAGGATTGTCGATAGTTGTATCGAAACCTGCGAGATTGACCCTAAAAAACCTATTTTGCATGTACAAAATGAACGCATTCTCGCAGGAAAATAAAAAAAGAAACATTATATAAACATTTTCCAATTATCACGGACACACCCCAAGTACGTTACAATAATACAATGTAACACACACGGCTCCATGTGTTTACACATCTGTATATTACCACTTGAAAATCCGTGGAATCGGACATTGGACAGCCTTGACTCGATTCATAAGTGCACGTTGAACTTGATCTCATCCCACGCAGATGCGGTTCGTCCCCCCCTTCCCCCTGCGGTTAACAAAACAGGCACTCGCATCCGTCTATCCATAAGTCCATTACGGAATTCGTATGAAAAATAAGGAAGAATCGTGGGAAGCGAACAGAAGGAGGCGTGGGACGAGGCAGCAAGAGGCAAAGCAGAAAACGCCGCGGTATCCCCCGTGGTGTGTGTGTGTGTGTGGTAAGGCGGCCACCGTAAAGGAGAAATGGATGTGGAATAACAGAGAGCGACATCGTCGTTCGGGGGTGGAGGAGGGGCGCATCGCGCATCGCGCGCGCACACACAACCCCGCGTATTTCACGTAAACGCGAGTAGTCCGTGACAGCGTGCCGGTGGCAGTCGGACGTCTGATGCGACGAAGGACGGATAGGAAATCTAAAAATATTCTTCGCGGGTGGATTCTCTCTCACTCTAGCCGCCTGCCCCGTCCCCGAAAAGGTTGACTGTTCGAAAAGCTCTTCGGCAGTATGTAGGAAAGAGGGGATGTTTCCCTTCTTTTCCTACTGGCATTCCGGGGGTGGCACCCCTCCCTCACCGCCATTTGCGCCATTTTCGAGGACTCTTCGGTCTGCCTTTTGCCTCGTTTCCCCAATCGTTACCTTCCATACCACGCTTTCTCCACGGTCTCTCTCTCTCTCTCTCTCTCTATCTTGTCGCCGACTTTTCTTTCCTCTCGACTACCGACGACGAACTTAGCATCATACCCATCGGCATCACCGTCATCTTCAACCAGACCTTTCTACTCTTCCTCGTGCTTCTTATCCGACGACATCGTTGCTCCCTTCCCCCTCCTCTCGCGCGGGATAAAGTATTTCCGATTCGAATTTCTATTCCCAACCCCCTGCCGTTCGATATGATGCCACGCGTTCCCGTGGTTAGTCCAAATAGAACGTCGTTCGTCTCCGAAGACGTTTCTGTATGTACAAGCGTCGGAGGCACGCACGTTAATTGGACGTGATATTTCAAATCGACGTGGAGGCACGTCTCCCTGCTCTTCCATGCACGATTTTCAACGCGTCCCGGTTCGAAAATGAAAAGATCCCTGCCGGGGTAGAAATCGTTCGTCTCCAACGTTCGAATTAAACCGAACTTGAAACATACCGTCGTGTACTGTCAATTGTTAAATGTTCAGTCGCAGTGATTTTATTGCAAAGAACGAAACTCGTTATAATGAGCCGAAATCACAAAGAGGAATGACAAATAGATTACATTTCGAATATATCTCTGCGTAGAACACAATTTTTGACGCAGACGTTGAGACACTGATATTGGAACGTTAGAACTAAACCAAATTAAATTGAACCAAGACATATATATTGTTAAATGTCCGTAACATTATAATCAGAGGAAATTTCAAAAAATAAGTATAAAAATGACAAATAAATCTGAGCGCAACGCTTGAAAATTGCGTGTAGAAGAACAAGAATGCCATCTTTAAAAAAATGTCTGCTCCTATTTGTGTTAATTTCATCCTTGAAACCCAACGCGCCTGACGCAAATCGCTGCGTTCAATAATAAGCGAGCTATGTAAAGCTGGAATTTTCTGTATGCGTCAAACGCACGCTGTTCGATGTACAGATCTAGACGAAAGTGTTTGCATGCTCGATGAAAAATTGTCCGTATTTTAAACGATTTATTAAAGTGTCCTTTTTCTAAGAAGATTGTGGTTGAATGACAAAGTGTTACGATTTCTTGAAACCCTAACGTCCAATGTTCAATACAATGGCGAAAAAATATCGTACAACAAGTTTTAAGGGGTTGATCTTTAATCTTCAAGTTCATGATAGATACAGTAAGAAAAATTTTCAGTGATATTTGAAGGCGTTTCAATCTTTACAGTTTTAACATCTGGTGTATCACTTTTGAAAAAAATTAAAAAGTGAGGACTCAAGAACAACTGGCGTAGGATTTCGTTTTACAAAGTTTGAACAGTTCCAAAAATCGATGATTTTTCATCGATACTCTTAGAGACTTTTCCGACTGCAAGGAGGCAACGATTACTCGTTCGCTCCCTACTCCGACCGAATTTCATACCGTGTCCTGCAAACGAAACGAGCACGAATGTTTTGTTTTCGAAATGCGAACGCGATCGTCGGTGTCGGGCGGATGCAACAGTTGACAAACCGCTCACGGAGGAAGAAAAGCGTTCGTATCAGCATAAATGCAGAGACCCCGAGATGCACGCGTCCGAGAGACGACATCTTATTGGAAATTCCACGCTAAGCCGATTCTAAACTACGGTCGATAAAAGTTGCAGTCTCTCCTAGCCAGCCGACACCGTAACCCCTGAACGAGCAGGAACAGGGCTGAACGTACACGCTCCTCCTCCCCTTAGGCCCCTTTTCTACGTTCCGTGACCAGACCGTTTATACGACAGGTCGGTGGCGCGCCGCGTCCTACCGACCTCGTCCCCCAGACCTGCCTAGTTTCACCTGTCTAGGCACACACATCAAATCGAATTTCTTGCACGGTCAGAGGAGACGGTCTTATAGACCGTTCGTGACTCGCTTCGAGCAGCGACACCCAGCTGCTTTACACGCATTACTAAGTCATAGTCTCGGTGGTAGCGTCGCGGCATCGGATTACGTGGCTCGAACGAAACACGCTCAGCACGCCTCTTTTCGACGTGGTGCGCGAGACGTGGCTGTTGTTACTCGCGAGTTTCCGAAACTTTCTCCTCGGTCTAGATAGCGACAGAGCGATAGGAGGGGCAGGTCAGTGGAATGGTCAGAGGTGGTCGAAGGGACTGTAATAAACAGGTGGCTCCACTTTCCGATGAATTTTAGTAATTCAGCGAGGAGGCAATTGAGCCTTAACTGGCTATCAACTTGGATATTCCAAGACTGTGAAAGTCGATCGTTTGATCCTTGATTGATCTTGGAATTTTTGATTTCATTTGTCCCTCGTCCGTCACTCCCTTCAGCTGAATTTGTCTTCTTGGTGTAAGATTGAGTGTCACGGCGGTAAGAAAATTTGTAAATTCTTTTATCGATGACGAATAAATGACCGAATTTCCGTGTTCAACTGTCTAGTAGATTTATGTACATGAATCGTGCTTGTACGTATGTACGTCGTATCAAATCTCGCGTCGTTATCTTATTTTCTCTTAATTTAACAAAGTGACTGTTGTATCGATTCTTGCGTTATATTATGAATATTAAAATGGCGAGTAATTTATAAATTCATTGTATAAATATGAATAACAAATTTATTACGTGAGTAATGTTGCACGAATAATACGTTTATTTACAATCGACCTTACGCCGTTTAATAGATAAGGAATAATGTAATTAAATGAGTAATTTAATTAATAACTTTCCAACGAAGCATTCGTGGACGCTACACGATGTATCAATTTTATCTTTGCCTAACAGAGCACACTGGCACTAAAGTTTGCCCTACGTATGAAAACCAACACGTGACCACTTAAATCTATGAAAACCCTAGTCATAATCAATATAATTTAAATGTACGATCACCAGAAAGTCCAAAATCATCAACATTAATCAACTTGCGCTGGTTTGCGGACCATAACGAGGACAAAACCGTATACAATAATTCGTCGCTCTCTTTTTGAACACGCCGGTATGATATCACTGGATCGAAATTATCGAGAAGTAATAAATTTATTATTCGTTTTGCCTATTTTGTTTCACTTAAATACGTTAATAAAACCGAGAAAATGTTACAACGTTGGAATAAAAAATTCTCGACGTGCGAGCGCAAGAGAGGTTAATACGTTCTTTATTCTCTCAGATGATGAAGCGCGTTCCAAAGTGTCGAATCAAATCGTCAAACGAAGATCGCGAATATCATGTTCTTCCCCATTCATGGCGTCGTCTGATCTATGGACGCGATTCGTATTATCGATCGACGAAACGGCAGTGGGACGCGTGGGCTCGAACACTAGAAACCCGGAGGGACACCCCGGATCGATCGGATATTTTATGGGAATATTATGTGGACGCCGGGAAATTTTGGAATCAACAGCCACGTGGAAATTAAGAATACGAAATGAATTTTTTGCCCGAATCGGTGGCCGCGTTGCTTCCGACCTTATTCCAGCTGGGATTTTATCGGCGAAACGTTATGAAAGCCTTTTTCCCCAACCCCCCGACCCCACCGTCCCCCCCTCCCCGCCATCGCCACCGCCATCCTCCCCACTCCCCCTCGATTTCTTGATTTATCGCCGACGGATTTATCGATTCTGCTTCTTGTCGTTTAAAGTGGCCGACCATTTGCTGATCTCGCTGTTGCGTCAAGTATTTCGTACACGTAGCTCCACGTAGCGACGGTGTATTGGTTCTTCTTCAAGTATTGCGCGCGACTATTTTTCTTTTTCTTTTTTTTTATGATTCTTTTTCGCACGGTTGATCGAATGTTTTAGTTCATACAACAGGAGTATCGCACTCTGAGATGCTCGAAGTAATTAGTTTATTTAATGGAATTCAAAAAGACGATAATATATTATCGTATATACAGAGGATAAATATGTAATGTTCTTGAATGTGAAAGCAATTTTAATTCGATCGCATGCTCTACGTTTGATATTGAAGATTATTAGAGTTTTCGTAATTTTGACGAGCATTTAAAGGGTTAATTACGTATATAATTAATGCTTGTACATCATTGCTTGAATAAACAAGTTATTGATAAAGTTAATAAGTATCATTTTTTTTTTAGATTGTCGCAAAGCAAATATTTAACAAATCAGTTTCCGTTCTAATCTTTTCTCTTCAATTATTGTTTCCATTTTCATTCAAAGTTTTGCAACTTTTATTCTCGTTCAAGGAGCAATATCACATTTTCCCCCAAACTTCTAAATTTTCTGCTAACGTGGAACGTAATTTCGTTTCATCGTTTATTTGGATAATCTTTTACGGCGCGAATTCCGCTAATAAAAGTACGTAATTGAGTTAGAACAATTGCTTTAATTTCGTGTCATTAATCAGTGTCGTTGGAATTATTATTAACGTGGCGACGTGTCTTGCGGCATGAAAAGTAATAACGTCCAATTTATTGATCTGCAGCAAAGCTATAAAAGTTGGAAGCAGCTGGCATAAAGTGGCAGGAATTCTCAATGAGAATTGTTTAAGAACATTCGATATGTTGCTAACGGTGTACAATAAAATGAAAGAACAAAATTCTATCAGAATTCGAAAATTACTGTTACTGTTACAATTCATTTAGGTTTTCCAACAGAGAAATATAAGAAACTTTGTCACGTTTTCCTTTAGAATCTGTACAACTTTGGGCAATGAGTAGATTAGTGCCATAAAATATTAAAAATTGTTTCCCTTCGAGTATTTGAAACTTTGTATTACAAGTACTACAAAATAATAATATATACAGAGATCCACGCGTGTACATTACATAGTACGTCGGAATACATAATATATAAAATTGCATTCGATAGTACAATTAGCATCGTGTATAATTAAACCCAATATACATATTTAGACCTATATACCAATTCTTATTCGCTAATAAAACAAATTACTTCTCAAGAAAGCTGTTTTTTTAAACGTGGCCAAGAAAGTTTTAAAATCTGCAGTCTACGAACGAAATATTATTACAAAACGAGAAAAGACGAGGTCACGATGTGAAAAATTGAACATTCGTACGCGAGTGTAGAATTTATACAGTCGGCGGCGCATTTTACAAAATTTAGCTTAGCTAATTGTGGATAAAAAGAATTCGCAAGTTCAATTCGCATTCAGTCTCTTCTGTTCTGACAAATCAATATCCATGATCTGACCAGCTGGTCATAACCGTGGGACGAGTTGAGTCAGAGAACGGACAATGGTTATAATCGAGGTCGGGGTGGAAACGAAGACACGTGGTGTACGCGTTATTTCTCGTACGTCTTTGAGGGAGTGTCGGACGTTGGATCGCCCGATGATCAGAACTCGCGATTTAGGTACGTGTATCCGGCGGTCGGAGGATATAGTGGCAGAGGTCGAGGACTGAAAGAGGCGAGGAGAGCCAAAGGGGAGCGTGTAGGAGCGCGGGACGGAGAGGGGGGGAGGGGGGGGCGACAAAGTGGAGAAATTTTCGCGTGTTCCTCGAGGTTAAACGGAGACACCGGGAAAATTTATACGCGGGCAATAGTAATACCGTGGGTGTGAGGCAGGTGCCGGCGGTGGTCCAGATCGATAGAACATTAAAACAGAGGGGAAAACGAGTGGGTCCGTACCTCCGGGGCAGCCGCCCCGGCGAATAACCTCGCCATAAACGGTGGCAAGGCTTCTTTTACTTACAGTCGTACATTTAACTCGGCCGTGATTTACGCGCCGGATTTTGGCGGGTCACGGTAAAAGTCGTTCCACCAGCGGCCGTCTCATTTCGAAAAATGATGCTTTAAAAGCGTCACGAGGCGCCGACGCCCGCTCCCCCTATCCCTTATTCGATCAACGAAATTTCTCGAGCGAGTTACACAGATGGGAATAGGGGAAATTTGTGTGGGCTCGTATTAGTTGATAGGTTAGGTTCACGCAGTTTTACTTATGGAACAAATTGTAGAATCGGAGCTGTGTTTATTTACTGCTTTAAACATCAAGCACGCCCCTATTTCTTGTTTAGCCAACGAGATTTCTCGAGCGAATGACACAGATGGGAATAGCAGAAATTTGCGTGGAATCATATTAGTTTAGATAATAGGTTCGGTTCACGCAGTTTTATTTATGGAAGAAACTGTATAACCGGAGCTGTGTTTGTTTAGTTTTTCTTCAAAAATTAAACACTTTCCTATTTCTTATTTTTACGAATGGAATTTTTAAAGTGAATTACAGAGGCAGGAATAGGTGAAGTTTGTGTCATAGTTAATAGTCTAGAAATTCGAATATAGTATCTTTTAAGTGCTTAAAATTACCAAAAGTCGAGAAATTTAACTGAATGATGTAATGTGTCATTCTCTTTGAACCTCTAACAGTCAACTAATTATTTTATTATTCACACAGATTATTTCTACGCTCAAAGGGTTAATCGACGAAATTTCTTGCACGATTAAACATATTTTATTGGTCAACGAAAACGTAATTTAAAGTAATCAACAGGTACTTGTTCATAATTCGATAATCAAATTTTTACAAAAAATTCCGAATTTATAGAATGCAGAACAAATTGCATTTACAGAGTACAGAAATTGCTCTCCAGAGTGTCCAATTTATAAACACACATGGATAAATGAATATTTTTATGATTAGTGAGAAAAAGATTTTCTGCAATATTTTCACACAGTGGATAACTGGAAAAATTGTGTTTTTTCAGTTGTTAGTACGATTGCAATTGCATCGCGATATACATTCCAGAGATTTTCTGTTGACGAACACTTCGATATATGGCGAAAAATGATTGGCAAGTGCTCGTGGGATTTTTCGAATTAGTTACAGGGAACGGTTCTGTTCTCGTAAACAATATTTTACAGATTTCCCTTACGTTTCACAGATAACACACGGGATCGATGGAATTTTCTCGATGGTATTCACCGTGATAAATCCGAATGCTTTCTCTGATCTAAAAAAAAAAAAAAAAAAAAAGAAAAGAAAACGCGTTTATAAAATTTAAATATCTTTGATTTCGATCTTTGATTTTAGTAATTTTTAAACTTCCCTTTTAATGGTTTAATCTCGTATTGAATTTTCATCAGAGTATTGCACAGACAACACAATCTTATAGTAAAGAATAATATAATATTGGTTTCGAAAGATATTCTTAATTTGTTATCTGTTCCTCGTTCGGTGTTAAACTTTTAGACTTTTGGTAACTTTAAACACTCGAATGACTAAGAAGTTAGATCACTCTGGAAAATCAGGTAACAGATTCAAAAATGAATTCTCTCATGGTTGGTAACTAAATGAAAACCTCCAATTTCGAGATATGTGAAACTTTCAACTTCATGCTTGAATTCTTTTTCAAAATGAAACTGGCACAAAAAGACAGAATTATTCGCTAGTTTTAAAATTTCAGTTTGATCGCGCTGGGAAAGACTCGAGTATCTTCCAGTCAAAATGGAATTTTGAAATTACTGAATAACTCTGTCATTTCATAACATTCTTGCTTTAAAAATATCAATATAAAATAGAGCTAAAAGCGACGCACATCTCGAAAGAATCTTTTCTCCTGTTGTTAGTAATTGCTTCTGACAAAAATTCAACAAAATTTCACCTATTTCTGGATGTGTCATGGCCACGCTCTTTTAACCCTCATTCGTCCATTGGATTAATTTGACACATTTAAAAAAAAAAGTTACATTATTTTGCAGCATGTAAGAACAGATACAGAAAGTCAATCTCTGTAACATTTATTTCTCCAACACGCAGCGTATATTTTCGACATTTTTGATAAGAAAACATGCTGAAGTATTTCAAAGTATTCGACAGGTAGTAGAAATTATTACACGGTTATCTACAGTTTTGAACAATGAAACAATTGATCGTAACAAAATTAAAGAAAATAACATCACAATACGACGCTGAATATATAGGACAAAATTACTCAGACAAAATTAAATAAAATAAGATCATAACGTGAAATCGAATACACAGGTGTCAGCAATTAAATAGAAATTCACACGCAATTCAATAAAAAAAATATAACAAAGTCAGTTTACCCATTGTGAACGAAAGAATTTTCAAACTCAACTATTTATCTTTCCTTCGTATTGATCAGTTTCTCTTTTATCGTTAAGGGAGAAAATTCAGCTGAAGGGATAAATTCGAGAAACGAGGAACGGATGGGAACGATGGTTAACGAAAGCAAATCGCAGTTTGTTCATGCTCGTTGGATCGATCGCAATGCTCCCCCTTTGTTGCTCGATCGTTCGTTCCCGAATAATTATGTATGTCGCTTTAGTTTGTGGGGGACGCGTGTGAACTCCACGACTGAAATATGCCCTCCCCGTGGAACTTTTCACCCCGCGGCGAACTTTCGCGTTCACCAGGCGCGAGTAAACATTTTGATTAAGTAGAAGCAATCCACTGGAGGCAGAGAATCGTTCTCGTCTTACGGCTGAATTGTGAATTGTGAATTATTACCCTGTGCATTCCGTGGCTTCAACTGCATTTCGTCGCGCATGGCGGAGTAGACACTTACTGATTACACGCACCAAATACACTTTGCGAATTACGGATACAGTATATACGTGTGAAGCAATTATATCGAACGAAGAGATATTATTAGAATGTTCTGTTTATTAAATTTGTAAGTGTAAAGACTTGTACTTGTAGCGTAAAGATTTGTGGTGTACAGTATATAAGCGCGAAGTGATTATGTATCGAACAAGAGATATTATTAGAATCAAATTAAGTTTGAATTCGTAGTGTAAAGGCAAAGGTAATCAGTTAATTGTTTCGACATTATGTTAATTAAGAGACAAGCATTTCGAAACATTGAACGAACTAATTGCAAACGTATCAAATTTGTTCAGACGCTTGCCAATTTGAGACAAGTTGACACAGCTCGAAAAAGCAATCAATGGAGAATGGAAAAAGAAATTGAATGCTCGTGTACGTACATATGTTCAATTATGAATAGAAATGTTTAAAAATGCTCCTTATAGAATAAAGTTTACATCTTTAAATATTTTTATGTTGGAAGTAATTACATCGAATGAAAGAAAGAAAGACAAAAATAATTTCTGAACAAAATGCTTAAACTTCGTTCAGATTATGATGAATTCAGGCATCTCAAAACTTTATTTTTATCAGAATCTATTATTTATGATTCTTTGAAGTTTCTATATTCCACGTTATAGCAGAATCAAATTTTATCAAATTCTCCTTTTGGCACTCGTTGCATGCAATAAATTATTAATTTACTTACTGTAACAAAATTAGCATATTGTATTGTGTAACATAATAATATTCATTAAACGATAAATAATCTTTACGTTGGTAAAAAAGAATCCATTGATTACTTATTCTCTGGATACTTTCTGGAAACTACATCAGCGAGAATATTCTTAAATGAAAATAGTCAGAAATGATCGCAAGAATTGATCAGAATTTCGATCGCTACAGAATGCAAAACTATAAACTAGAGAGAGAAGTAACAGCGTCTAGAATTTTCTTTGTAAAGGCAATTCGCGGAGAAAACAAAAAAAAAAAAAAAAAAAAAAAATAAAGCAAGCTTACATTGTAGCCAAGGCTCATTTTCTCTTGCCAAAACCATTATCTCAGCTACAATTTCACTTCCGTTTGAAATTTCCGGTAAGTTGCCGCTGTTTTTTTTAGAAAATTAGCTTACGGTCGGGCGAGTTTTCACTAATGAAACTAGAGGTGGATGAAAGTTTGCGCGAGAAACTCACCGCTTTTTTGACAAACGAGACAAATCCATATCCCTTGGATTTGAGCGTCTGTGGATCTCTCACAACTCTGCAATCGCTGCAACAGAAAACAAGTTCATTTGTTAAATACGAATTTTCGGTAGGAAAGGGAGATAAGCGCGCTTGAAAATTACTTTGCCGGCAAAGTAACCGGCAAATTTTTTTAATCCTCCAACGACGTTCAAAGGTTCGTCTCTATAATCAGCTTTTCATCCCTCGAAATTTTAATTAACCTCTTTTCTTCCCTTCCTTTTTATTTTCTTTCGTTTTTTTCCCTCTCTTTTCTATTTTCAACGGCGATATTAGCGAAATATGAAAATAACGTTTCAGCATCAGATGTAAAACTCAAACATTTAATTTCTGACAATCGTACAACAATACGGTTGCGTGAAATTACGGTACTTTGTACGGACAATTTCTCCACAATTGTGTCTGCTATGATGAATAAACGAACTTTGGTATTTGTTTGTATAATATTGATGTACGTACGAGAATTAATAATATTTGTATCAGATATTGTCTTATATATGATATTCTACTTCGAGATACATATATTGTATGTATTATTACATTGTATATATATTCCAATATATATCATATTTTATTAAACATAATTCCATTTTATAAAATTATAGATTATCTCCATTTGCTTCAAAAAATTTTTTTTATTGTACTAAAAAGGTTTTCGATCGAAGATAGCAATTCTCAGGGGATTAAGAATTCAGCACATAAGTAGCGCTCCATATTTAAGTCACAATTCTATAATTTGAAATTCACACATCTTTTCCTTTGGTTTGATTCTCGTTACATTTTATTCCAACAGCCTCCGTATGAAAAATTACTTTTATTCTCGTGTACACTTTTAAACAAACTTTCACAGAATACATGAATATCTTCACATTAATAACACGAAGCGTGCCTGAATTGCATCTATAATACAAATATAACATATCCAAGTGGACAAACAAAATGTTGTATCAAAAGTATTATATTATTATACACGATTGCAAATAAAAATACGTATCTCTGTATCGTTTCGATCGAGTCATTAATGCCAAGTAGTACAAAAGCGATCCATTATATATTATAAACGAAACCTTAATTGCAGGTACAACAATTTATATTTTGAATATATGAAATCGATATCTGATTATTAAATATGAATCTTTTTTCTAAAGTCATTCGTCAGACACGAGTCTTTTTTTTTCATCGAACACACCTAGTTGAACGCGACAGAACAGTGTCGAAAGGTTCAAGTAGAAAAACGTGAAACTAGGCAAACCTGTAACCGAGAATTTTATTCGCAGCCGCTGCTCGTTCGAAAGAATATTTTATTTAAGGCGGGAGGGGTATTTTGCGTGTTTTTAGGGAATTTTTTCCAAAGAAACTATTGTACCTTTCGCAATCAAGTTGACAAGGTTTATTTGTACGTATTTCAACGACGTTTTAAAATTTTTTGGGACTAAAATTAGTGGCACTGCATACTCTCAAACATAGTCGCTTTTAAAAAAAGGTCGTCTCACGGTGTCCATGATTCCGGCCATTTTGCTTGTCGAAATTAAAGAAACGTGAATGTTCCTTCATTAGTATGAGTTTGGCTATAGCGGGTACCAAAATAAAAGAAAAAAGTGGCGATACTTTGAAGTTCGATTATCGATTTTTGCATGTTTTTCGGAAGCCTAAAGAAATATAAGAAATAAAATTTTTTCGTTGATTCTGGTAGGAGCTATAGTCACACATGTACTTAAAATTTTGAGCCAATTGGTCATGCAGATTTCGAGATATCATGGACACCGTTTTGAAAAACATAGTTTCCAGAAAAATACCTTTAAAGTTTAATACTGCGGTAACAATGACGCTGGTGATCGCGTCTTTCAAAACAACCATAACTTCGTTAATTTTAGGAGTTCACACGTAAGGTCACAGAGATTTATCTTTGAAACTATGTCCTTTACGAATATGCAAAAAAAGAATCGATTTTTTCAAAAGTTCACATTAGAATATCCCCTTAAATGGAGTGTAGAATGAGCGGGGGACCAAGGGGGGAGGGGGCGAGTTAACCGGCGCCCGAGTATTCCTAATTTTGTTCGACAGGCATCGCCGGAATCTTAATTATGAAGAAGAATTTGAGGGCGTCCAGCGACCGGGCTTCAACGCGCTTGACAATGTTGTTGGCAGTTTTCGTGAGGCGGTGGGAGGGCACGAAACGCTTCGAAATTTCGCCGGCACGTGGAATAAATTGAACTCGGTCGTTCGGCCGTTTATTAAATCGTGATCGAGCAGATTTCGGCTCGATTTCGTGAAATTCGGTGGGAAAAAAAGAAACGACCATTTACGTCTCGTTAACAAGCGAGGCAGGAGGGAGGGAGGGAGGCTGGGGGTTGGTGCAATTAGAGAGGCGTCTCGTTAAGTTTGAAAAAGAACCGCTTCCGCTAATCTGTTGCTTTCGTGTTGCGTTGGCATCGACGAAATGAGGTAAATGGAATTATTACCAAATGTCACGAAACACCAATCCCTACCGTAAAGGGCCATCGAACTTTGGGCAATTTGTTGAATAAAAAATTATTGCCATAGGTTGTTATTGGATTTTCTGTGGATTTTCGTGTGCTTTAAAAATTTTCGTGAACATAATTTAATAAAAATTTGTTCCATCTACTACGAATATTATAATAAATACTCTACTATGCATATTTCATGTGTTTCTGCATATTGCACGCACTCTGTGCATCTTTGAACCTTCAAGTTTATCACGAACGCAGTTCAGTTATTGTAGATGAAGGATCTCGAAATTTTGTTCAACCACGATTCAGAATAACATTTACTTTTGTATATATATACCGGCATAAAATGATTACAAATAGTATTTGCACTCGATTTTGAAGTATATTTTAATTTTATTGAATTTTAAATTTTATTTTAATAATATAAAGTTCTTAGTATTTCAATGGTATAAAATAATACGAAATAAATAATAAATATAATACAAATAATATAAGATTCTCTGTTAAGTATGAAATTCTTAGCTGAAAATTCTATTTCAATAATATAAAATTCATAGTTACGCGAAAGTAACATTAAACGACACGAATTTCATATATTATAGAATCAAATCAATATTTATCAGATGCAACCTACGTGCACAATAAATTTACTTCTTCGTTCGAACAGTTCCCCCTTATATTGTATAATATTATATTTGAAGCAATCGCACGAAATTTTGAATTATCATCCCTCCGTGAATCCACCGAGCCACGAAAGACGCGCTCGTTTCTTTATTACGTAAAAACGAGGGCGATTAAGGGCTAGTTAAATACTGACTTTCGACGTGGAAGGCAATTTAAGAGAGTATAAGTATTTAGCGGCGGAAAGAGAGAAAGTAAATGCATAACTCTCTGCTGAAAGGCCGCGTTTACAGTTGACCGCAACTTTGTTTAGCTTCTTGCGCAACATACTAGTTTTGAGTAAAATTTACTCGGAACTACTGCTTGTCCGGTCTCTTCGTGCTTGACCTTCTTAACTCGGTTTATTGCATCGTCGAGAACGTCACGTGGAAAATGCAAAATGAAATCGAAGAAAGTTCGTTCCGCCAGCGTTGTATATTTCTAATGCATGAATACAGCAGCAGATATATTCGAGGTGTAATTACAAGTGTCAATGGAATTTTTATTTACATTTCTAATATTGCGCAGTATCTGCAAATGAAGATTAAACGAAACATTTCTGAATCTAATCATATATTTCCTCCTATATATACTCTCGTACTGAAACAATGAAATTTCTTTCCATTTACGAAAATGTTCTCGTTTTGACAAACTCGAGACCAAAGTAATCGAAGTGTATAAAGAACATAACTTAAAGTAACGAAAACTGTGAGAAATGAAATTAAAGAAAATTCACGTGCAATGTCGCATTTAATTACATTACAAGTAATATAAAATACAACAGTATGTTAGAGATTGTTCAAGACTCTCGTATTGAATCAACAAAATTTTCTACCTATTCAAATTATTCTTACTTGACATTTTCAAAACCAGAGTGACTGTAGAAAAATGTAAAATAGGAAATAAAGGTAAATGGAAGGTTGTACGTATTCGTAATATAAAATATATAAAAATGTACATATAGTATTAAAATAAAAGTTACATGTACGTACAATTTTATACATATATATTCAAGATGATTATATTCCTTTTCTGTGTTATCTCAACGAATCGATAATATTTCCTCAAAGTGTCCCCCCCCCCCCCGAAAAAATATCCTTCGATCGAACATATTCAAAAACCAGACTAACCGCGCGAGTGCTCGCTTCTAACTTACGGAGCAAACGTAGAGATCCGGATCTCCGAATCGCGCCATTGTTTTCCCGCGACTTTTCAGCGGTGAACGCCGGCGAATGTCACGGTACACGAACATGAGTAATAGTCAATATAAGTTAGATGTAGAGTACGCCAGTCGCATATGTCGTTGCCCACACTTCAAGTCTCCCACCCTTTCGTTCATTCCGTGCTCGATGTACGTAGAGCATCCGCCTCTGTTGCACCCTTTCCATCTCCTCCTTCTCTCCTCTCCTCTCTCCCTCCTCCCTCCGACGTCTATCACCCCCATTTTTGAACACGATCGCTCATCTCGTCCGCCCTTCTCCTCGTCGTTCTCCTCTTTTCGCCGTTCGAGACGCGGCTAACGAAACAATCGCCACGCCGCGGTCCCCGTGGATTTACGGTGTTTCACCGCTAAAAATCGTAAATTAATGCACGGGTTATTGACGCGATAAATCTCGAGATTTAATTCAAGTTTCGTCCGGCGGGTGGTCGGGTGGCGGAGGGTGGGAGCTGTCAGGGATCCCGAGCCACCCTTCCTCTTTGGCCGCGTGATATAACCGCGACAATGGCGGCGCAGCATCGTACAGGCCGGCGCGACAAAACCCACCACCATCGTACGATGAAGAGCACAGTTTCGGCGATTTATTGCCGAAACGCGGTGCGAATCGCCGCGGTCGAAACACACGCCGAGCGATTCGCGATGTCAGAATTGGAGACCCGGGTCGGGAGGGGGGTGGGCCACATCGGTTTGGCGCGTTCGATGATTCAAACGCCTCGTGCGAGACACCGCGTCCGGTCGTGCACGAAAGCCTGGGGCTTGTCTTTCATCCTATCAATCCTGGCCGAGTCTTTATTCCATCGGACTGTCGCGATCCTCGCTCGCCGCGTGTTTTATTTATTGGCACGGGCGATCGGTCGAGTTTCAAAGCGGAACGCCGTGAAACGTGGCCGCGCGACTTTTCCGTTTTCACCTTTCTCAACGGAGATTGTGTATATACATATGCCTCTCTCCAGGGGAGAGTTTCAGGGAAATTTGATCAGAAAGTGCACGAGTTTGTTCGTTTAGGCGATATGGTTAGAGAAGAGGAAGGAGGGAGGAGGTATTTCTTAAAATGCACGTGTATGCGTGTGAATTCTATGCCACATCGTGGAGGAGTATTACTACAATTTTTAATTATTAAAGTGCGATTTGAATCTCAGATCTTTGGTTAGTGATTCAGCCTTCAATCTAATCATACGAGAAAAAGAATAGCTGCTGTTATAAATTATATAACATAATATACGATAGTTAGATGGCTGAGCATCAATGTTCATTGTTGGAATTTTAGAAACAACGAGATGTATATTTTCTAATCATGTTGATAAGGTTTATACAAATTCTACGAAGCATTCATCAGAAATGAAGATGAAACTCGGGAAATGCAGAAAAATAACAGTAGAAAAACGTTCGCCAATCATGATTGTCGAAACGTAATAAAAATATCAACCTTTTAATGGAATTGCACCATTTAATTACTCGTGCACGGTAGCGTGCGTGGAATAATTAAATGCTGGACTTTTTACGCATTCATGGGATATTCATGGGATATTTGAAATTGGAAAAAATTTACAGGCTGCATTGTAATGTTTTAAAGTATCCAATATAGAGTACTCGTTATAGTATTTGTTAAGTGAAACTATTTCATTTTCAAAAATACGAATTTGCATGAACATTCTTGGTCTAGTGATAATTAATAATAAATTTTCTGTGAATCTATAAAACATGAAAAATTGAATATGTAAATAAATAAATACAAACAATCACATGTATTTAAGTTTATTCGATATTTTAATTTTAAATAGTTAGAATTTTATCTTATATGAATTAATAAAATTCATTTAATATAAATTCTGATAAATGTCAAGTATCAAATAAATTAGCGCCTATAAAATGTTAGAACCACTTGTTTTTCTTTAAGTATTATAATGATATTTAACAATTATATTTAATATTACGTATATAGACTTTTTACTTTTACGCGTCAATTTCAATTGAATTTCATTCGAACACGCGATTAGTGAGTTGTTAGTTTCGTATTAGATATCAGTGTGCATATAATTAATTGCATGTAGCATCACTATAAGCTGTAATTATGAGAACGGCGCAATATTCAGTAGAGTAAATTCTATCTATTGGGATTTGTCTCGCCTATCTATTCTAATCAATGTACACAATAATATACTCTGTGTTTACAATTGATAATTTCGTTTAATGTTCAATATGCTTTCGTTAACTCTAGTATGCTTATTAACGGAATAATCTAGGAGTTGTATAATAATATTTTTAAGAAATTTTATTCGAAATTTACTTGATATTTATTTAAACTACAATGTAATAAATTAAAAAAATTATTGTACATTATTAAATTTAATTTTGATATTTTTGATACGTATGATTTTTTTATCAATAAATTTAATATTATTTCATTTTATATTTTATTAGTAATTCTTTATATAATTATGAAATGAGGATATAGTGAACTTTGCTTTAATTCTTCATTTCATTTAATATTTTATACTTAAGTATTTTCTTTACCATTATTATATTTATTGTTTCATTTATTAAGTTTATTTTGTAGATCAAATTTTTATATTTTAGAAATATTAAATATTTTATATATTAATAATTTCAAATTTATTTATGTAATTTTAGCTTTTTTAGTAAAAATTCCAATATATATATATATATTGGAATTTTTTGGAATATATTGGAATTCGTGGATGATTATTGAAAGCTCATGTTGAAGTTTCTTTTTTCAATTTAATAATTTTAGCTTCAGCTACGACCCAACAGTCATTTCAATCTTCGTGTCATCAAGTTTGGGCTAATCGACCTAAATGGCATACACGTCAAAGAATAATAACGCGGCACGGATCGGTAGAATCCCAGGCAGTTTTTGTCCACGTGTTCCCAACCCGTGAAACTTCTACGCGTTAACTGTCGTTCCCTGGATGGTTTTTCATCGCCTGTCAGCGCTACCTGGCAATCTAGGTGCTATAGGAGCAGTTTTTTTCTCGTCGTCGTCGTCGTCGTCGTCGAACGGGAACTGGAACTCATTAATTACCAATAATAAAAAAGAAGACGCGTCAGCGCGAAAGATCTTTGTACCGCGAGATCTCCTTTCCTTATCGTCGTGTAGGTAAAAATCGAAGATCGAGACGACGCATTGGCGAAGAATATCGGCCTTCGAAAGAGGAGAAGCATCATGGGAACCCGCGAAGAGATGAATGCTCGTTGCTCGAGCTTCATCAATCTACCTGCTAATCACTCGCGCGGTGTGTCACTCTGCTTGTTCCGCTCGATCGTTATCGTTTCGTATCGTCTTGGCACGTTTCTCCGCGTTTTCGTGATATTACGTTGCTTACACGCGTGAGTTGGAATGATTGCTCCACTCAACTCGTTGAACTCGTTACATACGTTAAAATTTGCTGTGTCGCGCTAGAGACGAATACAAATTTACTGTAGAATTTTCTGTGATTTTCGAGATCTCATTCAACAACAATCATTTGTCAAGTTTTGTAAATTTACATGCTTTGATTGTAACATATGTGCGTGTATGTTACATTCATACATTTATTATTATTTAATAATAATAATAGATAAATAAAATACATTGAATTAATTTATCTAATTTACCTTGAAATAAATACAAGTGGACGCGCAACAACATTGAAAACAAATGGAGGGTTAGGTTAGTTGAATAATAATGGTAATTATGTAAATGATGTAGCAATTTGAAGAATTTATTTTAGAATTTATACTTGAAAGAACAATTCTTTAATCTTGCTAGAATTCTGTAATGCTGGAATTTGTTATCAACGATGTTTCAGAATACTAATTCTTATCATTATACGAAATATAGGTAATTTGATAGATTTATTCTTTACAGTAATTATTACAATTTATTCTGTGATTGTGTCGTTGAATAGACGTTTATTTGAAGAATAATAGTAATTCTTATTGCTAATAAATAATGAATTATTGTGCTGATACATGTATATTAAATGAAAGCTTCGGTATTCAAAATTTGAAGTTCTATAATTTTTTAAAATGGTATGTAGAAGTTTTACATCATCCCTAAACAAACTATATCATCCCTTAATCTTAGTGAAGAAAAATTACGAGGAAAGTATAGCGTTAGAAAAAATTCTACCATAATTTGTAATTTATAGTTTCACGCAGAAAGCAAAAAATGCAAAAACACTGTAAAGAGAAACCTTCAAAATTCGTAAAACCAACGACGTAATAATCGACGATACACTGCGAAGAATTCAAGATACCACAAACTACGAAAACGAAGGAAAAAAAAAAAAAAGAAAAAAGGAAGAAGAAAGAATCGTTTTCAATCACTTCTGTAAACGTCAACCGATTGGCCTAAACGCTGTAAACGGAACCGATTAAACCGATTACAGTTCAGAGAATTCGCGGGGAATATCGTAATCCAATAATTCCACTTGGATCGATATCGCCTCGCCTCTAACAATCGGCAATTTCGAAAGAGGGTGGGAAACGAGAACACGAGAGAGAGAGAGAAAGGGTGAGAGAAACGGCTCTCGTTGTCTCGTATACCAGCAGCCGTACATCGACGAGGTTCGCGCGAGTATACACGCGACACCGCAAATAATACCGCACTGCTGAACATACCGGGGGCATACTTGGTCGACGAATTCGCGAAACGAAAGAGAAAAACGAACGAGAAACGTACATTATACAGGTTCGGTCGTAAGTAGTGGTACAACTACATCGGAGACGATTTCTACGCGTGGATAAGTGAAAACAAACAAAAAAAAAAAGTTTTCGCCGTTTTTTTCGCGGAATTTTTTTTCGTCTACAGCCTCGTTTCCCGAGAAAATTGAGTTGGCGAATTCAGTGGGAGGTGTCGGAGAACAATTTTGTTCAATCTGAAAATGTCGAAGTCGGCAGTGCCGCGCGATTAACACGGAAAGATGATTTGATAAATTAAAAGGCGCAAGTACATTGGAATTCGCTGACAGATCTTTGTTGATGATACAATAAAAAAATGGATATCCCGCAAGAATCTGTGTCATTTTCAAGAATAAAATTTCTTTTCAATCGTAAAATTTCCATCGGAGACGCAACATTAAAAATATAGAGAAGCTTTATGGTACAATGGAGTATGCAAGCTTTCATTTATATATTTTACGAAAAATTATCGAAATCTTTAAAAATACGCTTTTGTCGCGTCTATCAAGTATCGAGCAAAAATTATAAATCGATAATTTCGACCACTTTGGTAGTTCTACCGTCAAATCATATCGTTTGTCAACGGACAGAAACAATCAAAAGCGAAGCGATACGAGAGCGCAATCAAATCTCATGAATTTTCCAAACTCGATCTCCTCGGTGGCGAAGTCTCGCGGGCGAAGAAAAATTTTCTCGTATCAACCTCCGTTCCGATTTCACTACCATTTACCGCCAATCCTGAGAGATCAAGACAGAAAGAGAGGGGAAAGAAGACAGAATAGAAAGAAGCTAAAGAAAGACGAGCATAGAAGAGAAGAAGGCAGGCGTAGAAATGGAAATAGAAGTGGACAGCATAGAGAAAAGAGAAAGAGAGAAAGAGAGAGAGAGAGAGAGCGTTCAATATCTCGGCTAGCCCTTGAAACAGGGCGTCTCGTATCGGTGGACGTCGGAGTTATCGCGCTGTCGGTAGAAACTATTCCGGTATCGGATGAAAACGAAAGGGCGTACAGGCGGGAGGGGGGTGGTGGGGGTGGGTGGAGGGTGGAAGGGAGAACGGAAGTGGAAGGAGAGGAGTTTGCTTACTTTTCGCTAAGTGCACTCAATGCCGAGCGCGCGAACTAATTGTCGGTGGGATAGGTTGGCTCCGATCCTGCTGGCTGGCTGGCTGGTTGCCTGGATAGCTGGCTGGATGGCTCGGCCAGGGCTCGTCGAGGAGGGTTGGAAAACGGGCTTTGGGACAAAGTCGTGTGTTCGCCTGCTACGGCAGGGGACTCTCTCCAAGATTCTCGAGTGGGCTTCGATTTCGAGATCGCGATAAATGAAACTTGGTGATCGTCGGGTGGAAGCTCGTTCGTTTTTGAACCGGCCCGTTCGTATTTCCCCTCCGTCGTCGCTTCTAAACCGTTTATTAAACGTCCCTCCAGCTAGGTGACGAACTCTCTCTCTCTCTCTCTCTGTCTCTCTCTCTCGTGTTAATTCGCTGAAATCCGTCGATCGAAATCGGAAGCGTGTTGATTTACGGTGCTTATGAAATTTCGGTGGATCGTGATGCGAATAATTTCGATCGGAGGCAGCACGCGTGACTGAAATCGGCTAACACGGATTACTTGAGATTCCTCGACGTGCCGGGCGTGTGCGTCGAGCATTTGGAATTCCGCGGGGTTAAGTTTGAATAATTGCGCGGGAACTGTGAACGGGGAGCGTGACTATATTCTTTCAGACTGAAATGTTCTGAGTTTCGGCTGTGAGAGAGAGAGAGAGAGAGAGAGAGAAAGTATTTGCTCCGGAAGAAAATGTTCTCTTAAATATTTCTTCTGTGATGGATAATGCCTTTAATGCTGATCCGATTATTTTTAATATTTCATTTTATAGTTTGTAGTTGTAAAAATTTTAAAGAGTGGTTTATTTTAGAGGAGTAATTAATTACAATGTATTAATTAATATATTAATTATCATACAAGAGCAACAAGTACGATATTTATTATATAATAAATAATCCTATGAGGATATAGGAATAATTGTAAATATAACATCAGAGACAACATAAATTGTCACGATTATAAGCTTCGTATATAGTGCTCATGGTGCTTTAAAATTTAATTTCGTCGAATCTGACTCGGTTAAATCATCTCGTCGTTCTATAAATTATCGGTTTTCTAAATTCAAGAAACAAACTCGCAATTAAACTAATCAAACAATCCTGTCGTGGTTCTGTTTGTTTCTAAAATTCACGTACGTTTAAGAAACGAGGCTGCAATTAACAGAAATTAATCCTGTCAGATACGTTCAAATATTTGCTTAATACCACGAAACGCGGTATAATTGTCGTTTCGACGTAATTTAGCACGATTTACCTACATCGGGCAAGAAATAGGCTTCTAATTGTAAGTTGCGGCGGCGGCGGCAACTACACCATTGTAATGTATTACATTACTATATAATTACTGTGGCAACCCTCTACAGTGAGAGTCCGTCTTATTTAACTTCCGGCCAACTGTAATTATTCTATTTACTTTAGACGCAAGTACGACACCGTGGCTTTGCACGAAATAATTTCACCGTTTACACCCTTTCTTAAATTCGACTTCTCCGGGCAATTTCAAATGGTTCCTGATTGCGAGACTACGATAAACGGAGCCTGATTGTTCGGGGATTGTTTGATTTTAGGCCAACTCGTTGGCAACCAACGGCATTTCGTGCGTTTAATTTCACTTTTGTTCCAGAGTAAATCGCTCGTATTGTTCGAGAGTATATATGCAATTTCGAGTATATATGCGCTCGTTCCTTCACAGATTTGTATAATTCCTTGTAATTTCAACTGGTTTATTAAATTCATTTCTGCGAACAGATCACTTCTCAATAATTTCTATCCAGTGATGTCATACCGACGAATTGTTGTACACGGTTTGGTCGCTCGTTACGGTCCGCAATCAGTTGCCAGCGCAAGTGGTTAATAACTTACTTGTGCAACGAGAAAAACGTTCTCCCTTCCAAATTTATACGATCGAAATACGAAATCGCGGCACAAAAAGCGCATCGAACGAGTTCGTGCAATCACAAACTTTACAAACAACACATTCCACGGTCAAATTTCCCAAACTAGAAACGTCGCATATGCGCCAACGTCGACCGTTCGACGTCTCAATCGATTAAAACTGCAACACCCCTTCTAGCTCCTAGTGTCACCACCCTTTCGGTGAAAATATAATTCAACCACCGGGATGCTATTCCGAACGAATAAAAACGGGAGGCGGGGAGGGATCGTTTGATAACGTCTGCGCGCATAATGAAATTAACGGGGGGTGGAGGTGGGGGGGGGTGGGGGGACAATCAAACGATACTCGACTTCGCGGTCAATAAACGGTGACGCGGTCGCATTGTAGAGAAACGGCGGCATCATCGCCGCCCATTGTGCAAACCCTTTTTGCCCGTCCTCCTCCCTCCCTCCCCCCCCACTCCCCCCACTGTCCACCACCTCCGTTCACCTCTGTAACCAAAGGGTTAGCCGGGTCTGGTGGCGAGCGAGATTATTACCTAGATAACTGGGAAATTAACTGCAAAATGGGCATGTTTTACTCGGCGGGGCCAGGCGCGCGGGTTATGGTAATTTTAATAACATATTTATTGCTCCCCGACTGTCCGCGGTGTCCGCGGTACAAAAGGCAACACGCCTCGGCGGATCGGCGGAGGCAGTGGGGCGCCGCCGATAACGCGCTGCTGATTACGCGGACCGGCCCCGCTGCTATTTTGTGAACTTCGCCGGCGCCGAATTCATTCGGGCGGTAAGCCAAGTATCGGGAATTTATGGGCTTTCTCTGCGCCGGTGCGTGATATGCGTGTAATGTTTACGATATGAAGCGATTTGCATTGTCGTTGCCGGGGGTACAGCCGGGGCTTAATGGTGAATTACCGCCCCGGTTATTCGATAGGGGGCGGAGAAAATCTCTGGCTGTCCCAGACTCTTTCTTTTTTTTTCTTTTCGATTTTCTTCGACTTTTCTTTCTTTGTTTTCTTTCTTCGAGAGAGAGAGAGAGAGAGAGAGTAGTATTTTTAATTTAATTCGAGACTTTGGTTAGCTTCTAATGTGGTTTAATTCGCTTTCTGTTGAATTGGGAATGGAGTAGATATTTAGATCGTTGTTTGGAAATTAATCCTTCGTGGGGTTAATCGAAAGGAAATTGAAACATGGGGTGAATGAGTTTCTAGCATATAATACAATGATTTTTCAGAAATTAATTTGTAAGTATTTGTATTTGTTTGATGTCGTTTTAATAATACGAATGCATACCACATGTTGAAAAGAAATACGAACGATCGTAATAAATAAAAATTGCTATATCATATTTTTATACAAAAATATAGACTAATAACTATTAAATATACGTATACACTTGTATAAAGGATATCAAACACGAAATATTTGTATGTGTAAACTGATGTATTAAAATGCAGTAAAACATTCTTTATCCGAACCACTATGTTTGGAACATCATTATTATTTAAATAAATCGTCTATTAGCAACTGGAAAATCTCTCACAATCAGTAGCAGACATTTAATTGCATCAGTATAACAATTGTATGTCGAGATATTCGCAAAATAAAACGAGATACTCTGCTGTATTCGAAATAGATAGTTCAATCGTTAATTACCAATTAATTAATTACCAAGGCTAAATCAATTCCTAATCTTTCGTACGTTCGATATTATAAATTATAAACGGTGGATATTTCTGAGTTTCAATGACTTCTTTCTGACGAAATGTTTTAATTAATCAGTTAATCACCTACGAACTTTCAAAAAGTTCATCATTATTGTGCAACTCGTTGGAAATTATTTCTACAGAGTAAACTACACGTGTCACGCAAGCAGAGTTTGTTAATGTGTCACTTGTTCTCACAAAAATATCGCAAGGAAACTAGGTGTCTTAATCCACTGCATCATTCTCACATAAAAGTGTATGTAAATAGTCTCGATGACGTGTTTTTTCATCAAAATCCTTCGTCTTCTTTAAACATTTGAAACTCGACTCTTACGGCTGACTGTATCTACGTTATTAAAAAATTGGCCGAGAAGCGAAGAAAATAAGAGGCAGACGAGAGGTATAAAAGCGTAAAGTGAAAAAAACGAGCGAAAGAAGCTGGCGAGGAGAGCGAGTAATGGAAAGACAGGGGAGAAGAATTTGTTCGAGGAGACAAAAGTCGAGTGGTATACTCAACGCATACACGGGCGCGTACGTGCACATACACACATACGGGCACGCGCGCGGTCATATAGAAATATCCAGTAAAAACATATGGTAATAAAACATTGTGGCATTCGGCGACGGCGGTTCTATGATGTTCTTTCAGTGGATCGAACGAAACTTCCCAACGAATTGTAAATACCGAATGTTTTCTTCGATCTATAGTTTCCTTAACGTTCGATGATCGAGGTAAAAAGTGTACGAAAACATGAAACCGAATAATGTTCGAACGTGCAATAAATTGTGCGAGAATCAATAAATTCGTTCGCGTTTCTTTGAAGGAACGTTCAAAATTCTCGTACGGGAGAAAAGAATTGAAATTGATGTTTCGCGTGTGTAAATTTTGGTCTTTATTAAAAACTCGTCTCTCTCAGAATATGCAATGTATATCATTTATGTACATTCGTTTTCCCCCTGTCAATTGTAATTTAGTTTTGTAAAATTTTGCATTCTTTCGACCGCAACTAGTAGCCTTCAATTTCAGTCTTATATAAGCTGACAATAAGTTTTGTTATTAAGAATGAAATTAATAACGTAGATCTAACATTTCTTGCAAAAGGATCAAACAACCAAACATTCTGATCGACTTGCTAGAGAGAGAGAGACTTTTATGTGTACTTTATGCATTGTTTTTATATTCTTTGAATTATTTAACGATTACCAATTTGCTACTTTCTTTTTGCAACAACTGTAGTTTCCTCTTTCTTTCGTACAATAAACAATTGCTACAATTGCTCTGACGTTGAATTACTAACAATTCAGTGTATATTCCCTCGATATGTAACTTCAAATATCGTTTTACAAATGGAAATTGTAATAATTTCTGCTGTATTATGAAAGAAGTTTGCAATCCGATACGTAGCGACAAACAATGCTTTTATTAACCCTCAGTCGTTATCATGGATGAAATTTCACCCCATGTGAATTTCGTATCGATAATATCATCGTGGTGCTGTTTTGGTTAATTCTGTTAATTCTCATAACTCTCGTTCTGTCTTTCGTTGATTTCTTAAATAAAAAAATGTTACCTTTTCGGATGGAATTTTACCTATAATTCTTTTTTTTTTAACAACATTTTTGAACATACGTAATATATTCTTCTTGTTATTTTAATATCATTAAATATCAAAACGAGCAACATTCGTCCGTGTTATATAACCAAACGAAGTGCTACAATTACAAAATACTAATTAATTGATCGTTATTAATCTCGTATATCAAATTTCTCTCTCATCAAAAATATACCCTTCGAATTGAAGTGATATTATTTCATGAAATTTTACAAGTGTTGTAATTTAGAAATTGATGGAAATTTAAAGATGTACGTTATTATACAACAACTTGGAAATTAAAAATTTGAACATAAACTCTACGACATATTGGAAATTATTTTTTTGTAAATCATGTTTTAGAAATCAATTGAGAATACAAGAATTAAATATGAATCATTCTGATAAATTAATTGGAAGTTCGAAATTATACAGTATTGTGTTACTGAAATGTAACATATAACAGAATATCAATTATTATGTTACAATTTGAAAATTAGTCACGAGTTAAGATGTACCTCAAATATAAATCAAATATTATGACTGATGCAAGACATTTACTAATAATGTCACTTCGACCGTAGAAGGGTTGCAATAGCATCTAAACTTTGTCGAAAGGCAATATTTTCGAGATGGAGAGGAAATTCATTGGAAAATATAATTCGTACAAAATGGGGAGTGCGTATATACGTGTATACCATTTGTATGAGATTACAGTGACGTGCTTTTGTCTTTTCCTCATTTTTTTTTTCTTTCGTTTTGTTTTTCGCCCGTGTTTTTGGCAAAAAGCTTTCCCCAGCGAGAAAATGAACGGGAGGGGAAATTCGGAGTAACGGAGACGAACAAATAGGCCAATTAATTAGAGCAGAATTTCAAAAAGCAACGGCCGCCAACGTGATCTAACCGAAAAATAAACAGCTCGTAATTTTTTGAGCCGCGCGTTTAAGCTTCCGCTCGTATTTCCGCCGGGTCCTGTGCATTCTTTGCGCGTAATGGAATCCATCCTGTTGTTTACGCGACATTTGTCGTCCAGCGGGATCCTTGACAGCACGTTATAAGCGAAATTTCATTTGCGGCACGCGTTATGCTGAATTTTCTCCATTTCGTTCCCGTGAATCTTCGAACAGAAGTCGTTTTCGTAAAAACCATAACCGATGCGCTCGGATGTTGGGAGAAAGCGGGTCAAGAAATTCGAATTTCAAGGATACGATATATGACGATAATTACACGTATGTACCATGTAACGTACTGTTCTAATGAAATTATTTATTCACTTGGATTCAAATCACTTGAAGTTGTATTTCACTTACAGTTTAATCCGAATGTGTATCTTTATCATTATTACTATTGCATTGTTATTTATTTTTTATAGAAATTTTTGGACGATGGAATATTACAATTTATTATTTATGAAACAATTGTAATAGCTTTAGTTTTACTGGTAAATACGTATGTGTAGTTTAGTGAAATTTTCCTTCTAAAATCAAATTAATCCCGATAGCAATAGTACCAAGTTAAACTAATTATGATCTTTTATTTCTCACTATGAATGTATTCACATACGACTCTCTATAGTCACAATTTGACAGATTACGCTTAAGCAATTCATTGAAGAAAGAAATTTTTATCATAAATTATTAAATAATTTAAATTAAATGTTTATACACGATTTAATTATAATTTTCTTTTACTATCTAATACATTTTCACCTTCAGTGTCTACTTTTGGGTGACGAGTGATTTTTGCGAATTTATACTCCGTATTTTCACATGAAAATTAAACACGCGATGTCAATTAAAACAAAGTTAGTGGCCGAATTAAGTAATTTAACTATTAATTGCAGATCGTTTACCAAACAAGTGTGTATATCGATTGAGAATTGATTATAAACACAATCCAAAAAAATTGCAACAACTCGTGCTCGTCAAATCTTTAACGAATAAATACTTTCGTCGCAAACAACTTCAATTGCTTTCGTAGACAGACGGTCGTATCGCTTGAACTTGTTGCTCGTCGCTTCTAAGTAATCATACAATATTAAACCGACCTAAGACAGGAAGAAACAAAAGTGCCGCTGTATTATACACGAGTCTTACGTCGTCGTTGAAAGAGAATTTTTCGTATGAAAAAGAGATGAAATCCTTGGAGCAAGGCTCTCCAAGGATATAAAATTAATGGAACGCATCGTCGTTGTTGTGGAAAATCTATTAATTTATAATACAAGTGCCAGGATGTGTGAGGTCAACGCTGCTTCGGTCCGTTGATAAACTGTTTAAGTCGCAAGCCGGTAATTAATCGAACAGTCGCTAAGAAACGAAAAACAAAAGAGATTGCCGAC
The DNA here is from genome assembly GCA_036937485.2 of Tetragonisca angustula. Classification (NCBI taxonomy): domain Eukaryota; kingdom Metazoa; phylum Arthropoda; class Insecta; order Hymenoptera; family Apidae; genus Tetragonisca; species Tetragonisca angustula. The sequence continues at coordinate 1,157,928 of JAWNGG020000063.1, read as the reverse complement.
GAAGTTTCGCTTTGAGCAAACACTATATCTATAAAATGAAATATTTGACCAAAGTGTCGACGATGGAATTATTATTGTAGACTGGGGATAGATGTTTGAGGAAATTCAGAGACTTCTCAGCTAGAGTATTATCGTATTCGATAAATATTTTCTGTACAATTTTGCAACTTGCAGTTTTCTATAAAACAGGAAGAAATTCGCAACTTAATGACTTAGCTAAAATGTTCAATAGTAAAAAAATCTGTGTACAAAAGGAGAATAATAATCGTACAATTGTTAAATAATTGTATATACGTTAGCGAAGATGTAATAATTTTTTTCTTCAATTTTAATTGATAATTGCAATTTCATTAATTTCAATAACAATTTTTATTATTTCAAGAATTGAGAAGCTGAAATATTCAGAATAAAGAAAAAAACTGTTGTTCTCAGATACGTAACAAATAAACGTGTCAAATATTGAGTCAAATCACTGCAATGAATTTTTATTAATTGAAATACCATGAAATACCATTACCATTATTCTTTCAAAGAACATTATATTTTTTTACGTTTCATTACGTACACTTAATAAAATTCATTTTCGTTCGATCAACAGCGAATAGCACGTGTCTCAAAATAATCCAAATTCATAAATATTCCCAAGACAAAGTAACTCGAACTTCCACAACACTTTCACGTATCCACTACACTCCAGGAGATATAACAAAAAACAAAAAAAAAAAAAAAAGAAATGATTCTCAATTATTTCGCCGAGACACACCGATCGGCAATTCAATTTTTACGAAAAACCGTGCTGCAGCCGAACAATGATATCTTGACGCAATATCTCGTACCTGCTGCAACCTAATATTTCAAAATCTCGGAAGCACACTTCAATCAGCCGTATCATAACGATCGATCCGATAAGAAGATTTACAACGAGGACTGTAACAACTAGAGTCCCCCGCTGGGGGGAGGAGGGGAGGATTTTATTTTAACAGCGCTTACGCTTTCAGTTTGCGCGTATTTTATCACGCTTTGCAGGAGGCAGAAGGTCCGAAAACTGAGATAGCCGTTGCTGGATATGTGTCATAGCGAGTTAGCGATGGCTTTTACTCGCACGGCACGTTTTACGAACGTATCGCTATCCAACCGACGTGTGACGTACATATATATATATAGGTACATGTATATAACGACGACAGTATTCTACATGTTGTTTGTCGAATGGCCAGCAGCTCGAACGAGCTGCTATTAACCGGTAGTATAGTACACTTCTGTTTTGAGGCACGGGAAGAATCTCTATTCTCTGCACACGCCCGCGCTCGTCCTTTTGCAACGCCAGCAAACCTAACCCAAACCATCGTCGGAACTCGCCCCGTCCTTCGGTCAGTTTTTCGGCCACTCGCCCATTTTCTTCCTGGTAATTGTATCGCTGTTTTATGACTTTCGAACGAGGGTGGTGCGCGCTTGTTGGATCGCATCAAGATGACACCGGACGCCCTGATCGTTAACTCTTTACGCGCAAGTATTAAGCTGCCTGCGACTTTGGGAAATTTCTAGATACCCTGGATCGTTAATTCTTCGTGCCCCCGGTATTCAACCCCGTACGAGTTTAGCAAGCTTTTGGGGGTCATAACTTTTGGCTCGTTGCGAGCGTGCAGGAAAATTTTTGTAATAATATTTTAATGCATCGAGCTTCTGGTCGTTAACTCTTTATGGCCGGCGTTAAGCTGCTCGAGACTCCTCTCCTTTAGGAAATTTTTTTCTTAAATAACATATTCTATTCTCTTTCAACGATTCGCAATTGTACATGCTCTTTCGAGCATCGCGTTGAACAGGTATGAACATTTATAAAAATCGGTACGTTTATAAACACCGATCAGAATGTAAAAGGGTTAAACAGCAACGTGTAATTTCATCCTCGCATTTTGTGTTTTCCGCGTGCAATTTTTGCTCGTTCACACAGTTTGGGTTTTCGTTCGTTTGCCAACGAACACGCTCGCTCGTGTATATATTCTTTCTTCTTTTTTTTATCCCGGCGACGCACATTCGACGAATATGGTTAGCATACATTATTTCCCCCAGATTTTTTTTTTGTTCCTTTTTTTTTTTGTATTTCGCCGCGTTTCTATCGTAATTTGCTTTGCGTTTCTGCGCTGCTGCAACAGAGCGCTAGAGGGATACACGTACCAACACCGCGAGAATTTTTTTCGCTCGCAAGCCTGTGTGCACGCTCACGCGTGTGTGCGTGAGCAAAATTACAATTTGCAGAGAACCTAATTACGAAGCTGCGAAACTTTCACGTCGGAATTTCGTCTGCTTAGCAGGCTGGGCACGGAACAAGTAACCGACTGCGATACTATTTGTCTTTAACACACTGAGCAAAAAAGATAACGCGAGTAGGCTGTCGTTTCGTTCTTAATGCCCAGTGATCGCGATCCCAACGATTTATATACTCATTACGAATTGTCGCCCTTGCTCGTAGTTTGTACATTGTCTCGCAAAATAGCAAAAATGCATTGTACTGTGTTTGTGAAGTTATTTTATTATTTTGTCTGCCTCATATTTAATAAAATTAATTATCACACTTGCAACGACGCAAATTTTAAGTTAGAGATAATAATCGAAGTTAATTAATTTTGAAACTTGCGTGCCAAACGTCGAAAGTAATCGTGAAAGAGTGGGACGAATGTTTTTGTGTCTCGTTGCAAGGAGCAAGAAGATCGAGATTTTTGTCTGAGAAAAATGTCTCTGAATCTTTGATCACAGCGTGAATTTATTTATCAAAGTAAACCGAGAGGAAAACATATATTGCACGAAAGATACGCAAACGTGTGTCAAAATGTGTATTTAACACACTAGAACCACTTAGATTTCTAAAGATTTAGAAGATTTAGAAGATTTTTTTATTTAAAATATTCCACGAAAGTGGAGAAATGATTCTGCAACTATGTCTCCAACAACTATTAACAATGAACAAATGAAAAGATAAGCCAAATTTCGTTGTATCTTCGGTCATATCATTTGTTAGTTCTAACAATGGATTATTCGAATTTCGGATTAACTATCTCTCTGTCTTGTTTCAATTTGTGAACGGCCTCCAAAATAAGCAGGTTATTCAAGAATATTCTATGGTGTTCGAGTTTGATGGACATGATAAATCAATCGGGAGGTGAAGTATTCTTGTGTGGGAAAATTGCGCTTTAATAATTTCGGTAGCACGGAGAATGGATTTATTCTATTGAAATATGAAGTTCGACTCATTAATATGTGCTCTCAATTACGGACCTATATTAAATTAACGTAGTATGTAGCTGGTACTATTAATTTAGCTTTAAACGAGTGGAATATCAATCTTGCCATGATAGTCGATCCAAATTTAATTCATTATGAATTCATTTGATAACGTTTATTTGTTTGTTTGTTATCGTCGAGACAAGGTCTCTATAAAGTTAACAGTGTACATACTATTGAGAATTATAATTTCGTATTATATTTATTTCTCGTATCTGAAATTTTTACACGTATTACTTTCATTTCATGTTTTAAATTATTTGGGTCAAATGTGTTAAAGTAAATTGCAAAATTGATCCTTGCAACTGTAATATTATATTATTGGAAAGTAATGTTTACATTTTATTTGTCGAACGTAGAGAATTGCGATTGTATCGTTGAAAATATGACTATCACGTTATACGAAACGCCCCATTAAAAATTAAATTATGGCACGCGTATGTTATTCTTTGTTTGCGACAATAAAAAGAACGATTGATAAAAAATTATTTGCGATGTAAGTATCAAACATTTTTCTCTTTTCCTAAATAAAATATTCGAAACATAATTATTGAATAATTGCGATATTAAAGATTAAAATTAATTTCCTAATTAATCCTTGAACAGGTTTGGCTCAATAGTATCTTCTTTTACGCGTGAAAGACAAATTTTTGTGTTACGTTGGTAATTTGTCATTTGTACCATCACTAATTATCACTCGTTTCAGTTATATAATTTTATATTACTTTCGATCTTTTCAAACGTTATTCAGCTCTTTAAATTGGAGCTCACATTCTCGAGTATATTATTCGACAAACGGAACCTTGGTGGAAAATTATTTTACCTACTAAACTAAACGTTTAATTTATTAATTAAAAATTCACAATAACTTTTCATACTATACCAATTTTGCATTTTAAAGTTTCCTCGCGCAAACGCGTAAAAATCCACACTCTGGTTATTCCTATAATATATTTCCACCGTCTCCAGTGTGTTACTCTGTATCGAAGTGAATTCGTCACCGTCGTTCGCGAGTTAATACAATAACTCTCGCAAACGCACAACGGAACTTTCGTAGCAAGTACGAAGGCTCGGGAGAGAAATAACAAAAAAAAAAAAAAAAAAAAAAGAAGAAATAACTCGCGCCAGATCGATCCCAAATTTTAACTTTTATCAGTTAGCCGCGAAGGCGATGCCTCGTTATTACATCTTCGAGGACGTTACGCCGGGTGGGTGAAACAAGTTGCCAGGTCGAGTTAACAGAGAATCGGGCCATAGTTCGGGGAAAGTTTGCCATCGCTGTCGAAGGCGCGTTTGATGGCCCATACACACGGGGGCCAACTTACAATCTCCTTTCGCGAGGTTAACTTCTTGCCAAGAGCCAAAATAACGAAGGGTTAAGATGCTAGACACAAGTGGGCGGGGGCGGGGGTGGGAGGGGGTGAGGGTAGACTGTAGCTTGTCCCTCTGTATGGCTTCGTTAAGAGGATTAAACGGCTTTGAAGTTACGTCAACTGAAATTGTGCTAGATCGAGCGAGAACGCGTCCGGGCGAATCGAGAATCTTTTCTGACATTGATAAGTGGAATGGATTTCGTGATGACCGGCTGAAAATGGCGTGATTTCCTCTGGGAAAATAATATAACGTCGAACCGGACTGCGACTGGATATTTATGCGAATTTATATTTTAATATAAAGAACGAATATTGAAGAATTTGATAGAATGTAATAATATATAATTGTAATTATATGTTATTATTATGTATATTATACATAATAATATAATAATAGTATTTATATGTTATTAATATATTATTATATAAAATAATATATAATACGATGCTTGATTATTTTATATAATACAATATGTAATTTTAATATAAATGTAAGAATAAAATATATTAGTCGCAATAATCGGAAGTTGCTATTAATGATAAAATTTCCTATCTGTGGCTCGCAAGATATTGCGACGAACGCTACATTTCGAACATGTTGTACAATTTTTGTCACGGATGCTTGAATGCTCTTGAACAGACACATGAACAAGTCGAGAAGCTTATTTTACAATTTAGATTCATCGATGGCGCGTCATTTATAACGAATACAATTAAATTTACCAATCTCTTATCAGAACGTTGAATTTAATAGATTGAAGAAACGTTCGTGTCAGAAATTTCTTTCGAAATCAACGCACTCCAGATTAAAAACTTTTGGCATACGACTCGAAGCAAATAATATCACATGCTCGTATAATAATATCATACATTTGTCTCAATTCGTTGTACAATTTCTACAATATTGACAGCGTCTCGGGGAGTCGCTCGAGTTTAACAAATTATTTAGCTAGACGCGCATTTGTCCAATGAAATGGCAAATCCCTGCGTTCCATTTGAAGGGGAGTTTGGCGAGTTCCGTAAAGAAGGCGCAGGCAGGAAAGGAAATCAATCGAAGCACGGTAGAGTAAAAAGGCGAGTCCGACTCTATGAAGCGGAAAAGTTTCAAAGCCTTACAAATATTTGCAGAATGAAAGCGCCCTGCCCTGAAACTTTGTGTTTGTTCGTTTTACAAAATTTCGGGAAAATTCTCCCCGAGGCCAACGCATCTTATGATCAGATCAATCGGAGGATTTGGAACAGCAATTCACCGATATCTGTGAATTCCGCTCTCCGCCCCCGCTCCCCGTGAAGCGCGTCGGGGCGGATTTTGCATGGGAAGGTGCTAGTAAATCTCACCGAGATGGTTATTCAAAGATGCTTACGCAAATATCGGTGTTGAAATATGGCTTTTTTACGTTCGTAGACGCGCGCTTCAGTCGCGTCGCTTTAATCATCCCGTGACACATTTGCACATCGCCGTTTGATTTAGGATCAATCGAAATGCCACGAGCCGCGCCGAAATGGCATTTAATTGCCGCTCGTTGCTCCACGTTTTAATATTTTTTTAAACGATGAAACATTTATTGAACGCTGTTCCGTTAGATCAAATCGCGTTAGATTTTGGGGAATTTATTTCCACGAGATTAGGAAAGATCTATCGCTGGAACGCCATTGAAAAATTGAGATCTGTTTCTTCTGTCTTCTGTAGGGTAATAATTTAGATTCACGAATTGGCCATTGGGATGGAAGTGTTGATCCAAGCGATGGTAATTTGAAAATAATCCACGTTCAAATTTCCAATTTGGTCAATGTATAATTAGAATTTTTACGTACTAATGACAAATTCGAAAGTGGCAAAATGTACATGACATACCGAATATGCAAAAATATATAAAATATCGAAATAATATATATTCTTATATGCTATAATACTGAACAATCTTAGAAAATGAAAGAAGTTTTTAATTTTTTAACTGCAAGGTTGCACTTTTTTCATAATGATAAAATAATTATTAAATGTACATTTGGGAGATCAAACGGATTGCAAGGACAGCAGATTATTATAGAAAGCAGAAATCGCTATCACAAGAGCAAGAATATTTCAAAGAATATTACAAAATTATTTTTACTAAAGTTATATTAATTAATCTTTGTGTAGAAAGTTTGCTTGTAAGCAGGTTAATTTGATTTTGTAATAGTCATAAATTACCATAAACATAAATTTGAACGTTGATGCTGTCAGGTGGATGTCACTTTGATCAAATATAATTGCGATTAAACTGAAGTACGCATTGAAGAAACTTCTCAAAACATAGATTACTCGTTAGAATTATAAATTTATTGTCGAACTGTGTAGTCTAAGAATAAACTTCGCTGCAATACTATAGACATTCACGTTTTAACTAGGAAACTAGGCTAGTAAAGCACTAACCTAAACATGATTAAATACTTCACAATCTTCGTCCGAGAAATCGATAATAAAATATCTTTAAAGAGTATCATCTTGCACGAAACCATCACTGTTTTTACTTTCGTCAAACGTGTTCGAAATAAGAAATTCTGAATTCAATTCGTTCGAATCATTGTATCATAATCCAATATTATCAAATCTACTAAATACTTATACTGTTATTCTTGGAAAAATCGTTCAATTTTATTGGATCGATGAAAATCTAATGGAATACTTAGAAAGACGCGCAATTTTAAAAAGTATTTTAAACACCAGTCTTGAGATTTATCAAATGTAGAAAACTCATCAGACACTGATGTCCAAATTTTATAAAATTAAAAAAAAAAGAAGAAAATAATTCACAAAACTCACTGATAATAGTAAATTTCCACCACTCTTGTTTTACTAAAAGATATTAAAAAAAAAAAAAAAAAAAAAAAGAGCACAAAGATATCAAACACCGCGTGTGAAATAACGCAAAAAGATATACAAAACAATTTGACAATGACTCGGTGGCAGGCATTTAGAAAATAACTCACAGTAACAGCACATTTCAGGCGCTCTTGTTTTACTGAAAATACTAAAAAAAGAAAGAGAGAAAGAAGAAGAAGTATTACAAAAGTGCACAAAATGATCCTCACGTGAAATAACGTAGAAGGATGTACGAAATTCGACAATAGCTCGGTACTAGCGCGTAACGATGCGCACACGCTTTCAAATTACCAGTAACGAGCTGCGGATCGTGCGTGTATACCTTCTTAAATGCATCGAGTGCAAAGAGTTTCGGGGATAGTTCACATTTCAAGTTGGAGCGCGTTCGTGAGAAGCGGCCGGCGTGCGCGGCGTATATTCGCTGGAAATTCCTTTAGGATATTTTATTCGAGATCAGGCGGGGTAGGAACGCGATGGGTAGGAAGGCTCGAAGAGTAAGATACAACGAGAAAACGGAGGGTGCAGGTCGTGGTGGTATTGCGAGCCAGCATCCACCCACGTGGGGATGGAAGTTTGCTCGCGGCTTCGAATGCATTTATTCGAATCTTGATACAAGAATTTATTCCGCTCGCTCGCTCAGCGGCACGGCCCCGTCTTATTCGCTTTCTATTTGGCGACTTGCCTCTTCCTGTAATCTGTAAGCAGCCACGCAACCCTCTTCGCTTCCTCTTGCATATGTACCGTGAGCTGCTGCGAGTTGTTGGATTGTCGTGCGCGGGGAAAATACAGGGTCTTTTAAGGGTTTTGTTAAAATGTATATCAATGACCACGTGGACAACGATTAAACTGCGAATATTTGTAATATTTTATATTTTTCTTGTATATTTTATATTTTTCAATATTAATTTTTATATTTTACATGTGATATTTTTTATATTTTATATCTTCAATTTCTTTTTTTTTAAGGAAAATTGAACACGTAGAGATATACAGTTTACGTACTCGATAAACTGAAATTTCAAGACACCTTTTTTTATCTTTGATATTCAATATTTTCCTTTATTTGGCATTTTATTGTTATATTATATAATCTATCATTGCCAATGAATTTCTATGGTTAGCATAGAGTGGAACAAAATTCTCTGCTAAATTTATTCCCTAGGTTCGTCGCTATTTATCGCGAATGACAAAAGTTTCAAATTGCACGTACATTTTGTGATACAATTGTCAATACTTATCTTTAAATTCTTTTCTCCTAAGAAGAATGTTAATTATTTCTTTCTCTTTAATACAGATTTTCAAGTTCTTCTACAGTTTTGCTAAAATTTACATCGCGCGGGTTGCATTGAATTAAACGAGAAAAATTCACACACGCGTGTCTCTCTTTCAAATGAATTGTAGAATTTATGAAAACTCTTACAACGCAATACAAAGCCCTTCGAACCACCGAGAGACATTCTCCAAACGTGGATTTGCATTTAAAAAAATTTTCAAAATTAATAAATCTCAGAAATTTTTAATTCGTTTAAAATTTATACCCTAATTAAATCTTCCCGCTGAAACGTTGTCAGCATTTCGGAGTCCGAAATTTTATTACGCGACTGCACGCACGAAACTCGCCATTCTCGTAGAACCGGGCTTGTTAATTAAACCAGAACTATCACCGAGTTGCACAAAACGCTTCTAGAAATATTACATAGATCAAGCGCAGACAATCGCTTTCGCGAATCGCGTCAGACAAACGATTAACAGTTGTTAATTCCTACTGTTTCGAACTGAACAATGCACAATGTAAGCGTATGCAAATTTTACTGGATGAATGTTTCGGAACGGTCGACGAAACGCTGCTACAGTGACGCGTATTAGACGCAACATAATCCTAAACCAATAAAGTATACGCTACATGCGTCCTGGTTTAGTTGTTCATTCGTGAATTTAGTTCCTACCTGTGTATCCATTCGACAGGAATATCGAGAGCCTGCGAGATATACGCGCGTGCAGAATGCAGTTATTTAGAAACGAACACGAGATGATTTCTTATTTAGAAACGAAAGAGAGAAACGTATCACGACTGAATGTATTTTTTCACTTGACGGAAATGTCCATTAGGTGAAATTTTTTATGTCAAATTTTTCATTTTCTTACTAAAGATTTGATTTTCAACTGCATTTTGTTTGGAATTTAGAAATTTCTTCTGACTTGCAGAATAGAAGCAAACATGTATTTTATTACACATGATTTACATATAATCATAAATGCTGTCTTAAAGAATGGAAATAGGAATGATCGATTCTGAGAAATATTATAGCTCTTAAGTCGGCTGCCGATTTTAGTTTAATAGTGTAAGTTCATGAATTAATAAATGAAAATGAAATGTATCGTTAGAAAGGTATTATGTAAATCTTGCAATAATAACGTCAACACATAATACAATTATTCTAATTTAAAGTTAGAAAAGGCAATGGACTCGATAACTCACTTGAAGAACTGATCTTGGAATTTCTCATTTAATTTAATTTAATTAAATCACTCAGCTCTCAGTAATTTAATTAAATTACTTATCTCAATTGTGAAGAATATAGAATTTAAAAGAAATTCAGATATAAATAACCTAACAATCCTAATAAACTAATATTAATTAAATAATATATATATATAGTACTATAATAATAATTAAATAATATATATATATATATATATATATATAGTACAACCTCTAAGGGTCAATTTTGGAATTGTTCATTCAATTTAATTTCTCTCACTGATCTAGTAACCTCTATCACGAAGGATGTAAAATATAAAAGAAATTCTAACACAAATAGATGACAATTTAATGACCCAACAATCTATAAATATTATGTACACTATAACCGTATCTATAACGATACTATTCAAATACAGCTTCACTTATATTGTAAAATCCTTCGACGTCGAACGACCAGATATCAAATCAGGGAACAAACGCGCAAAGACCCTCGATCCTTCGTGTCGACCTGTACCACTTACATGTTCCCTCTGTTTGCGCTGGGAGATCATTCAACATTTAGTGGCCGTTGGCTGGGATAATAAATGTCGGTTCGATTGCAATACGCGCGCGTCACATCCCTGGCTGTGCGGGGCCGATTTCGGTCCGGGTGGGCCAATCAGTCGAGCCGCGCCTGATTTAATGCGTTATTTTATTAGAAATCTATAAAGCTATCCAGATTACGCGGAGAAAGGTTTATGGCCAGCCGCCAACCCACCCAGATTCGTCCACCACCGGGCTCTTTCCACTTCGATCCGTGCCGTATTCGACGTTCAATCTACCACCGGGGCGCGCCAGCGATAAAAATTCTAATTCCAACTAGAAAAAAGTATTACCTCGCGATTGTTTCCCGGATTCATTTAATCCGTAGTCCCGGCAGTTTAGTTTTGTACAATGACTCGCGTTAATAATTCGAACAGCGAATTTCGAATGTGATTTTGTATAACATTTGATTTTGTATAATTTTGCGAGGAGAAGTATTCGTACAGTAATAAAGCTGAGCTCGTTTCAAAGCTCGAAGCTACCATTTTAAAAATCCGTCGTTCGTTTCGTCCCGAAATGTTTTTACATCGCGCGGGACGAGTGGACGAGCGATGGTACTTTCCTTCTCGAAAATGCTGTAAATTTTCATGGCGCGCGGAAACGCATTGAAAAATTTTTTCCACGACTGAATCTACAACGGATTTGAAGATTGAACTCTCCTCTTTACAACCGGCCTCCGAATTCCTTTTTTCGCCGTTTTATTAAACTCTGCGAGAATTCGGGAAATCGTGACGTCTCTCGTCGTTATATTTCGTTTTCATTTGACATCTAAAGTTCAGTAAATCGTACGATAGAAATTCATACGTAAATTTTTCAAGACTCATCGTAAAGGGCTTTAATCTTCGTATCCGTTGTGAAAACAATTTTTCAATTTTTTACATACTATGTAGTTTTTACATACTATGACAATTTACAGTAGGGGAAGAAAATTTCGTCATTTTGCCATCTGCTGCATAAATAAATAAATCTTGGAATGTAAGATCTTAGAATAAAAATATCTTACAACAAAATGAACGATGCCATTTTAAAAGTATGGCGCAAGTTTACTGTCGTACGATTTCTTTTTACAAAATTATAACAGTGTTATAGCAATGTTCACTGCTCGAATATTAATGCAAATCACAGTGACATCATTTATAGTTCAGTTACCTTTATACTCGTTGCCTCCCCAAAAATACTAAATACACAAACTCGAAAAGCAAAAGACATTTTTTTCTGTCGCGATTATTCATCTCTTCCCAATACTTTCCAAACCAGAGCGGTTCGTATCCAGTTTTACCATCGGTCGGTAATGAAATTGTAATTCGCAAATGTTGGGAAGCCATAAATTATTCGACAAATAATTTTCTCTATCTCGAATCGAAATTTTTACCATCGTGCGGCGAGCAAATCCGCGCTGACCCTTTTGCACTGAGCCAACTGTGCTCGCTGCGGGCCGTCAGCTACCCTTCTTTGGCTCTCCCATTCTCCCCCCTCCCCCGCCCAGTTGACGTTGTCTCCTCTTTCTAACATACCGGAAGAAGAAGGACCTGACGTTCGAGTCGGCGAATTAATTTATGCGCGAGTTTCTCTTTTTATTTGGGTCGAGTCACGCCGGCCGACGATTCTCATTCGAAATAGGTTTTAACATTCCTGACGTCTCTTTCTTTTTTTTTCGTTTTTCTCCTTTTGTTTTTTTTTTTCTTTTAAAGGGGAGAGTAATGACGATAAATGAGTCGGCTGATGGATTTGTTCGTTTCAGGGGAAGGTTTAAATTGGGAAAAGGTGTCGCGTTATTAGACGAAGGTAATATTCTCCGAGTAATGAAACCTTGGGGGTGTGCGATTGATTTGGACACATACTTGGCGTGTAAAATATTTTCGCGCTGATATTTTATCCGAGCATTAGTTAATTCTTCTGTTAATTTTATTTTTTACATTTGCTCGTTATATTTGTTGTGTTTTTATGATAGAAAGAAAAGAAGAGAAATGCGCGAAAAATGTGAAAATTATTCTTTTATTATTGTTTTTGAAGCTAAGCACGTGTTTTTTCATCTTCCTCGCGATATTAAAATATTATCTGTTTTAATAAATATACGGTCCCTCTTTTACTTGAATACAGAAGGTCCTTTTCGTTTTTACCTGTTTTACATCAGAATACTCTTTTCCATCACATGTTTATTATGTAACATTATTTGGCATCATAATTAAAATTCTACGTATAATACATACAGGTTTGTAGGTTTAATTGTTAATACATTAGTTTAGCAAACAAGAAGGATTTGTAACATTTCGAAAAGCTATTCAACATAAAATGTAATCGAAAAATAATGCACATCGATGAGAACTTCACATTTTGCTTAAACTTGAGATATCTTTTCATTTTAGGGGAATACAAACGAGTTGAAAGTGTGAAATGATCGTAAAACCGTAGGAAGGTTAATAACTGAGATTCGTACTTAATCTGTGACAAATAACAGATACATAAAAATAATTTTTCCAGCATTAGAAGCATAATGAAACGACAAAGTATTACGCAAATCTTCAAGTAACTGCATCGACGCAAAATGCAATAATTAGATGGGACCGCAGCACTCCCATCGGTCCACTCAAGGGTTAAAACTAGGTTACTTGATCTCAAACTGAACTGAAGTAATTTGACCAATCTGGAAAAAGTATCATCTAAGCCACTTGATCTCAACTATAACTTGACTAATCCAGCCGAGAGTCTTAAATCACGCACAATTGTTGTATTACTTTGCAATGATCGAACGGTCAACTCGGAAATTCTCTTCTCTCCTGTTTCCTTCTTTTCCTTTTTTCACTTTTTTTTCTTTTTTTTGTTTTCATTTCGATAGGATCGTCGGTGTGTTTAATATCGAAGGTTTCCTCGGGAGAGCAGCGATCCACGTTGAATTGCTGATCGTTCTTTGTTCGACTCGGAATTTCACCTGAAATTCAGTTTTCGCTAAGTGGATCCCCGAGAGTACGACAATGAAATTCGAAAGGGAAACGCGACTTCGAAAGTTTGCCGAAAGGAGAAAAATTTTCCGCTTCCGTTTTTTACGGTCAGCGTAAAGTACATTTTAGGAAACGATTGCTACGGATGCCCGGGCTTCTCGCCCCGAGGAAATTGGATTTCGTGGCTTTTCCTCCACCATGAATTTTCTTTTTCTTCGTCTTCTTTTTTTCCTTTTTTATTTTTTTCTCATCGTGCGACCGTTGATATAATTGGACGTGCGATGCGTTTACCATCGAGATGATAAAACCGGACTGAACAAACTAGTCATACGAACAAAAATGTTTCACGATTCTCAAGGACGGATAGTAACGCATCCTAGAAATTAGAAGCGTGATTAGATCGCAAATTTTTATGGAAATTCATATTTTGTAAGAATTATTTTGTAAAACGCAAGAGTCTACTTATTTATTTATTTGAAGTTCGAATTTAATAAACCAATGCCAGCTAATATACTCCCAGACACATTACTATTAATTTAAATACTTTATTCGTAGATCCCATAAAGAATAACATATCCTATATAATTGTATCTATATTATAGAATTAAATACTTTATCCCCAAGATTCTAAAGGAATATCTACTAAAATATTAATATTATATATATATAATATTATATAATAAATATTGTGTCTGGTTGTTTGAGATAAAATCAGACCAGTTTAAAGTGCCTTATTTTAAATAAAATTTATATGTTTGGAAATGTATCCCCATGTGTTACATAATTAACGCTGTATCTGAAACAAGACCAGACAACTAGATTAAAGAGTCTTTTTGTGTTTCATCCAAATACTTATACAAACGATAGTTCGCGACGGTGTTCCAACGTTCCTCCATTCAACGCACAATAACCCTTTTCATTTCAATAACTCACTTCATCTCACTCGGAAATCACCGCTCGCATTGAAACACCATCACCATCAACGGGAGAACTGGAAAAAGATGGTGACGGTAACCCGTTTCGATTCAGTACGTACAAGTGTATGTTCTCCGTCGCATCGTTCAGTTGTCAGCAACCGAGCAGTTGCAGTCCGTTCGTTCGAAAGTACACGTAACGTGCAACAAATAATATCGAGACGAGCGAGAATCCATCGAGGGATGAAAGGGTGCTGACGTGACGCATTTAAAAATGTCTTCGGCAACTCCACGACGTGGCGTGCCGGCTAGCTCGGACGTGCTATTGATTTTTCAACGAGGGGGGAAAACGAGGGAGCCGCGGCGCGACCACCGGCGACGGGCAATTGGTAAAGCCGCGAGGGGCATTTGTTAATATCGCGATATTGATTATTTTTAATGAGGATGCCGCGAGTCGGCCGGCCGACTCAATAGCCGCCTCTACTACTGCGTGCGACCACGCTCACCGCCGAACCAAACCACCCCCACCCCTCCTCCCATTTCCCCTTTCTACTCTCTCGTGCTCACTTTTCACACGCGTCTTCCGCGATCCTCGAGCACCGGGCGCCGATATCTTCGGGGAACGAACGAACAAACGAGCACTGTCTGGCGATTTCTCCCCCCCCCCCACCCCTCCCCCCCTTCGCCGAATGATGGGAACAAAGCCGGCGATATTGCGCGCCGTATTCATTTCCTCGCACTGCTTGCCACGCGACCTTTCTCTTTTTCGTTTCCGTGGATGGAACGTTTTTTTTTTTTCTTTTTCTGTTTCTTTTTTTCTTTTTTTCTATCACGGTGTCTTCTTGATGGTGCTCTGGAGTTGGGTTTCAAACGTTGCATGGGTTCGAGGACAGTGCCGATGTTCGCCACGGGGAGGGGGATTCGTGAAAGAGTAATGATTTTCCGCGGATGGTTGTGGCACGTGGGTGTGCGGTATGGTGGATTGTATTTGAATATTTGAAGGATGTTTTTATGAATGTTACGTGTGTGGAATATTTCGTTTTTGCCGTATGAATCTGTGCGCAAAATCTATTTCGTATACTTTCCTATTTTTATGTTTGTGAATATGTAAAGCGTTTGGGAATTTTTAAGTAGCACCGTACATTTGTGAAGATATAGGAATTATAGTGATTTGACTTTCTACGGATTTCGAAGATGGTTGAGAACAGCATGGCGTTTCGTGAAAAAAATAATGATTTTCTGTTAATGTATTATACGTCTATAATGTATAATAAATGATGTGCGTATCACGTAAAGTGTCTAAAAATTTTGTTATAATAAAATGTGATCGTGATTAGGACATTGCAATTGTACAGATTTCAAACAGTACTATATTTTGAAAGAAAAAATATTTGTAGAAATTTTTTATAAACATATTAGAACATTTTCAAACTCCGTTAGCACTATAATGGGATCATTATCATTGTATTAGTAAAATTTAGAACGAATTTGGAAGTTTGTATGGTGGTTCATGAAGGTACTTGAGTATTTGTAGAAAATTACGTTACGTACATTAACTCCATTAGCAATGAGGTATAATAATTACCGCGATTATATTGATAAAATCCAATAGCACACATAATCAGAAAATGTGCATTAAATTTACGAAATATTTACTACAAGCATACACATTAAATAAAAAAAGAATAAAAAATGAGTATTGACAGGTGTTTATAACTGATCGTAATATAATTGAATATACAATTAATTATAACGTAATTTAGTAATTTCTATATATATTATATTTTCGCCACAATTACGATAGTTACCACTGCCAATGAAGAAAATGTATAACACAAATAACGAACTAGAAATTCTATAAGTATACAACGATTGTTTCCCATTTTCCTTGAGATCATGACAAACTTGAAACTGAAAAATAATTCTCGTTAATTCCTATCGTTTCTTAAAAAAGAAAAAAATTAACCAATTTAACAACGTATGTGCACTGCAGTATCACTGTCCTGATATTTATTTAAACAAACTTCACCATAAATAAATTATATACAAATTACACATAAATTTCACATTAAATTTATTCGAGCAAAGTTGCGAGGAATTTTTACTTCTGCAACAAGTATTTTCGCTATAGAAATTTCAATAAAATACTCGTTGCACGATTTTCCAATCAGTTTCAAGGTGAAGCATAATAAAATCTCTGTTTGTAAGAATTCATCCATAAAACGTCATTATCGGATGCTGCGCTCCGATGTCGTTTCAACGAACGGATTACTTTTCGATCGTACCTTTCGACGAAAATTTAAATACAGCGCTCCGCAAACAATCCCGATCCCCCCTGTATCGAGCATCGCTCTTCCAAACAATGAGAATTTACATTTTCGAATGATAGATCGACAAAGTCGGGTCCCCCTTCCCTCCCCCCCCCCCGGGTCAACGATTTTTCCTCGCGCAAAAGTTTTAACGAAACTTCAATCATTACCGTCGGCAACTGCGCGCCGAAATTTCCATGTCAAACTTCCATACATCACGATCGATAAGATATCCGGCGATCGCCGAACGGAATTCCGAAGTTACAAACGGCTTCGCGTTTCAACGTTCCGCATCAAAATCGAGACATATGTATTCATGTTTCGCGATGTTTGCCAGCCTCAGTTTGTTATTCCCATGCAAAATTTATCGGGACTTTTATGTCCCGAATTTCGCAAAACTGGTAGAAATATCTCGCAACGAGAGCAACGTGCGTTCAGGAAACTTAATTTTCTTTCTTTTTTTTTTCGTTTCGAGAGCTACCTTTCTTTGAGAGCGACTTTTACTTCTTACATCGAACGTTTCATTGTTATTCTGCTTTCTTTGAATAACAGAGCCACTGTTTCTTTAATTTCATGTAGAAAAATTTGATAGGAAACTTGACAGAACTTTAATCGAAATAGGTGAGATATTTCGTGCAGTGAGTCGTAGGAATATTCGATGCTCGCTAACTGTTAATTTCATAGTTGCCAATTTCAAATTTTCACTCAATATTCAAATGGAGATATCTCTATTTAGAATAAACACATACATATATCTCTTTAAAAAGAGCTCACATAGCTTAAATTTAACATGAAGATTGAATTCTGTGCAAATTATTGCTCAGAAGAATATTTATTTATTTGACTTTTTTTATCTTTTATGTCTGTCTCTCCTTCTCTCGTTGAAAATTAATATTTCGCTTTCTTCTTTCTCCTCTTCTCCCCGAGAAGAGACACGACTCCTCTCAAAGAAGAACTTCGCCGCGAGAACTAACGACTTTTCGGTTGTGAGAGTTCACGTGTTCTGTTCGAAAATGTCCGGGCCATCAAGTCCCGTGGTTGGTTGAACGCGGTCTATTCATTCCAGCATCGCGATTGTTTTGCAGTTTTAATATCCAAGATGGTGAATGCCGTGGAAAATAATAGCGGCAGGCGACACGGGGAAACCAGGGTTGTTTCGTTGTGTTTTAACGCGTTCGCGTCGGGCGACTCGTATTTGAGAAACGAGAGAAATTGATCTTGCCTCTACGTTTCATGAATTTCCTTTTTTTTATTAATATCGTTTGCGTGAAAAGAAACGACAGTTCTTGAATTTTGCGCGAAAATAATACGAGTGATCATAGGTAAATTCTTTGTCAGATGTTACTAATTAATATCGAACGGGGAATATAACGAATTGAGAATACGTTCATCCTTGATACATGCTTCGATGTATTTTAACTCTATCTCTGACAGGCAAACTAATTTATCTGAAGCATTTCAGATTTACTTGTACGGTACGATATTTCGTAGAATTAAATGATTCCTATGAGTTTCTGGTCTTTCTTACTAGATTTTGTGATAATTTTTGATGACAATAATGGATTAGAATTGTGTTTCATTGTTGTATGAAATTCCCATAAGAAACAATATAACTAACATGTGGATGATTACATTTTTTTTAAAGAAACGTGAAATTTAAAACGTAAAATTCATTATAAAACAAAATTTAAAAACACATAAATTTATCTATAAATCTGGTATATATATAATATATATATATATATATATATATATATAAATGTGCAACATTGTATAAAAATGTATTTATAATATAAGTCTTCGTTGTTTTTCAGAGATATGGAAAAATTTATTTACGAAGGAAATAATACTAGTAATTTTTGTGTAATTGTAAAAATTTCATAGATATTAAAGTTTTGAAATATTATAGAATCGTGTGTTCTTTGGTGCATTAATCGATGCAGCACGATTATTTATTAATACTTCAGGAATCTTTCAGGAATAGTCTCATTTAATTAATTATTTATTATTAATTGGATCAGTGGACTTTGTTCTGTACTAAACAATATCGAATAGGAATTTCGTTCAGTCGTCTCTACTTTCAGAGCTCGTTTTTCTTGTTTTGACCGTTCTCTTGCTTTCTCTTCTCATCGTTTGTTCTGCGAGCAAGAGGGAAAGAGAGAGAGAGAGAGAGGAAGGGAGAGGGTGGAAAAACGAGAATAATGAAAGTTTGCTGCCAGCGGTAAATTGAGATAAGTAAATTTTACGAAGGAAGTTATTAAAGAAATGTAAAGTATTTAACTTGAACCTGGCCAGTTGAGTCGATCCTTTACTCGAGGAAATAAAAACGAGAGAAGTGAAATCAAGTTAAGGTTTCTTATGAATTTCTTCTTCGGGTATTATTTTCGAGTGAATGAAAATCTATTTAGAATTTTGTAAACCAAGAGTGTAAATTATGATATATGTAGATGAAATGACAATGGTCATTGTTAAGAAACGTTATTTATATAGAAATTATTACGACAATCATCATAAATCAATGGATATAAATAAAGTTGCACGCAAAAGTATTCGAACACTTACATAGCGTGATACTAATTTTTATGAATATATTACGCGTGTTACATAAAATATTTTAAAGTTTGATTAACATTGTGGTGAAACACAGCTGCTGTGATCATTATCATGTTGGTTAAATGTAAAGTCATTCTGAAAATAGTTACACGATTTATTGTAAACATATGTATTACAGTATGGCAACATATGTTACAATACAGTAACAGACATGTAGTTCAACAATCATCTTAAACGCCAAAGTCTTTTTGAGACTTATTAATTAGGTTTCATTTGTTATTATATACATTAATACCAAGTATCTTACAATTGTTTCAAACTTCACCAATATACTGAAAAAAGCAATTAAAATTCATTACAATTATTCACGTAATTATCCAAATTAAGAAGAACATTCAAGAAACTATTACAGTAAAAAACTTGTTTGCCTGGATCATTATTTTCAAATTTAAGATTCGAGCATTGTCTACTAGTAATTAGAAAGTCATCGCTTGCTGCAGTTTACATTTCACTGCAACAATTTGACGACATTCGTAAAACGAATGTTCTCGAGATAAAAGCTCCGCTACAAATTCATCGACCTTACTATACACAACTTCGTCACATGTGACGTGGCTTGTCATCTGACTTTCAAACACGTGGAAGTATTTTTCTAGCGACCGACTTCCATCGCCGAGACTCCTCTTACAATTACAAAACCTGAAAGAATCTAAATTCCAACTCACGGTGGGGGGGAGGGGTGGGGGGAGGGGTCGATCTGACGATCGAAAGTTACGATAGCACGGAATCGCGGCCGCATGGACGAGCACCGGGGACGAGGCGAAACGACGAAAAGTCCCCCTGTTTGAAAAACAAAACCGCCAAGACCGACGGACGGGGAAACAGCCATCCGGGGCTCTGGTATCAGAAGCGTTAAAATAATAAAACGCCAGCGGGAACAGACGGTATCCAACCGAAGTTTCTCCAACTTTTCCGTGTACTTGAGAGTCGTCCTCCTTACTACCCTTTAACTCTTCTCGTCCTCTCTCGAGCTGCACCTCCCTTCCTGCAAGAAACTCCGTGAAAGAGGACGACGACGACGACGACGATAGGAAACGCGTCAGGTTGGCTGTGCACGCGCGCGCGCGCGCGCATGTGTATGTATATGTGTGTGTGTGTGTGTGTGACTTTTAAACCACTCGCCGTACAAGTTGACTTTTATTTGAACGAAGTATCAACAGGTATCGACCCGGGTCTCTTCCTCTCTATATAGTATACACATCGTGCAACTCGACCTTCTTGCCTTGTTCCTCTATGCTGTGTGTGTATGTGTGTGTATGAGTGTGTATGTGAGGAGAGTCCCATCCCTTCTCGCGGACCGGCTAACCGAACCGGCTACCGTCTATTTTCTACGATCAAAGCTGGGAAACCGTCTTACCAGCCGCATTCGCAGTTCCCGAAATTGCACCTTTTAGACCCACGGGGTGTTACACAGTGGTCTGGTTTGCCAATCTAGTGGAACAAAAGTCGCAGGTGGCGAGCAGATGCATGAATCATCAGTCGAGCGAAAATGTACATTATTTGGTGTTTAGCTCGTTCAGCGATCGTTAATGGAAGGTTGATACTTTTAACGGAGATGGTTGTTTGGAAAAAACATTCTGATTGCATATTTGTTTCTTTAACTTGGCGCTGGCAACTGGTTCGCGGACCATAACGAGTGACCGAACCGTATACAATAATTCGTCGATTTCTTTTTCTTTTGAAAAACTCGTCGGTATTGATATCACTGAATAGAAATTATTAAGAAGTAATGAATCTGTCTTTTTTTTTTTTGCCTGGGTTACAACTGATGTACTTAAAACTGAAAAATTGTTGCAATTTGAGACAAAAAGTTCTCGACGTGCGTGACACGTCATTCCAGCGCAAGAGGTTAAACGTAAATTATTAGTTGTATGTTTTAGAATTTAAAGATATTTTACTTTGGGGAATGTTTAGACAGTTCGTTAGATGTTTCGTTTTCATAATTTATTTATTTTGCAACTCTCAGCTGACGTGTAACTTTAGTATTAGAAGACTAAGATCGAAGGACAGAATAGAACAACTGGTCGATTGCTTGAATTTCGTGACCATCAGTGACAATTTTCACTCAAATACGACGATTCATTAGTTATCGTCGGAGAAGTTTAAATAAATTTCAAACAGGATTCTAGGATTTATAACAATCGATGAAAGTGAAAATTGCGACGTGAACCGATAATCGACTCGTTTAAACTAAATTTCAAAATTAATTTTACAAATTTTCCTTCAACTAAATTTCATAATTTTGTAATTTTCTCTGACACGCTCTCATCACTTGAAAAAAATACAACGAGTGAATTTCAAGGATTCTGAAATTAATAATAAAATCTATTGACATGGAGAATAGAATTCCCCGCAACGTTTCAAAGTTTTGAAAGCAACGGTTCAAACATTCTGCACGTCCTTTGAGAAATTGAAAGAGACGAGCCAATGAAACCAAACAATGAAAATCTAGCAGCATCTACATTGTTTGCCTCGTTAAAAAGGCTGAAGCTAGAATCAGTGTTCCGTCTAGTAGAACAAAGCCAGCGCCCCGACAGTTTGAAACAAGTCGAGTATTCTACAAGTGTCGCTGTCGCGTTCTACTGTGAGTGAGCGATAGTCTTCGGAGTTGTTCTTGTCAAAAAACAAGAAGTACCCTTTCAGCTCGTCACGAAGTTTTTTCACGACTGCAGCCGTTAACTCTTTGCAAAAATATAGAGGGAATCGTGCAAGCGGTTCGATCGGACAGCATCCTCCGTTATTTGATCGAAAATAGAAAAAACAAATGCCGCGACGAAAGTTTATTTTCCTCTGACCAGCGCGCCATTGTCTGTAACTGCACACCCTCTGTGACGTAAAACTGCCCCTTTGCCTTTTTCTTTTGCTTTAGAAATTGTATAGTTCATTTTCTAGATAAATTGACTTTTCGCAATTGTCATTAAATTACAAACATGTAAACGACCGTACAGACGAACGTGCATGGTGTTTTCAAAATGTAAATGGAAATGTAAAATATTTCTTTCAACATGGACGAAATGTCTTGATTTCGCTTTGTTTGGACAAATTTATAATTTTTAAAGCACGTAAAACGAAATGTGAAAAATTTTTGTACGCTGTAATACAGCGTGTAACGTGTGATTGTTCTTTTTTTTTTTTTTTTTAATATAACAGGCTGCTAATTATGATCAAATATACAATTCACTGTAATTGCACAATAGAATAAATATCGATCAGTTTGACGTAGACGAATAAACGTTGCAATGTATCGACGATAATTTCATGATTCACTTCACACACACCGCTATCCATACACGTTGGGACATCTACTAGTTACACGTGGAACGTGATAATTAACCCTGGTAATTAGGAAAATGATTCGGAAGTGTCGTTTGGGATTTTGCATTCGTGCAAAGCGATAATTTAAATAAATAGATAGATTCGAAGTATCCAAATACTTGTGACAGAAGAATACAATATATTATGTTCTTTATTGTTTTACAGACATCCTTTCATTTTCATTTATATCATGCCCTTTAACGCTAGAATTACTAAAATGACCAATTTAAAAATTTCCGTGGAAATTTTATATATTTATATTTTATATAGAAATTCTATACATTTTATAATAGTGAGACTTTCTATATATTTATATTTCATAGAAATTTTATATATTTTATAATAGTGAGACTCGAATAATTTTTAGTAAATTACATAAAACAGAAGCTTGTGTTCTTTATTGTTTTACAAATTCCTTTCATTTTCATTTATAGTATGCCCTTTAACGCTAGAATTACTAAAATGACCAATTTAGAAATTTTCGCGGAAATTTTATATATTTATATTTTATATAGAAATTCTATACATTTTATAATAGTGAGACTTTCTATATATTTATATTTCATAGAAATTTTATATATTTTATAATAGTGAGACTCGAATAATTTTTAGTAAATTACATAAGACAGGAGCTTGTGTTCTTTATTGTTTTACAAATTCCTTTCATTTTCATTTGTAGTATGCCTAGTACGCCAGAATTACTAAAACGACCAATTTAGAAATTCTCACAGAAATTTTATATATTTGTAATAGCGAGACTCGAATAGTTTTTAGTAAAATATATAAGACAGAAGCTTGTATTCTTTACTGTATTTCCATTTTCATTTCTTTGCTACAAGTTTTACGTTTCAGTCATCGGCAGTTCCAGCGTTGAAAGTATCAAATCGACGCGTCAAAGAAAAAAAAAAAGAATTTCGAGGAACGATGCTCCGTTCGTAATTCGAAAATTTCAAACGCAGAAAACGGTATTCGATCGTCGAAATACAGCGTCGCAGCGTCGACCGATCGTTCGTGATCATTCGCAGGGAAGTACCAGTACTTATTGCTTGCCGATATTTGAGCAGCAAACCGAAGTCGACTGGCCGTCCGATTTGGAAATTCGACAGAAAGGCGTTTAAATCCGCGGTCGATATTCCAATCGGATGAACGGATAGTTTCGAAACGGTAGGCAATGATGGGGGTACGATTGGAGGTGAAAACCAGGGGTAATCCGGGGGATTATTCTCTCTGATCCCTGACCAAATATGTGTTCAACGGATGTCCGCTAACCACTATCACTACCTATCACTGGCCTCACTTTCCATGCCTATCTCTCTGATTACTGGCCTCTATAGCTTCGTATTATATGATGTGAAAATGACTTCTCGCTCTGTCGCATCTCGTTCTCGGTGCCGGTGTGTCGCATGTTATGTCGCATCGACTCGCACAAAAGATATTCACTGCGCGACGTGTGACGTCCGTTTGTCGTTTGCGTTGCGAGAGTTTTGATTCTGTGTTTTTTTTTTTAGAGTGTGAAAGAAACGCAGTGAAACGTGTCAAATTTCAGTCAATAAAAAAAGAAAGAAAGTAGGATTATTCATTTTAGTCTGTCAAGTTAAATTTCCAAGTTAAGTATTAATTTAAGTATGTAAGAATTTTTTTTTTTTTGACATTGAGGCTATGAGAGGAAATTTTAAAGATTCGCTTTGATACTTTTTTTGCATGGTATTCTTCTATCTAGATTTAGTAGTATTATGAAATTTTAAGAAATTGGATTTGTAATGTTGTAACAAGTTATTGCTTGATCCTTATTAACTAAATGATTAGCCAAGAATTTTGTATTTATTAATGTGGTATATTATACATCCTGACTTGTACTCAATTTTTGACAATTTCTAATTTTTCTAATGAACGATTAATATTAATAGAGAATAATAGACATTTAGATTGGTATAAATCATGATGCAAATGATGAATAAATTAAAACAAATTAAATCAAGCAAGTTAATTGTTACATACGCATATTCGCTATCTTTTTTCCTATTATAATGTTGTAAGGTAAATTACAACAATTGTAATTTTGATATGATTGCCAATAAATAGAAGAAATAATCATTAAGACTTTTTAACCCCGATTTCTCCGAATAGCGCAAATACTTTTTTTACTACGTAATCCATTACGACACTTCAATTCCTGCTGAATACTAATTTCTGGACATGTTGGATATTCCTTTTGACTTTGATATTTAGTCCATGCATCGGAGTAGATACCTTTCATTTTAATTGGCAATATCAGAAATATTTTATAGGAATACTTGCAATAAAATCGAAACGTAATTATTAAAATGATTCAATCGAATATTATTATATCAAAATATATAATACATACATATATATTCGAAATGATATATATATTTGTTAAACTGCTGTTATTGCTCTAGTGAATTTCGTTTGAAAGCGTAATTTAGCAAAATAACCAGCCTCATAAATAATTTAACACAGGCAATAATCATTTGTTAATATTACTATGATTTTGAACAGAATGCGATCAAAAATATTGCCTACGAATTAACGAAAGATACGTAAAAATCCAAGTTTAATTACGATGTTGTAGATTTCAATCTAATACGGCTCTCAGAGGACAAAATATATAAATTTTGCGTGCTAATTTCAGTCAACGTGTTAATTTGCTTGATTAAAATTTACGAATAACGTTATTTCATGTTATAATTAATTTGTTATGATCCACTTTCGTAATATTACATTTGCCAACGTATAAAAAGTTTTACACGTATAATTCTTTAATAATATACAAAAATAGAAATTTTTCTCCGAAATAATGTTATTTCATCATATTCACAAATTCAGGATGATAGAATTAAAAGTTCTACGGTGTGATGAGAAACTGTTAAATAATAAAACTGTGCACTAAAACTATAGATAAATAAATTCTATAGTTACGTAAAATTCAACTGATTGTAATTTTTCTCTGCACAAACATTTTCTGACAATTATTAAATTTGATATATTATGCTTGTGGTATAAGTTACGATTTCGATAGTTTTCGAAAAAGCAAGTTGCAATTCTGCAAAATTGTAATTCGAAGTTTTAATTTAATTTCTTCAAATCGAACAGCAGTAGGTATAAACTTGTTTCAATGTTTTATATCAGAAGAAATCACAATAAGTGATCTATGAATAATGGAAAGAAAATTGCAAGACAAGGCTAATATCAAACGATGTTAAATTAATAATACTTTAATACTCTCAATAACCAAAATTGCACAAGAAAATTCACAAGAAAATTATCAATTAATTTCAGTACAATACATGTAATTTTGTTTTTAACAAGTAAAATTCACCTCGTTTCAATCGTTTCAAGAAATGTTGATCGATGACTGCAGTTAACAAACGATTTGATTAGAAAACAATGGCGTTGTTTAGTAACGACGAATTAGATTCCATGAATGAAACTAGCGAAACGCTTCCCGTTAGGCGATTAACTTCGAAAAGGCAATTGTCTTGGAACACTTACCGCGGTAACCACGTTGATTAACTCAATAGAGCAACGTAGACTAAACTGTACATATCGTTGCGCATTTTGCCATCAGTTACAGAGAATTGTAACGCTCTATTGTTCGCACTAACAGGCTTTCAGCGAACGTAAGAATTTCAGAGCTATTTAAATTGTTCTCGCGTTACACGCATAGTAAACTGCAGTTTTCTTTTTTTTTTTTTATGTATTTACAAATATACCTAAATGGCACTCGAATTTTCTTTCGTTTGTTTTTTTTTTTTTTATATCAACGAATAATAAATTCTTTGTTTTATCCTTTATGGAGGATTTTATTAAATTCTATATTTTCGGGGGGAAATGCAGAAATTTAAATGTAAGATATAAAATACAGGCTATAAAATAATTAGTAATTATATTTACAATATAGTATAATGAATAATATATAATTATATCGTGTGATAAAATAGTAAAATAGTAAAATATTTCTGCATAATATAAATTCGTGTATTTCTTTCTTTCCTCTCTACGTTGGTTTCATTTTTGAATTGCCTGCATTTTTGCATCCTCAAATTTCTGAACAATTACATTCGTTTATATAGTGTACATAGGATCGAGGAATGACGTCGTGAACTGATCGATTAGATTCGTCGTGCAAATAAAGATCGTACAATCGGAAACAAGGCGAGAGGTAGGAGTAGGGGAATCGCACCGGTGGATTTATTTTTGAGAAAATCGAGTTTGAAAACTCAAATATACGTGTTTTTGACCAATTCCCAGCTGAACGGAAGTGGACAATTGGCAGATGGTTATTCTACGTGCGAGAATAAGTCGAGAAATGTAGAACAAATTTTTCTCGCCTGAAGTCTCGTTTTCAGGAGAATCGAGTTTGAAAACTCGAGTGTTCGTCCACCGTATGGGGTAGAATAGAACTTCCCTTATCCAAACTCTTACATATTATTCCGATACTCCAATATCCGAACGAAATATTTACTATTGCCTTTTCTATGAAATTATTCATACGCGTTGTTTCACGTGCGTGTGCGTTCTATGTATTTGTAAAAGAATATTCATTAGGACGTGAGGTAACAAATGTTGAACCACAGAACTGATCGATCGTGAGGAATATAAATAAAGGACGAAGCGTGATACTCGTGATTTTTCGACAAACAAGAAAAACTGACACAGTGTACTGTAGTATATTATAGTAGAATGGTGTAGTATATAAAAATGGCGATGATTGTTTTCTCATGCCACCGAAACATTCAATTTTAATATATAATAATAAAATTAGACTTAATATTTTTATTTTTTTACATTTTATATTAAATGGTTTAATACCTTAATGAGCATATTAAAAACGATAATTGGATAAAATACGATTGAAGCGCAACCCATCATTACGATATCATTGTTTTCAAGTATCATTTCCAATGAAAAGCGTGTTTAGAGAGTAAAGAAGCCTGAAATAGGATATTTTCTTTGGCTAATTATGATCTGGCTAATGGCTAGTTATGATCCTACTAGCTATAATACAGTTTCCATTTGTTATCAATAGTCGAAAAATCCCCATACTGTTCACTCTTAACTTGCGAGTAGTACGCGACGATAGTTTTTAATACAGGAAGTAAAGGAAAATCAAGATTGACTAGTACAAGGGGCTTGGGATTCGCGATTCACGCGTTACAAGGCCGCGTCCTTACAGAAGCAGACTCAGTTCAAAACGCAACGTGTGTCTCTCTGTCAGCCGGCTGTCACCGAAAAATTTACCGAGCCGTCTCTTGTATCCGTGTTTCGCTTCACGCTAGACAAATTCAGAAAGATTTTTCGCGACGTCTGGCCGCGGCAGATGAAAAGTGGGCAACGATTGAAATTCCAACAACGTGCTTCCGGGGAACCATTGAAAATGATCTCGCGGCTAATTGTAATAAAGGTACACACGTGTGTGTGTGTGTGTCAGGATGCGTTTAAAATTGATTATTACGAATTAACTTGTCATTAAAATCCTTGAACAAGAAACTGAATGTATACATACATAATGTAATAAATATATTATGTCCGATGTATTTATTATATTAAATATAACTGAATATATCAGATTATATATAATGTATTA
Organism: Tetragonisca angustula; assembly: GCA_036937485.2. Taxonomy (NCBI): domain Eukaryota; kingdom Metazoa; phylum Arthropoda; class Insecta; order Hymenoptera; family Apidae; genus Tetragonisca; species Tetragonisca angustula. The sequence continues at coordinate 1,129,648 of JAWNGG020000063.1, read as the reverse complement.
TATAAATAAATATATTAAATGAGGACATATATAACAATTTTATTATATAATAGTAAAATATAAATATATAATATATAATAAAATATCGTAATATATGAGAAACAAATACAATAAATATATTCAATACGATCTAATAATTATTATATTAGATAAACGATTAATTTCATTACATGTGAAGTGCATACAAAATTATCCAAATTTTAGTAACCGAAGGTTCAACAATATTTCGTGTCTATCATCAATTTAAAGCTTGAATCTAAACCAAATGTATGTGTACATTAAGACAGACGTTTAAATTTCGTTATTGCGAATTGTTTCATTGAAATACGTAATCGAGTTTCATTCATGTTAAATGGCGAATATCAGCAGAACTGTTTGTACCACATACGAACGGATATTACATTTCTCACGAGTAAACAAAGTTTGACAAACTCTTTAAATTAGCCTCAATTGACTAATTTGCAAAATGCTTCTAATACGTGCAACGAATAGTAATTATTTCCAAAGTACGTTTCATCAGGTTCGATAATATTCGTTTGAGAAAATAGAAACGTCCTCTCTTTTCTTGACAAAAATGAGAAATTTATTCATTCGTACGCAGTCCAAAGGGGAGAGAAGTTGCTCAGTTTTTGATCCTTGGCGGAGAGTTAACGTTAATAGTAAAAGAAGGCTGATTCACGTGAAATCTGTAATAATTATTAACTCAGTTCGCTACGTACTCGACGAGAGAAAACGCTCGACACGAGAACAGAAAACGGAACAATACGAACTTTGCACACCGAAGTACTCGCAACGTATGACAGTCACGCTTTTCTGAATGAACTCGTTCGCGTTTCATGAGAAACACTCGTAGCACGCTTAATTGGCTGGTGGATTCGAGCGTGCGAAACAATGTAACGCGCGACACAAGCGAAGCGTGGTTATAAGCCGGATGTATAATTTTACAATTATTACATTCTATTTTCGATCGCGGGAAATTGGACTCGGATTGGGTAGATTCTTCCCAGGGTCATCAAGTGGGCATTAGTAATTAAAGTTGCGCGATATTACTGTGAAAGTATTGCGGGGTATTTACTGTTAAAACCGTGATATCACTGTTAAAAACTATTTTCAGAATGTTTCCAGTACGTTCGTTCTTTGTGTATTTTAATCCTCTATAACGTCGCGTGATCTGACAATTACGCCTCTGTACATATGTTGTACGTATGCTCTTGATTATTGTCTTTATTTTGTTTTGTTTCATCTTCTTTTTCTTTGTGTTATACTTAATATATTCCATATATTAATACTTATACGTTCCATACATAAATATTCCATATATTTCATATAAATAAATTGTAATGCACATAATATTAACAATATATTATGCTATATATACGTATTATATTTTACATATATATTCCATATTATAACGACGATGTGATGCTCGTACAATTAAACAAATAAACGAATAATCATATCCTCAAAACGCACTATTGAAAACAGCATCAAACGAATTATTCACAACTATCAATATTCAGATTCGATTTTCCACTCGATCAATCGTGCACACCTCGCTCGCCTCCCCACGGACAAATGAAATTCCGAGAAATTACAGCGATGAAAATGCGACTCACACGAAAATATATAAATGATCGGTGTGTGCGTCGCCTGTAGCCCTCGCGTCTCATTGCGAGAGAAGTTTCGATCAAATTTTCCAATCGACGAGTGGCAACTGTGGCACAATGCGCGAGCTGGTACCGCCGCGCGTACCGATGAGGAAAATGGCATAAGAGTGAGCGAGGGATGAAGGGGCGGAGGGGGTGGAGGATTGGCTGGAAAGTCGGAGGGATGAACGAGCATGAAATTCTGCTCGCTGTTCATGGGATCTGCGATAGTGTGCGGCGGTCGCGTACCCGGTCGGCCGGAGCGGTCGAGCAAGCACCGAGTTGTCGGTGTTGACCAAGGAGAAGTTGCGCCATTATTTAGCGTTTGAATGCGCGATAAGAGAAATCACGGCTGTTTCGGACAGACATTGTTTGGCCACGGACAACCCAACGTACAAGCGTTGGCCAGCACCCCTTCGTTCAGATTTACGTGACGGTGTGCACTGTTCATTCTCTCTCTCTCTCTCTCTCTTTCTCGTCGTGTAGCTCTCTATTCTCCTTTCTCCTTTCTCTACCTCATCATTCACAACTCCCGCGTGCCTTGTATGCAGTGTACTTACATACTGATCGTGCATGTGTGCGCGCGTGCGCGCGCGCCAATTGCGTTCTCGTTAGCTTTGTGCCTTATGAACGCCACTCCAATATCCTTTGGCGACGGCCGCGCCAGAAAGATGCTTTGACTCGCGAAAAGTGGCCATTCACGCGAACCTCTGCCTACCACGTCATCGTTCATAATTATTCGAATGAGCTTTGTTAAGCGAGACGCGGTGTGATTCCTGTTACCGCGTGGTTTCGTCCATCCTCCTGTGCCCGCCACTCGTTAAATTTTCACGAGAACGCCGGCTGCGTTCTTCTATTATCGAGATTCTTCGTGGATACACTTTTGCTTCTTTATGTGTTTTCGTTTCTTTTCTTTCTTTTTTTGTTTTTCTTCGCGCCGCGAGGTAACAAATAGTCGAGAGCTTTATTCCTTTCGCGTGCCTCTGACACTTTTGCACGGCAGACCTCGCGATGTTTTGTTGAAAAAAAAAGAAAAAGTAATCGATACGAAGGAACGGACACATTTGTCGAGGTAAAGAAAGGATACGATTGTTATTTTATGAGATTCGCGTCCGTGGCTCGTAAGGAGAAACCGTCGCGTGTCAAAGGAATTTTTAACGATCAGCGTTTATGCGTTAACTGAATTGCAAAGTACAGGGTTTACGTGTTTATGGCGGAGAGAATGCATGAAAATGAGATTTATAGCATCGGAAAAAGTAATATTATTCAAACGAAATTCAGTAGAGTGACGTCTCGAATATAAAACCATGTGACACGCGCTGTTAACCGCAAGTATAACGATAGTTGTAATAATTTATAAATAATGAAAATAATAAATAGTTTATAAATAATGTTTCTGCCATACAACAAAAGTGCCATACAACAGATAGCGAAATTCTTGCATGAAACGTTCCACCGGAAAAGTGTCGTTAGATACTAAGACAGTATTCTTAGGTCATAAATGACTATGACAATTTATATCAAATTACTAAAGTTTACAATATTTCACTTTATTTTATATTTCAGTCTTTATTGTATATTTTGCATTTTATATTCTCTGTGATAAAGATCAAGAAAATTTCAAAATGATCTGACCATTAATTGCAAGAATCTCTATTGACTCAATAATTAATACTAGTTAATAAGTTTATTGAAACATGGACAAAGAATTAATAAATATTTACATCTAATATTTTCTGTTGCACCTTGTTTCATGTGCTGATAAAAGTAGAATAATTATTATTGTTACAAAATATACAGCTACAAATATATTTATAGTTTGGTTGTTCTTCATATACTGGTGGAGAACGTTGAATGTTATATTCGACATTTTTTTCCCCCAACATTTATATGATGATGGTTATCATTATAAAATTTCTTGTTGAATTCTAATTATTTCAATCTGATATTTCGAAAAAGAAAAAACAAATTACCGAATTACAGTTATGCTTCAATAATGAAAAATGTAGATCCAAATTTTTCACCAACAACAATGCGTTATTTGATTAATTTGACACGTATTTGCTTGTTGAAATTGCACGTTCGAAACAGTTCGAATGTTGAAACCTTCAAAATTTGCTATTAGATGGTGGCAAGGGAATAAAAATTCAGACTTCTTTCCAGGAACGAGTGGCCTGTAATTAAGGGATAAACTACGTCAGCTGAGCTCGGTTGTAACTTTGTAACGTTACATTCGACCCGGGCTAATGTTACAATCATCCCCAACCATGTTCCTGAACTTTGATTACAAATTTTCCCCGATGACATGCTCAAGTGCACAAAGTATAATGGAAGTTGCATTCAACAAACAGTAGATTGTAAATTAAAAGTTAAGAATCAAGAGAAGTAAAGAGAGCTATGTCTACGTAGGGAACAAAACTTATTCTAATTATATATTACTCGGAATTCCTACATTTTTCAAGAGTAGCATATTTGCACTTGTTGATTTTGTACATCTGTTAACGCGTATTTCGTTCGTTATTGATTGTGCTTTCTTTGTACTGTATAACAAATAAAAAGGGTCCCGTATAAATAAGTAAAATTAAAATAATGATTAAATAATTGTTAAATAAAACATATTTTGTGCACTTTTAATGTACTCGTGGTAATTGTATAAATTCATAATATAACGTAATCCTGACATATATTCCTTATTCCTCGTTTCTCTATATAGCTTTAATTTAAATTTATTTTTCTATTTATTTTGAATTCAAATTCAATATTATTTATTAATAAACATGTAAATTTATATTTACGTTTAATGCGTGGACTTTTTTCACGTAGACTGAACACGCGTGCTAAACCATTTTAGTAAATGAAGGAATTCCATTTCCTTTCATTCGAATTGATTTTATTGCTCGTTTTAAAAAGCGACGATTAGCTATTATCGTCCGCGTATAAATATATTTTCCCCCCAGAAAATATAATAGAGATTCCGGTGCTTGTTGAAATTTCTTTCGCCGTCATTACGCTGATAAATGGGCAACCGCATTATTAAATCCACTTTATGTATGTCCATTAAACACGCTTATTCGTTTGGGCGAGACTCGCCCATTAGTTTGATGAAGTATTGCAATTTCCTGATTATAAACCGTTGTTTTTCCATGTATGAAATTTCAAGGCGGAACGAATTCAGCTTCTGCCTCGCAAAAACGAACGACACTCGACAATGTTCTTATAACACGATACGGTTTTTTTTTTTTTTATTTGTTTGCACGCGCGACAGTGGCTTACTTATCTCGCGCTACAAATAACAACATTACCGCGTCGCACGATGCAATTACTCGCCATAATGAGACGTGATTTTCGCAAAAAGAATTCAAGGTAAATGATCATCGGGTAGTTATTCAATTTTCCTTGAAAACAACGCGAGGTTGATGTAGAACTACGCAACTTCAATAACGTAATGTCACGCGTGAGAGCATGAGAAACTTTTTAATAATTTAAAGGTGGAAAATTGAAATTAAAAGTTTCTCGCGTGTCACTTTTTGGTTCAATTTTATACCAAAGACTTTCTTTAGAGAACGTTAAATTTACATATTTGAAATAAATTCTTTCTATAAATTAAAATTGTAAAAATGTTTAGATGTTATAAGTGAAAATTATTCGTTAAGATGGCCACCTTTCTGTCACATGAGTGATATTTATAATATGCACGTTTGATAAAAAAAAACTTGTACAATTTGTAAAAAAAATTTGTAGAAGTATAAACATTCTGTGTAAGAATAGTAAAAAATGAAAGAAAAGATATATAAAGTATATATTCAAATATTTGGAAATGTAAATATATACATATGTATACATATACGAGGAATATCAAGACTTTTAAACTTGCCATAAATGTAAAACTATTTAATGCAAGTAGTCTTGTGTATATTATATTTATTTAATGTATCATGAACGTAATTCAAAGTATATTTCAAGAAATATAAAGGCAGTGTGATTAAAGCAACGATACTGATTTCAATGTAATTTCAAATTCCAACATTTTCGCCAAATGAAATAACACGTTATTATTGACACACATTCCCAGTTTATTCGATATTCGTTTAAATGAGCAGCTTTCACTCTCTCGCGTGACTTTTACGACGTTAGAGTATTTTTGCGAATTTTATTACTTTCCAGTCGCGTTGGACTACATATCCACTCTACGAACATCAAAGTATCGAATTCTGCAATAAAGGAGAATATGTACGCGAAGTTTCACACGCGTTACGAGTCATTGTCGCTTGAAAGAATTTCAAGCAAACGCGAATTCTTTCTCTCCTTTTTCAGAGGAAACGCAATTACTCGCTTTGTGATTAATAAATGTGGCGAGTCTCGCTTTGCGAAAAATGCGAGGGAACGAGGGCGAAAATCGGACGTTCCGTAACTTGAAAAATTGCGATTGGCTAAAACTGCATTGCACGGACAATGGTGAAACAAAGTTTTTGTTACGAAGAATGTTCAGGGAAACCGCATTAATTTAGCAAACCTATTTCAGCTGGCTGTAAAGTGAAAACTGTATTTCATCGCAGTTATTGCAATTTCAATTCTTATTTAATCATTTTTCTTCTGCGGATACTTTGATAATATTCTGCGAATGTGGATGTAACATTGCTCGTCGTCGATTCGCAGTAAAAATTGCACGAAAGTGCATAAATTAATGTGTAAAATTTATATTTTGGACACGAGTGTATAAAATATTTTGTACGTTCTACTTACAGTTAATACAGTTTATACATTTGATTAATATTTATACTTCTACTTAATATAATATACAAAATAATTAGAAATCCGTACCAATTATACTGAATTATCTATTAAAAGTCACAATAATTTAGAAAACTTTTTTGAATTATATAATTCAGAGACTAAAGAAGGACTCGTCAGGTAACAACAATGTTTGGCAATTTTGATTTTCAAAAATCAACTGGATAATTATAAACATCGCTGCAATCCGATTTATCTGTAATTTAACTAATTAAGATGCATCTTGTCACAAACAAGCCAAAGGAAGCGACGATATTAATTAAATCTCTGATAATTACACATATACGCGAAATACGCGTTGAAAACGTGAGAGTGATAAATTATTTAAACGTCACTAACGCTACAAGTGTTTCTATCAATTCATTAAAGTGGCCAAACAGTTCGTCGTGTAACGAGGTTTGACAATTTTGTCGTCGAAGGACCAATTTATCAAAAATGAAATCTCGCGAGAGATTTAAGCGTCTTGATGCCTCTTCGTGGAAACTCCGTTGATCAGATTCGATTCGTTCGCAACTTTCTAACTGAAAATGGATCCTCGCGTTCCAAACGTGCAAACGTCGTGCAACGCCAAACGCAACGCGACGACGCTGTTAATTAATCTGTTGATCAAACGGACGATGGTAAACGGCCGGCTAATTACGGGTTGCCGATTAATTGGCAAGAAAACCGATCGAAGATCTAAGGAGCATATTTCGCGTCGTCAATCGACGTGCCGGAGTGACCACAGACGTGAATGCAACGTCGTAATCCACTCTGTCCGGATATCTTAGGAATGGACGATCGGCACAGTGCATTTGAACTGTCTATTACTCAGCTCCCTCTCTCCCTCACTCTGCACAGAGACGCAGGACAGTATTGGTACATTATCAGCGGGCATTAATACTGGCAGCCGCCTCGCACTATCGCGTAGCACGCTAAGATAATTACTAGGTGAAATATCGTCCGGTAAAGCAACGTCGCCGGTTACGAGCACGTTGGGACCAGGTACTCTCTCTCTCTATCTCTCTCTGTCTCGCTCCCTCTGTTTTACACCCTCACAGCCTTGCCCACGTTCTCTCGGTCTTTCTGCTTGTCTCTGTCACGATCACCGGAATTTATCCATCTCCATCTCTCTTTCCCTTTTGTCTCTCTGTTGTACCCTCTCCCTCCCGCAGCTCGGAGTGTTTGCCGTTCGTGTGTCTTCTTCCCGTATTCCACGCTCGTCCGGCCGATTCTTCTTCCACTCTTGCCGCCTGGCGTCTTCCTCACGAACCGGTGGATTTCGGTGGAGTTTTCCCGGTCTGACGATTTCAATTTGTCGACCGGAAGGAAGAAGAGCGGAACTCATTCGGACCGCGGAGGGCCACCCCCCCCCCTTCCCCCGACTGGTGTCGGGGGTGAGCGTGGCTAGTTCCACCCTCTTTTTATTTCTCCTCTCTCTCTCTCTCTGTCGACCCATTATTCTCCTTCTTCTCCGTCGTTGCTCTCCTCCTTCATTGTGCTCCCATCCAGATCGCCCCGATGGTGGAAGATAGAACTGGTTACACGAGAGCTATCATGCCTCGTCGAAGGGTTGCCGATGGAGGTAGATCTCGTCAGGTTGTTTCGACACGGTCGAAACAGTTGGCAGATGGGGGTGTGAGTCGAGATCGGTGAGATCGAGCATGCGATGCGAGAGCAGACGGAAGGTGGATGGAAAGCGTCGCTCCTTCGTGGCTGATTTACACTTCAACCTACGTCTAAGCGTTGGCAAAGCTGTGTGCAAGGTTCGTCAAGTTTCTCGACCGTGCTCCACGGAGTTGATAACTCGGGGGCTAACAAACTCTCGGGCTACGGTGATACAGGCATTGGTAAAGGCCAATAGCTGGTAGCCGGAGTTCGGTGACCAAGAACGCAGAGAGAGAGAGAGAGAGAGAGAGAGAGAGAGAGAGAGTGTCGAAAGAGGCTTTGGAAACGCCTCACCTCGGACACTGAGACCAGTCACGGAGATCAATCGTTATTCAATTCGTACGGGTAATTATTATTCGCATTTCCTGGAGAGTAATATCGTGAAGGTTTTGTCCTTTGTTCCAAGGGGAACGTGTTCTTCCTCGATGTTGAAGGAAATGGAATTATTTTTTCTTCGTGGTTCTTTCTGATTTGATATTTACTATTGTTTACTGTTGTATATTTTACTAGCGATACTTTAGATATTACGGTATGTCTAATGTTTATTAATTATTAATGGTCCATCCGGCGTTGATCAATCTAGTTGTACTTGCTAATTTATAATTATTAATTTTAAGAACGGTATGAGAATAAAATATTTAAGAACGGAATAAAATAAAATACAATGTACTAAAATTGGAATTAGGAAATTAGAAAGAATCAAAGAACTAGAAGGTCAAAAAAGTGGAAAACTTGAAGAATTGAAAGAATTACATTAAGTCTGGAGAAACAGAGGGTTTGGTAGGTAGAAAAATTAAAGTGGAAAAGTCAGAAATTAGAAATTAGAAACTTTCAAGGGAATTGGACGATTTTGAAAATCCTCGCCGCGGATAATGATCAATTTCGAGTGAATACGAATCGTCTATGCGAATTGCCTAATGTGTGAAATACGGCACGTTAAGGAAAATAACGAAGTAACGGATGAAGCCAACTTCCTTCTACCTTCCTCCACGCTATTCAACAGTGTTTCTGTTTCCTAATTCTATTCGAACGAGCTTCATGCTAGCTTCTCGTTAAACGTTCGTGTCTTTCGAGCAATGGCCGAGAACCGTTCCCTTTGGCTCTCGAGTGTTAACATTGATGAAAGCGTGAACTTCTTTCGGCCGGATGTGCCGGCGAGCTTCCGACTATAACGTGATTTAAGAAGCCGCGCTTCGTTTTTTATGTCGCGGAGGCACGCCAACGCGAGCACGAGGCCACTGCAAACACACACACACACACACACACACACACACAGCCTTTATTCCTTTCAACAATTTAGGAAGGAATTCGACCGAAGGCGAAAACGTCGGTCAGATAAGATAGGAGGGGGTGCATAAATAATAGATTTTTAATCCGAGTCAGCTAGGAAAAATGGGACTCCGCAAACGATTCATCCTCCTTTATATGAGTCCTCCAGAGAGATCGGTCAGCGGGAGAGAGAGAGAGAAAAAGAAAGTAGGTTTCCTCTTCTCTTCTCCTCACTCGTTTCCTTCGTTTTCTTCCTTTTTTTCTTCATCTTCCCCTTTTCTCTTTCACTTGACGAGGATCTACGAAAGATTAAGATTTCTGCTATTCTTCGTTCGAGCTGCCCTGACGCTCGCGCGTTTGTTGAAACTGGGCAGCCGGCAGTATGGATCGAATTCCATTATAAATGAGAATCGATACGACTTGGGGGAAAAAAGAAGCGCATTTTTAGTTGTTCTGTCATATTTACATGGAGGTGCGGTGCAGGTTTAATTTCGAATTTGTCTTGTAATTGATTGCTGGATGAATGATTCTTATAAATTCATGTCTTCATAAAATATCTCGTGTAAATATTATATTTCCGTAAAATTTTACAAAATTAAGAGAAATGTTCATTAATGGTCAAAGATGTTTCAATTAAAATAATTGTACATATTAGTATCTCATTAGTATACTTTTTTTTTTTTATGTGTTATTTTATGTATTTTAGACGAAGATAAATTCGTACTTTTCATTTTTACACACACTTTCGCGGAATAAATTTTTTCTTTCACGAGACGAGTGCTATATAATTCAAAATTGATTTGTTACAGTATATTTGTCATGCACTGTTGCATGAATTTTATTGTTCATAGAGATTGTCCCAAGATTTTCGAAGCGTGCGTAAGATGATTGCGGATGAAATGGCAAATTTCAATTCGACACATTCCCTTGCAAGTGATTTTACAATTGCTACAATTATCGTGGTTCAAAATCTGTTAAATTTCATGTTTCAAGTTTTGTAAAGACGCATTCGTCTTTGTTCATCCGTGGTTTCGTTTTATAATAAATTAATATAGTACAATGACAATTAACGCTGTAACATAACACAAGTAAAACGATCGACAGATCATATTGAACTTGGTAAGCTCGGAGTTTCAAACGGCGAAACACCGAACGATTTCACGCACTTGCGAAATCCTCAACAAACGCAATACAGTTTTATGTTTAACATTCGATTTATTATTCCTCGTTCCGCACGAGGGAAGAATAAAACGCGAGATGCGCGAGATATTTCGCGGAATATCTGTCGTCTATCGAAGAGACAAGCGCTTTCTCCGGAATGAAACTCGAAAAGGCAAGAGGTCTCCTCCCTCCGTCGTGGCATCGGCCAAAGTAAATCTTCCGGTGAACGGTTTTGTAATATCGCGAACGAGGCAGAAGACTCCTTTTCTTTTTTTTCTCTTCTTCTTCCTCCTCCTTTTTTTTCTCTCTCTCTCTCTCTCTCTCTCTCTCTTTTTAGGAAATCAAGCATGTGTTTACACGACGCCCCAACTATTCGTTTTGGAGAGGCATAAATGTCGCGAGGAAGATTGGAAATGCTGCCAAGGGAGAAGGCGTCTATGTAGCCGGGAGCACAAAGGCGAGGGGGTAACTCTTAACGGAAGAAAGGTACGGTTTATTGAAACAAACCAGAATCGAGGGGTCGTGAAAGGGTATGGACGGCTGTTGTAGAGCTTTATTCTCTGGAGATTCGCATTCGTTCGACGTCGTTCCTAAATCTGCCACGATACCCTCCTGTTCCACCCCCCCCCCCTCCCTCCGAAACTTGTAGCGCCTGCATGTCGTTATACAACGTGCAACTAGGGAATCGGTAGAGAGATAGAGGGAACGAAAGAGAGAGTGGGAGAGAGAGCAAGAGAGGAAAAATCGTGACAAATTTGTTACGAACTGGTTGATAAAATGTAGCCACGATTGGCTTTTCCGTCATCCCTCTTGAAAAAAGAATCCGTTTTCTTTCCTTCGAAGTAGTTTGTCCATGTATGTATTAGAGGTATCCACGAGTAATGTTTCCTTCAAATTTAACAAACATTACCATCCAGTGACATGACATATATTCTAGTTAAATATATCGAGCACATTTAGCGTGCTTATTTTCAAATTATATTATAGGTTAAAACTCGATTATTCGTTTTACAAAATTGTAACAATTTCAACACTTGAATGACCAAATATTAATGGGAATCATTGTACAGTTACCATCGAGATGGTCAATATGTTCAATAAATAAAAGTGAAGTGACAAAACTCACCAGGTAGATATTAGGTATAGTAATGTTTTCTGACACTACTGGGTACAGAACTTTATTTTACTTGAATTATTTTATTTTTAATCATTGCCGCTAGATGGCAATTATTAAATTTGAAGAAAACTTTACTTATGGATAATACATTCTTATCATTATATATACATATATTATCAATATATTATATATATCATTATTTAAATGATAATATATTCTTATCATTATATATATAATATATCCCTTTTATTATCAAGTATTGCGAAATTATAGAAATCTATCGATTCAGATTGGAATGATCTAACGTTTGGCACTTTCCGCAACGACTCTTCAATTAGCGTTTCCCTCTTCGTAACCGTGAGTTGCTCCATCGGGACGATATTGCTCCTCGGAGATCGTGCAGCAGAGGAATAAAAATATTCCATTGTGAGAAATGGCACGGCCTTTGCCCCGAGGGAGTGGGCGAACGAAACGATTGACTTATCAAAAATCAATGCCGACTGCCGGCTGGAAGAAACGCTGGCAAATGGAGCGTCCTGCTCGAATGGGTTATAAGTTAAGTGGTGTGGAGTGCGGTTTCATGCAGAGCGTTTTCACGCGCGCGCGCATATATATATATATATATGTATGTATGTATGTATGTATGTACGTACTCGCGGAGGCGTAATTTTTGATGTATGGCTGCGTCTGCCGCCAATTTTATACCGTGACGCCACGAGTCAAAGGTGGCGTATGGAAATCGTGCGTTCGAGGAACCGCCCGTTTCTTTCGAAACTTCACTTTGCATTTTGAGCGTCGTCGACGATTAGCGTTATAGCGTGCGTCTGAACGTGCGGCTCGTACGATCGCTTGAGACGTTTCAATTGTTTTCTCATTCTCCAACAGTTATACGTATCGAACGTACGCGTTTATTTATTTATCTGTTTATTTATTTGAACAATTTACGGTTGGCGCGGAGCGTAAATTCAATTTTCACTCCTCGATCACGCCGCCACGATCACTCCGTAACGATCGTCGAAATTCGAAGCGGGTTTCACGTTGAATTCAGAAATAAAAAGAGGAAAGGAAACGCAATACACACACGTGGCGAAAGAGAGAGAGAGAGAGAGAGAGAAAAGAAGAGAAGAGAAATAAAAGATAGAACAAACCACGTTTGAAACGTTTCAGAAACGAGAGCGTTTCGGCTACAAATTAACACGCGTATATCACTTCTCGTCTCTCTGGCTGGAGACTTTCGGAGCGTGGAGGGGCCTCTCTATGAAACCACGCCCGGGCAAAATGAAAAGCCACGAAACGGTGGAAATGGGTGGATGGCGCGATTTTCCCTTAAACCGCCGCGACTGAAACCTCTTTTGCGGATTTTTATCAAAGCTTCAAGAGGCGTGACCTCCAGTGCTCGAAATGGTTCAATCAACAGTCGCGTTGAGCACCGTTTGCCAGCCTTGTAGATCCTTCGATTCCAAAGCGTTCCGCTGTTTTCGTGTATATATTCGGGAACACATCGTGCAACACAGTCGTGGCCAATCTGTTCCCTCTCTCTCTCTCTCTCTCTCTGAGAGGGAAAGAGAGGGTGAGAGACAGAGGGTTGGTTCCAGTCGGCGCTTCAGCACCGGTATTGGTTTCAGGTACGTTGGTGTAGATCAGCTTGAACATACGATCGACGAAGCATAGATATAACTATGCCTGTACAAACTGTCTGTTCTGGAAAGAGCAGGCCGTAGCTACGAGGGCTGCTGGCCTTGCAATCGCGCCTCCATATGTGTACACGTGTGTGTGTGTGTGTGTGTGTGTGCATGTGTATGTGTGTTTGAACGTACACTCCCATCTGTAAGTCACCGGACGTTGCTCATTTTGAGCGAAATGATTATCAGAACATTGTTGCGTCTATTGTTGCTTTTATATATATTTTTTCTCTAATTTTGCTAATGATTAATTTCTCGATTAAAGCGGGTTTCAATGTGTACCAATTTCTGAAATATTTCAATTATCTTCGATATTTAGTGGGGTATCTGGAATTAGGTGTGTTTATTGCATAAAGATTCGTAGTACATATATGATATTTGGTGATGCAATGGAGCCTTCTACGTCTGAACCCTCGTTATTTAAATATTTCAATGTTTGAATATTTTATTATTTGAACTGAGTAGTTACTAACAGTTGCCTTTTTCTGTACCAAACTATTTTATATATAGATTATCATAGGTTTGCATAATTGAAAAGAGATTTATATTTGTGTAAATCTCGTGTTACATAAAACGCGAGATTTTACGTAAAAAATCCAATATAATTTCATAACAAATCAATGTTTTGTATATAAGTATACTAAAGATGTGGATATAATATTTCTACAAATTGAAACAACAAGCAAATATGGCGAGAATGTGTCTCTTTGTGCTGTGAAGTAAAACAGTTTAAATCATGAAAAGAATGTATCTATTAGTGTTGAGAAGATTCAAGAAATGTATAATTTTTAAATAAGTATTTTGAAGTGAATATTAAAATAAATGTGTTTGTATATCTATAAAGTAATTGTTCTATTGTTTGAGAATTTTATTAACCAGACATTTTCATCTCATTATTAGTTCCAATACGAGATTGCTCTGTTGTTCGTATGTAATTTAAATAAATATTGTGGACTGACAAGTTGAAATTTGAAATTTAATTGGAAAACTAGAGAAATACTTTGAGATTAGAAGAATCCTGAAATATCATTAGGATTATTTAAAAAATTAATAGAAAAAGTATTGTTAATAGTTTAAGGATCGATTATTCGCTTCTTGATCGATTCTTCCATATAATTATTTTATACTTTGTCTCTGACAATATTGACGATATTACGATCTAATTATTGTAATAAATTCATAATACAAATTACAATAATGTTATATCAGTAATATTATAGATATTATAATTTATATTTCTATCACATTAACTCTAGAAATACTGACGACTAAAGTGCAACATTTGTAGCAATGAAATTAAAACTGCAAGGTACAATAAAATGATACAAACACAAGCCTGTATCAAAATCACTCGAGTGTCTAAAAATATACTAAATTCATAAATATATAAAATTCACACAGAAATTTCCCTAAAAAGATTAAGAGACCGCCACATTACTTTATTTTAATGGCTTAACATTTAATTATAAAAATTTCATCTTTAAATTAATATAATTGGGTATCTGATCCTAGTTTATCTAATTTATAGTTATTAGTCCTATCCCATATAATTTTAATATATTTTAATATAAAAATTTATATCATTAACATTAACTTAAATTTCACCTAAAATTAATAAATTTAATATAATAATTATTTTTGCTATAATAAAATTTACAAATCATTAACTTGGTGATATAAGTTCCAAGAAAGGGTTAAGGTACTGTATCCTGCCGTAACAAAATATATTGCAATCCGGCGTATAATTTGCGTGTCACGTATCGCGACCCGTTGTAAAAACCGAACGTGCGTCGATTCCACCCCCTCCACCTCTTCCGTCGCGAGTGAATCTTAATTTTATTAAATGCCCTACGGTGACTTATGAACGGGAGTGTACGCTGTGTGATAGCTGCGCGGGGTGGGTAGCTGCTGGTTAGTGGTGCGTGTGTGACTGAATGGGCAGAGAGAACGCCAGGGACAAGAGAGGGTTCGAGGGGGTGGGACCGTGAAATACACGGCTCAATACTTCGCTGGTGCACGCTTTGTCGCGGTCAACCCGAAACTCACCCGCAATTCTAATTGTTACACGGGTATCGGACGCCTCTGCTATACGTCGATACCCCGTGGCGAGAAAGAACGATTCGCAGGGATAACCGGGGGAGAGGAACGTTCCAGCAGATCGCAATCGCGATGGTCACCTTGTTAAGCGTAACTGCCCGCGAGACTATAAATTTCACTGTTCTGATTCCTTCGTTACTTCCATCTCTCCCCGCCTTTTCTCTCTCTCTCTCTCTTTTTTTCTCTTTTTAATTTCTTTTTTTAGTCTTTCTCTCTCTGTCTGTCCTCTATCTGGGAAATGAAAACTTTAAAAATTTATTTCGTAATGATTGAACGTATCCGGCTATAGCCGGGGATAGCCATGTTCTATGTACCGCCAGCTCTCTTCCTCTTCGTTTCACTCCGTTCCGGCCCACGTTCGTCGAAATCCAGCAAATTAGATTTAGAGGAAAATCAGCAAGTTCAGTTAAAAGTGATGTAAGAGCCATCGCATCGATTAAAATTGTGAAGCGATAGTTGGGCTCGGTGTTTTTGCCCGAGTCGCGGGAGTTAATGGTGAAATGAATTTCGCGACGGTGGAGGATGATGGACGATGTTTTAAGCTCTGTTGATTAGAATTTTGCTTGTTTCGAAGGTGAAGATTAATAGGATTCTTGTCGCGGCAAAGTGTTGCAATCGGACTACGGACGTTTATCCAAATTCACATTTCCACGTACGTGAAGAAATTTGAACGAATATTATATTATACGTATTCGACAAACTATTATTATTCTAAAAAATGTTATATTAGGAGGGCTACCAACGAGTAATGTTGCTTTCTTCAAATTTAATAAACATTGCCATCCAGTGACAATAATTTAACTTATTGTGATTTATTGTTAAATTATATTATACGTTAGAATTGTATTAACTCTTGAATAAAATAAAATCTTGTACAGTATCGGGAAACGACATTACTCACAATGTCTAAAATATTTTTGTATTCTCGTAATCCGCGGTTTAGTTACGATATCGCAATATAGTGAATTTTTCTGATAATGGAGGATAACAGATCTCCATTTCGATCGTGTCTGTTATTGCAATACCTGTAAACACTATTTCAAGAAAAATACAACACCGCAATTAATCTCTCGCCTTGCAGTATCAAGTCACACAATCGTGACGTGAATTATGGCTTCTGTTTGAGGGTGAAAAAACGAAAGCAAATTCCAACGAAATTTAAATCCCCAGCTTCAGATTTAAATAACAAATTACACGTAACGTTTCGACACTTTACGTCTGACACAGTGTAATAAATTGCAACTAATACCTAAGCGGATTGAAAAAGGGAAAAACCGCAAGGTAAGAAATATAGTATGAAACGAAATAAGAAAGTTTGTTTTCTACATAAAACAACGAAGCCGGTATCAATGTGATATGGGTACAGTTTAGGATTGACGATACGACGAATAATTAATTGCTCGAATTGTTCGGCGATTCTCGCAATGACGTATCACGTTTTCAAACCCGTTGCAAATATTTCCCGCAACGTAATCGTAACCGTTTGAAAATGTTTTGTAAACGTTGATGCAGAAATGAGTCTGTCAAGTGCTCGAACATATTTTGCATCGCGAAAAACGTAATTTCCGCGGGCGTGAACGGTTACAGATTTCCAGGAATTTCGAGATACGCGCGACTTGCCGTGAAAACAACGAATAGAATTTGCCAACGCGATCGGAGAAATTTCGCGCTAATTTCACCGATCTAGGACATATTCATTCAGAAAGGCTGTTTGTGCGTGTGTGTGTGTGTGTGTGTGTGAGTTACATACCACGCTCACACGTCTTATCGTTGATGAACAGCTATTTCCCACGAAAGCACGTTGCAGACTCGTCGACGACATATATACATACGTACGCTCAATAAATCCGATAAATTTCGTTTCGGTCTATAACGTATTACAATGGCGACTTTTGTCCATATTTTAAGAACTGAGAATGCCGACCAGTCGAGAACGTACGTGTACACACGACACACATAAATACGTTTGGAGGGATCACCGTGCAATGTTATATTTTGTGTATCCGTGTGCGAACGGAATATTCAGGACATCTAAAATTAGTTGCTTGCGTATAAGAATTTAAACGAGAAACACGAGCCGCGTGACATTTACAGACCAATATCGAGGAATGTTATTTTAACTTTGTTTTCAAACCTGTCCGAAATCGAAGGCTACGCGGGATAAAAACTTTATTTTTGCAATACTTTTCCTTTTGAAAGGCTGACGTTTAATCGTGGAATGTTGCGCAAACGGTTGAAAAGAAGTGCACACGTAGAGCATCGAGTCGGCATAAAGTAATCGAGAAAGTAGAGAAATTAGAAGGTTTTAAAAAATAATTGCAAACTTGGATGCTTTATCATTCACGTTTTCTACAAGCTGTAATCACAATTCGCAGTTAAACATCATGCTAAAAATTGTTCATCAAGCGAGCTGATAGACTAGTGATATAATTAAGCGTAGAAAGTGTTCGTACATTGATCAATTTTAAACGACACTTTACAACATCTTTTTTTTTCATAAAAGTACCACGTACGGAAAGATTACGAAAGCTGGATGAAACGAGAAGAAATAAAAATTGGAATCTAGTAGTTTTTAATCCACGAAGGATCAACGCTGCGTCAACATTTGATTTGCAATTCTTTTCAATCAAGTTTGCATTGTGCTTCGCAAGGAAATTCCGAAGTGATTCGCTTAATATTTCCTCTCTCTTGTGTTTTCATTTAATTTTCAATTTTATGAAATTTTGGGAAACTGTGATCAGTTTACGAGCAAATTTACACTTTTGTCAAAGTAATTCAGCATTACGATGTATACAGTTTTCGTCATACTTTTTACATCTCTGTATCTTCCAAAAGGTGCATAAAAATTCCTGCTTGATCCTTGATCAACAAATCAATTAAACTTCCAAAGAAGTTGTAAACATTAAACGAGAAACTTTTTTCAAAAAATTTAACAAAGTATTGCGACGAATTCTTGCTTGATTCTTGATGGATCAACTATTAATTTAAACTTCCAGGGAAATATACTTCTACTATTTGTAAATACTAAACAACAATTTTCTTCAAAATATTCATTCCAACAATTGCAACAAATTCATATTTGATTCTTGACGAGTCGACAAATGAATGAAACTTCCAAAGGAATTTACAAATTTACCATTTGTAAGACTGATTTTTCTTTATAAAAAGAAAGTGAACTGATAATTTACAAAAATAAATGAAAAGGATAGCTTTGCGAATAAAATTATTTATCAAAATAAAAATCATTCTCAAACAACTGGAGAAACAGAATATTCGTTCCTGGAACCCACGTTTTCGACCCAAATCTCAAATCTCACTTTCTTTTCTATTCGCTACGCGAGCTACGTAATACTTTGTGCGACGAAAGTGTGAATACATATGTGTGTGTGTGTACATATATATTTAGCGTGTTATATGTTATGCAACGTGTAACACGCTTAACGGGGTGATCGATCGCGTTAATGTCGCTTCGTCCAGCAAATTCGCAGCCAGCAACGGCGGTACACGTAACGCTAATTGCCATTTGTCCAAACGGTGTCAATAACTGCGTTCTATGATCCCCGTTTCATCACGTCTCCAGAGATGACTACAGGTGGCCCGGTGCCTCATTAAATATAATTAAAAGCTGCTCCGCGGATGCGCCGCATCCGTAACTGTACTGTGCAAATAAACGCGCCGTATCTGAGCAGTACAGCGAACGTACAGCAACGTGGCGAAGGACAGGCACGCACGGAAATAGATATTGGCATAGATAGATAGGTTCGTTCGCGTCCCTAATAAGACATCCGCGCAGTCCTACCCTTTTAATCAAATGCTCGTTGCGTCAATCCTCGGGGACCGATTACCAGTCATTCCTCGAACACGAAGAAGAAATCCAATTCGAGTAATCACGGTGGTGAAAATTTTGGTTCCAGCTGGATGAACCATTTCCCTAGCCACCGTCGTTTTAGATCAATTTTGTGCAACTCGGTGGTTTGTAATTTCGTTGCTGAAGCGAATGTTATTTGTTATTTGCGAAAGAGCTACAACTTTCGTGCAGAATCATCTTTTTTTGCACTATCCTTTGGTTTTGAAAGCATTCTATGTACCGATGCATATTTCTATAGATGTTTCTTTTCCTCTTTTTTTTTTTTTTTTTTTTTTTTTTAGGCAAGATAGAAAATAACGCAGCGAGTAAAATTGAAGCGACAATATCTCTTTTACTATGAAACAACAAATAGTCTTTAGCCACCGAGAATAAACAGACACAGTCTGCAAAATGACAGTCCCGAATGTGTCAACGACGTTTCATCGTCGAGCGCAAAACTGAATTTTCGCACGTGAAATGCATCGAACGATCGCGTGTTAATTTCTTGTTTCTCTTTCCCCTCCCCCCCTCCTTTTTTTCTTTTTTGCAGAAACGGAAACAATATTATCGCAACGTTGCTCCAACCATCCGTGCGGATAATGCTCGTCATAAATGAAATTTTTACAACCTGTTTAAACACCCGTTTGAACAAACAGCGCAAATGGACGTCGTTCTGAAAGCCTCGCGCGAGATATTTACGATTTCCTCGTTCAATTTGTCGAAACATGAACTACAAATGCCCGCGTGTGACGATTTTCGAGCGTGCGTGTCACGCGTTGGAAAGAAAGAGGAGAAAAAAAAAATAGGAGAGAACGATTCGAACGCCGATAACGTTATTGTTACGCATCGTTACAGTACGTTATCTCTCGCATCTTGCAAATCGCAGTTGCAACGAACAACGCGATTCTTTCGACCTTTTTTTCTCTCTCTCTCTCTCTTTTTCCTCTTTTCTAGAAGTTTCGTTTCGACTGTGCGACGGTATAACGAATTAATGGATTTTTTCTATTTATAAATATATATCGGCCCGAGGCCGTGCGCGAGCAGCGCCCGGCTGCACGTACGGCATGTTTAATTCCAACGAGAGCATAATAAATTAATCTCTCGCTTTTCCCCCTTTTTTCTCTCTCTCTCTCTCTCTCTCTCTCCTTTCTCACCCTTTCCAGGGTGTATTTAATTCATGCATGAGATTTATTTTCATCGCGCGAAGGGATGAATATATCTCACCCTTTCTCGGCTCGGTTGGCTACGACTTATTAAGCGAAGACTCATCTCGTCAAAGTACTGTTTTATCTAATTTTATATACAGCTACGTGTTTATGCCGCTATATACCCCGTAAAGTGCCGCGTCCACGGAATTTGTCAGCAAAGTCTGCATGCACGACGCGAACTTAAATTAATCGCGTGAAAATTTCCCGTCGTGTCCTGTTTGATTAAATTTTATACAGTTGCTGTCTTTTTAATTCCTCGAAAGAGAGAGAGGGAGAGAGAGAGAGATTTTACGTACCACACGCTGTTTCGTACCATGTGGAAAGTAAATTCCTCGTGTAGAGTAAAATCTTTTCGTCGCAAGGCTTCGTTTTGGAGAAAATCGAGCTTGAAAATCGACCTGATGGCCAAGGCAATTTTTAACGTGACAACGTTCAAAGACTATTTTGTTGAGAATGAAAATTTTACTCTATAGTTTTCACTTGTTTTTGCCAAAATTAGTCTAGAATCGCGCCAAATTCAAATATACTTGGGAAATTTTTAAACTGAATTTCCACGAAGCCCTGAACGAAGAAATTCTGTTCTACATTTTTCGGTTATTTTTTCACGAGGGATCATCCCTTGCTCTACTTCCCACGTTACAGAACACCTCTCAATAGTCTTCGAAATGTTTCATACTACTATATCGTTATCGGATTTGCAGATTTTTATGTAGACTTATATCTTTGAGGACTAGAGGTGGAAAGTTGTTTTAGGTATCGAGTATTGTAGAAAGCGCTGCACTATAGATGTTTTACATACTTTTTCAAATTATTTCCCTTGTACAAATTGTATTCTGCGCAATATTGCACTTTGAAATGTGTTACGAACGCATAAAAATCCACAGAATACATAGATAGATATCCCACGTATTCTATTTTGAAACTTTCAAACTATAAAATTTAATATTTTAATATTAAAAAATTATAATATTCTTAATATTTTAAAACTTTTAAAGCTATAAAATAAAATGTATATTTCGCAATATACATTTTAGTTCTTAATAACGTAATCGTTAATATAATGTAACATAATACATCTGATTAAGTTAATTTAAGTTGCCGTAGATAAAGTGAAGTTCTGCTGTGAATATCGAATGAACATCTCCGGAAGTATTTGAAATAAAAAGAAAAAAAAAAGAACTGAGAAAGCATCCAATTCTGCGAATTCATAAAAAAAAAGAAGCTTAAGAACGAAATTGAAATCTGGAACACTTTGGATCGAGAAGTCGTTTAAAATTCAGTAGATTCTCCCCTGCCTCGTAAAGTTTAAGAGTTGCACAAAAGTAAAAGAGTTAGGCACTGAATATTAGAATGTATAAAAAAAGAAACTTTCTCTGTGCTTCTTTTTGTTTCAGAATGCATGATAGTTTGACAAAAACAGATGTTCGTTTTACTCTAATGTAGCATCGTACGTTCTGTGTGATGTCTACAATTTATTGTTCACAAGTATTCCATTAAATTATTGAAAAATTCATTTTTCTCTCCACTACAGAGAAATGGACGAGGTGTATAAAAATAATACACAACTAAAGTATCTTTGAAGATTATGTCGTCTTCATTTCAATTATTTAATTGCTAATTAAAATTGTTACAATTGAAAATGTGACTGAGTGACTCGATTTTGAACATAAAGGGTTAAAACGATTCGCGGGGAAATATAATCATTTCGGCGATTTAACGAAATACGGTAAAATCGGGCACTGTCGCCCAGAAATAATTCTACCTCGAGCCGTATTTGCTTAAAACGCGGTTTTATTTATAGCAGCCGATCTTATTTATGTCAAATTATTTTTAATGAGAAGACTTAACGAGAGAGACGGGGTATCTCCTGCTTCGCGTTAATTTTGATGAAGCTTAACACCTCGTTATCGTCAACTAGCAGACATTTTGCATACACGATACTTTTGTGCAATTTGTGCAGTTCTACTCGCACGATGCGATTGACAGGCACGTATCTCCCTCCGCTTTTGCGGCTAATTCAACGTGAAAACAATTTTTGCAAAAAGCCGATCACTTTTGATGTTCATTTCCAATGTGATACACTGTCTATCAAAAGTTTGAAGCACGTTGGAATTTGGTGCAGATGAAATAACAAGTACTAAAAGAACAGAGAAACAAATAAATAATTAACTAATTAATACAAAGGTAAAGAAATAACGCTGAATGTTAACCAAATAAACACACATTTCATTTATAATATTATCCTTTTATACATGTGTGTATTGCTTAATTATATTTACAATTGAAAGTTTGTTTCGGAAATTAATTTAAATTGAATAATTCTTGACTAAAGTGACCGAAATAAATGAAGAAATAACAATGATGTTAATTATGCAGCGTAGCTTGTTTATAATATTATTCTTTTACATATGCGTATGTATTTAAATTGTAATTAATCATTATTAATTATTGGTCCATTCCAAAATGAAAGATGTAACATTCTCATTTCCTCGAGAAGTATACGAAAAGGGTTGTTCCGCTCGAAAGGGAAATGATGCTCCAAAAGTATAAGCTTTGAGCAAAAGCATAATAAATAATATAATTTCACTACGTAACAATATTATAATTTTCATTTCACGCTTTAGCTCAAGTCGTTCTAATTTTAAGAAGAAAGCAAAAAGTTCAAATTCATCCACTATTCCTCCCCTCTTCGTCTTGACCGATCGCGCGTGAGAATGAATTTATTATTTACCACCTCTCTTAGCACCTCTTTCTACGCGTATCACATGCACGTTCATTCCGAAACGAAATTGCCGTTATATCTGTAACGACCTAAACGAGAATGAATTATTAATCAGCGTGGATTCCCTTATTTATGCGGTCGATTCAGACTTAGTAGCTGGCATTACACTCGCCGAGTAATCTAACAACCACAGTCACGAAACTCGAACGTGGCGTTTCGATCCACCCTGTGTGTTTCCCTCCTCCTCCTCCTCCTCCGCCCCTTTATCCATACATTTATACTTATACCATTCTTTCGTCCGTCGAAAAACAAACCAAAGGACAATCCCTTTCGAGCAAACTTCCAACCCTCTCCGCCCCGCCGCTCCATCCTCTGCTAACCTCTTTCAAACATTTGGCTACGTGCACGCACACACGTCGATCGCTGTGTGTGTTATTGGCAAATAAATACAACGCAATTACACACACGTATACACGTGTGTTTGAATGCATTATATGGAGCCAATATTTCCCCATAGAATGTACGGCCGTAAGCGAGGCGAGTGAAACTCTCTTCGTACGTCCGTGTGTGTGGACTCGTGCATACGTACACGCACGTGCATCCCCCGATGCACGATGATATCGAAACGACATCGAGATATAAGCCACTGCAAATGCATATGTATGTACTATGTATCTGGAGGAATGCGTTTCCGGATATGTATGTACACATCGTACGTTAAATGGCACCGAGCCGGAGATAATCTTATAATTCCTTCGATATTTCCAATGAGATCACGCGTGTAAAACGCGAATAACAATCTGCGTTTCACGCGCGCCTATTTAACGCTCTGTTATTAGCGGGCGTTTTATTTATTCATTGTTGACGCTTGGTGGATGATGGTGGCAAGAGTTCGACGCAATTACGTTTAATGATGTCCCGTGTGATTTATTTTGTACGGAAGTCAAAAGGTTGAGTATTTTGGATCTCGGGTCTGTTATAATTTATCATTATATGCGAACCAACCTAAATGATTGCAAACAATCAAAATGATCAGGTAAATGACAAACAAACCTCTCTATTTTAAAAGGTAACTCCAAGACACTGCAAGAGGACAATACAGGTTAACCCGTTTCGCGGACCATAACGAGTGACCGAACCGTACACAAGAATTCGTCGCTTTCTTTTCCTTTCGAACTCGTCGGTATGATATCACCGGAACAGAAATGATTAAGAAGTAACTGACTTATCATTTGTTTTGGCTGGGTTACATTCAAATGTTACTTAAAACTGAGAAAGTGCTGCAGTTTGGGACAAAATATTCTCGACGCGCGTGGCGCCATCATTCCGGAGAGCAAGAGGTTAAATATGTAGGATATTTAAAAAGATATGTATTCTAGCGGTATCTTGGTCTTAGATCGTAATCTATTCTGTGTATTACAGATCAATTTTATGTCTTTGCGAGCCAGTAGCAGATTGATCATTAACACAATGCGTTTCATTACATTGCACGTAAGTATTCCTCGACTATAGTCACCCTCGCCTGAGCACATCCCCAAACATCCACAAGTGTGCGCTTTCAATTCGTACGGAGGTCGCCAGTAATCGTGATGAAAAATCGGAGGGAAGACCGCGGCGAACGAGTGACTTATGGTCGTTAAATCCCTGTTTCGGCGGAACGCGCGAATCGAGCAGCTGGCGGCCGACTCGTATCAACTATCCGCCACGTAATCTACGTAACCGTTCCGCGTATAACACGGGGAGGTGGAGGAACGTTCACGACCCGAAATTCCGACGAAGAGACCTCGCCGAAATTTCGGCGTGCAAGACTGCCGAAACGACGAGCATCCGCACACACACACACACACACACACACAGCATCCACGTTCCGCATCCATATTCATGCGGACGGTGGCGGGTGGTGGCTATGCAAATAACAGCGTTGGTTGAAGCGGTGCCGCTCGCGTTCGGTGGCTAGGAAGGCAGGCAGGCAAGAGTTGCGGGCAAAAAGAAGCCACGACCACGGTGAAGGGGTAGACGAGCGACGAAATGTGGAAAGGACGAGTGTGACGAATCGTCGATCTCCGTGGCTGAACGCAGATAGATCGCGAAGTTTCCATTGAAACGATTAACGTTCACTCGTTATTAAAGACAGATGAAACTTGTCAAAGTTTCTTATTCCAAGGTTCTTGTTCGGAGATCATTACGAAATTGAGTACGATAATCGAAAGGAGCATCGGCACGTTCCAAATGATTAACGGAGAATCTGTTTCCACGGATACGTTGTTGCTACGTGCGTAGTAATAACGATGCAAGTAACGTAAGTTCGACATTTGTCTCTGAAATTTGTAGAAACTTTCAATCTTTGAGAAGTCTTTGTGACATTACGTTCTAAAATATAATAAAACAGCGAAAGCAAACCTAGTAATAGATTGACCATAGATAAATTTCTCAGAGTGGATGAAATTTTAATAAAAAGAACGTGACTCCAAACACGCGCGTCGATACAATAGAATTGTTCATCCGACCAGCCAGATTGATGATGCCTCGCGCCGTAGGACAATACGTTAGGTGACGAGGATCCTTCAAAACGCGAAGACTAATATCGCTGGAGCTTCTTGACTCCACGAGACTTCTCCCTCTCTCTCCAGCTATGACATCCAGGTTCGTATCTCCGGTTGTTAGGTTAGCCTTCGCTACCCTTCTCGCTGTATCCTCTTTCGGCCTTCTTTCTTTGCCTTATCCTATCCGCTTGCACATCACCCCGTTGCTGGTCGCTCGCTCACCCATGCCTCCGCGCTTTTACGTGTCGCGCACGTATATGCGCCGGTACGTACGCGCATATACCAAAGGGATGTATAACGTGGAGCTCGCTGACAGGTACCGGGTATCTATATAGCTGGCGCACGATTCACGGTACACCGGCTCTCATCGGACCGCCTGCGTCGTGCCACGAGAAAGAGAGAGAGAGAGGGGAGGTTTCTTTATTAAAGCTCGCCAGAGTGACCAAAATATGAGTTTATATCAACCTCGACCCTTCTGCCCGCTTTACCCTTCTAATGGCGCTCCCTGATCTTGCCCGACATGCCGAGAAAAGACGGACAACCTCGGGTACTGTGCTGTAGCCTGCTACGTGTACCCTATTATTTTCCAGGGGCGGCATCCCTGCCACGATCAACGAGAGTCAAACCTTCTGAGTTATACCTGCGCTGCACGCAAATGACGAACTTTTTTGAAAATTGTTGACGTACCGTTCGGTGAGCATGCGATTCTTAGATTTAGGAGAGAGGGTCTGCGCGGTATTAGGGGTTGGTTTGGAAGAGCACATTCGGACAATTCGGGATGGCTCGTTAGATTTCTTTGTTCTATTCTATTCTTATACGTTATAGGTTCAGGTTAACGAGACTCAACATTAATTGGTTCGTAGAAACGAAGTTTTACTTGAACTTGGAGGTGTCGAAAGAAAAATCTTATTTACAATTTATCTTATCTGTTAGGGACAAATATTCAGATATTGATTGACAGGTGACATAGGTGGGGAGTTATTTTGAATTGCATTGTTTCTTCAATTAACAAAGTAATATCTAATTCCGTTCAAAAGTGTCATTTTTCGCTTTTCCTGAAAAACGTATCTTCTCTACTTGTGTCACTTTCTTCGCAAGAGCGCAACACGAATTTTATCAAAGATTGTAAAAGTAGAGATCAAACATTGTAGATTATTATATAATTCTGAGAATTTTTAGGCAATTTAGTAGTTGTTCCTAGATATGCAGCTTTTTATAATGGGACTATCTATCGATAGATAATATATCATTTTTATATATTTCTTCATTTAACAGATTTAGCTAGATAAAACAAATTTAGCTAGAAATAACAATTTTCGGAAAAATATATATGAAGATTGTAACGAGAGAAAATAATAATATTTGATTAATATTAAAGTACTGCTTATTTCAATAAACTTTATACTTTATTCACTTATCGCCTAACTTTAAAAGATTTACATCTTTGAATTTTCCGGATTTCCAGTTTCAGTCCACGTTATATTAAATTTTTTCCCTTCCTCTCCGCATCTTTAAAATCAAATTTGTCCACGAAGTCAATGCATTCAATTGCAAAATATAATTAAACGTTCGAGTAGTTTCGTAAAAATGTTATGTAAATGTTGATTGAATTTTATTAATTTGTAGTGTACTCTCTTTGCATTTAATTGAACGAATTATATGCATCAATTTCGATAGAATCGTGGAATGTCCAGTTTCTGCACCAATGAAAATAGAAGGACATAATTGTTTTATTGATTGAACACGTGAATATACATTTTGGGAGTAGCATGTATCTAATAAAATAATTTAGTAATTAATTATAACACTATGCATGTTGACTTATTAAAGTAAATAAAAAATTAAAATTAAAATAAACAAATAAATAAAAGATATTATATTACTTGTATACAACGACTTACAGTAATTAATATTCCGAAGCGTATTTTACATTTATTTATTCCTTTTATCAAATATGACACCATTTTAGAGAAATAGAGCTACAAATTTAATTAAAATGTCAAAATTATTTTCATAATAATAAATTGGTAGGGCGTGCAAATTTACAATGAGAGTCTGAAAATTATTATTCATTGCAGTGGAAAAATCACTTTCCAAAGAGTTGATAACTCGTAAAAATATAATTCAAAGTTAGTTCACAATTTGAAAATACAAACGGAATCTTACACTCGTTCGAATCGAAATAATTGAGAAGCAAGAGCAACGAATATCGCCGAAATTTTGAATAACATTCGAATTAATTGAACGTGCAAATAACGGGAAATACAGATAGCTGTATTCGGTCCGCGAGGAACGGGGAAATTTTATTGCAACAAACATAATGCAAATATCGATTTTATAAGTTAATTATTTGTAGCTGTTCAACAACCTGGATATTAATAACGAGATAACTGCGTAATCGGAAAAATAACCATAAATTGTATACTGTTCGCGAAACGTTTCTTCGTCATATTATCAACAACGTGTATGGCTCCCGCAACACATTTCGATAATAAAGCACATTTCTATGGAACTCTAGGGAATTCTAGGGGCGTTATGGTTAAACAACTCACTGAATGAATGATGCTCTAGAGGCTATCGATTTTTAATCGATTTTACGGTGTTTCTAGAAAAAAAAGGAACCCAACTGGAACGTCCGTTATAAAATATCTCAACATTATTCATTTTCCAACGCGAATGCAATAGAAAGCAGATTGTCAAACGTTAAAGTATGGTTAATAATCTAGGTGCCAGATCGAATGAGTAGAAAATTGCCATAATAACTTTCTATAAGATTTCTTTGGTGTCTTAAACGTACTTGTTTGTTTAGTCATGAAATTAATATTAGGAAGATGTCTAATTTATGGATGAAACAAGAATTTGTCAGGAATAGTTTAATTTGTATCAGAAATTTTTTGTATTAGAATTATCATATAATTAGAAAGGATTTAACTTATGGACAAAATCAAAATTTTACGTTAGAAACAGTTCAGTTCGTGTTATAAAGTTTCATGTTAAAAACTTTTGTATTAAAAGTACATTGGAAACTGTTTCGTAATAATTCGTAAATAATTTACAGGCCACGAACACGAGAGAAATATAATTTTAATCTCTGATTCGTAGGAGACAGACAAACGTGTAGCATTGCAACAGTTCGAAACTTCTCTTTTGAGAAAATTTGGGGAAATTAAATTACCACGAATCGATAGAGGCGTTCAATGCTAGTTCCCCCATTCGAAATTCCTGTTTGTTAATTGTTGTCGATGGAATTATAAAATACTCGACAGCGAGAGATGTAAAATTATCGTGTTGGACAGAACTTTCTGCTCTTTTTTCCTTCCTTCCTTCCTTTCTTTTTTATTTTTTCCAAAGCAAGACGAAAGTGCTAGTTTAAAACTGGCGCGTGTACGCGCGGTATGAAAATGCTCCGGGATAGGCAATAAATTGTACTCGCTTTACAGTTTCCAGGGACATTAATTATGCATTTTGAAGCTTAATTTTGTACATCGACGGAAACGAATGTTCCACGGGCGTTAATAAACAGACGATCGTCCGAAAAATTAATTGATTAATTGATAGCGTAACGTTTTCGTTGAATTGAAATTGAATGAAGCGATTCCAAGAGCATTAAGCCACCTCGATAAATCCGCGCGCCATTTAATCGCGCGCGAGCGTTGTAAATCACAATGGTTCCCCTCGCTGTTCGAAACTTACGGCAACAAGAAAATTTCGTCCTCAAAGTGTTAATAAGGAATAAGGTCGTAAATTATTCTCAGCATTCGGGGAACACCGTGGGACTACGGGCGTTAAACATGCTGTATATATATATATGTATGTACATGACGAGACACGGCTCTCTGCTTCTCTTCTTGTTAGAGATCGTTAGTCTCTCCTTCCTCTCTGCGATATCGACTGATGGCGAAGATAAACTATATTTCCCTGTTTTCTCATTTCACTCGTTGAATAGACTGTCAGATTTCAACAAAAATTAAAATGGAGGAAACTTGGCGGGATATGAAACTCTTGTGTTTTTGTGGATTGAAACTTCTGCCAACGATGCATAATTTAGTCCTCTAGCGAGCTAGGTACGCAAACGAAGATTACGGAACATGGAGAAGACACACAAGTGTCTACGTTGAGTTCTCGTCGAATTCTTTTCGATTTGTTTGTTGAAAAACAGTTTGATCAAGCAATATTAATATGTTGTCTTTTGAAAAATGTTATTGTCCTATGATTTTCTACTGAAATTTTGTATACATTATTTTAAATATAAAGCACTGAATTGTACTTGTCGTTATTCGATCCGAAGAGATTCAGTTTGAAACTCGAGTTGAAATTTTATAGGATTTGCTTCTTGTTCCAAATCGAAAATGTAACTCGCGTCATGAATAGCGACTCGATATTGTAACCTTGTTGATTACTACAAATTACATGGGGATTTTATAGAATTTGAGACGATTGAAAGATACTCGTGTCGTGTAAAAATTACATTTACCGTGTGGAATTTTAATCTTTCAACCCCGATCAGAGGGTTCTACCGCACTGCAAAGAAAACAGAGAGACGTGACTAATTACGTCTCACCCCTGTGATCTTCAAATATAAACATCAGTAACAGATATCGCGCAATTTCCTCGGACGTTCTCGTCAAAAAGTGGTAACGAGTCGTGCGATCCCATTAGCAATGTTCGACAATGTCAAGAGGAGGAAATTGACGGTGACCGAGGGACGAGGGGAGCGTTCGAACGAGAAAAAAAGCAAAGAAAAGAAATTCGCCCCGACCATTCTGAAGGGAGGAACCACAGAAAACTTAGGAGTTCACGCGAATAGGTCAGTCCTTAATATCCTGGCTCTTTCCCGTGGCTTCCGCAACTTTGACTGCAGGCGCTCGCGTTCACCACGGACTCATTCACAAACATATACACGCAGAGAGCGCGAGAGAAAGAGAAAGAGAGAGAGAGAGAGAGGGAGAGGAACGGAGAAAGAAAAGGGAAAAGAGGGACGCACACTTGGGATCTCAGTCGGCTAACTCCTGCTCCCTGTCCCTCTCCCTCCGCCGCCAGGGTCTTTTCCTTTACGTTTTCACCCCAGCCCTCGCCAGATTCTCGACCTCCTTCTTCTTTTCGGTTGGTTTTTTTTTTTTTTTTTTTTTTTTAGAGGTCCGAGTTGCAACCATTCTACGTTCAAGGCTCTTCCTGGCGATAGGTAGACCAAGGAGCGGGGGGAGGGGGCAACGTCCAAGAAGAGTCTTTTCAAATCCCTCGGCATTTAAATATTCGTACCAATTCCAACCCTTCTCTTCGCGCAGCTTCGAGCTTGCTCGGCCCCTCGAGCTAGCCTCGGTCGACCAACGAACCGACACGAATCGCGGTTGTATTCAAAGAGCTCTCGCCCATGTTTTCTCTCTCTCCGTCTCTCCCTGTCTGAGCGTCGTTCCTCCTTCCATCTCGTCTCCAGCGTGGACGTAGCAGCACACAGCTCTCCAGTCACCCTGGCACAGGGTTTCCCTCTGTCCCTTTGCTAGCTGCTCGATCTACCGTGTACCAACCAGTCCAGTAGCTGCTGCTGCTACTCTCTGCTGGCTGGAGGCTGCCACTGCCTCTCGGTTACAGTTGCACAGGATGTGGAGGTGTGCGTTATTGGCGTGGCGGGGAAAGGCACTTTCATAGAAAGGCTGCCGGTTTCTGGGGCTGCATCGTTTTACGTGTTGCGTCCGATCGTGAATGCCCGACCCGCCACCGCCGCCGTTTCGCTGCCTTTATCTGTTTCTCTGGCCGCTGCGCTCATTCCGCATCCCCTTTTCCCGAGGTCCTCTTTGTTCGTGCCAGCTTGGCCAAGCACACCACCGCCAACGTCCGGCAAGAGAGGCTGCTCGCGGCTCTCGTTCCTACTTCTTTCTCGACGCGCCCTCCCCCTCCCCCACGCAGTCTGGCCTGTGCCTCGCAGCCGCGAGACTCCGGCTCGCTTTCGCTTCGGTTTCGATGCGCTAATGAAAAAAGTTGCCAATTGAACATCGCGTCCTGCTTGGCTTCGGTCTCTCGGTTCCACCTCTCTGTCTAACTCTGTCTCGTTCTCGGTCGGTATCGCGTTTCTCTCGCGGTACGTTGTAATTACGATTGAAAGTATGTATATCGACGGATCATCTGTTTATTACGTTTTCCTTTTACCGGGCGCTGGGGTGTATGTCGGCCACGTTCCACCGACGTCGCGTTATTACCTACTTTTTTTCATCCGAGGCATCGCTTTTTTCGCACACGTCTCTGGATTTTTCGAATACCCGCCGATACGTGGTGTGTGTCGTACGACGCTGGTCACCGAGAGTCTAGTTTTTTTTTTCTTTTTTTTTCTTTTTTTAGACGTATTGGAACAAACAGAGTTTGATGTACGATTTACACATACACGCACGAGCGAGTTACTTGCGTTCTTAGTTCCTCTAGTGAAAATGACGTATTACTGTTTGCGTTAATTTTGTAAGTGGACTGTCTATCGTACTTTGCACGATTTTTCAAGAAAATCGATCAAACGGGAGAGAATTCTCAACTCTTGACTGGTATCGTGTCGTAAGGAATTAAGTTAATCTCTGTCGTAGAGAATAAATTTCGATTTAAATTGCTATAGTTTTAAGCTCTTAAATATTGTATTACTTTGTATTTGTAAAAATTCCATTCAAAATAACAACTCTCATTTAAAAAAAGGATTCACTCGCCCAATCATTTGAAAATATTCAAACTTTCATACATAAAATACATCATGTGTATATTATAAAACGTTTTGTGAACTTATATTTATATCGATTTGAAACGAGTCTAAAGATACATATAAAAATTACGAGAAATTTAACACAAACACGTAAAATATTTCACAAGGATCACAAAAGTATTTAAACAATCACCTTCAACATTTATCATATGCCATTCACATCGTGCACTAAATTTTATAGTAAATAATTTAATTAATAATTTAGCAATAATTTTATAATAATTTGATAATTTAGTAATAATTTTATAATAATCTAATAATTTAGTAATAATTTAATAGTAACAATTTTATTTTATTGTAAATTTTGCGTTTGTAACAACTTATCTTACGTACCTCCAAATTTCGCCAATACGAATTTTAAACAAGATCATCAAACGCTTTGTAAAACGCGCGTGGCGTGCATAAAATCGTATCGACTGATCCCGAAAGATCCCGATACATCAGCGTTCGATCTAGCCAGTTAATTTGACACCACGTATCCCGTTCGATAAATAACCGTCAAACTTTGGAGAGCCTTTGTCAGTCGATTCCCCTTGTCCGTACAGTTTATTCAGCCGCGTTATTAAGTGCAACGATTTTTCGCCGGTGCTTCGCTGGATCTCGTCAATTCCCATAAGCAATCGACCGTAAGAAGAAGAAATCAATCTTCGCCGTGTGCCGGGGAGAAAGAACGAGCGCGCGTTCGAGTCGTGGGGCGCGCAATAACGCGGACGGGATTGCGGCTAGATCGAACGACGTTATTCATGGAAACGATACTGATTACCAAGATCCGGGGTTCCAGCCAAATCGCTGCCGATACATCGAGCGGAATTAGCGGAGCTGAACTGTTCCTGATCGGTAATGTCTGCCGGTAACGCGCGAATCCGCGGAGATCCGCCATCCAGTAACAGTCGATTCGCGTGCGTGGATACGTTGACAGACAGTTGATTATCAAATCGAGAGCTTTGGGAATTGACGGCGATGGTGGCCGTGTCTTCGTCACATCGTGACGAAAATAGACGTTGTGTACTAATTATCGAATTACTGTCGCGAATTACTTTATTGACTCTCTTTGTCTTTCCCGATTATTCGATTGGAAAGTTAAGTATCATAAAGTAATTCTCGCAATTATAATGCAATTATTACTTTATTATTCTATTATTTACTTATTATTTTTATTTATTATTATTTATTTATTTTTTATTTATTATTCTACTATTTTATTTATTGTTTATTTTTCACTTATTACTCTATTATTTTATTTATTATTTATTTTTTATTTACTATTCTATTATATTATTATTCCTCGCAATCTTCTCGGAGTTGCGTCCCTCATATTACGTTCATTATTCCTGGCAAGGAGTGACACCTATAGCTTGCAGAGTATTTTATTCTACGTTCCAACTGTGGTCAAAGATTATACCACTCTAACCTGCTCGATGAAAACGAGCGCTTCTTCCTCCTCCCAGCACGTCCCTTCGTGTTTATGTTTTCTTGACAAATCGAGGAGAGAGAAAAGAAACGTAAAACGAGCAAAACTGTGTACTTGGAATTTTCCCTATGAAATAAGTGTTTGCAGGTCACTTTAGGCGACACAGAATTAACTGGCCGCGGCTGGTCGAGCGATTTCAGACCGGTTCGATCCGGCAAGACGAACCTAAATACTAAATAAAAATCGCCAGGCAAGATAGTAGACAGGAAATTTACGGAATCTAGGGAAACGAGCAGGGAATGCTTTTCCAGGTCGTAGGATATCCGGCAAACTGAGCCGAATTGGAAGTAGCTCGAGGAGCCTTGGAAACCATTCGACTCTGCTAGACTGAAAGCTAGAAGAAGCCAAGTAGGGAAAAGGGCGGACACATATCATTGTGCCGTCGAGTGGCTTGAATATTTTAGTCGGACAACAAGTGCCTGGACCCTAGCGTCGACGCGCTTCCACTTCGAAGCCGCTTTCTTTCTTCGTTGCTGCTGCTGCTTCGTCTCTCGAGGCACGGAACGGCAAGTTGACGCTGGCTACCGACCTGGCCCGACGACCTTCTTATTCTCATACACCGTCGCTCGAAAGTCTTGGAACAAATACATCTTGTATTTACCTTGAAGCTGAAGAAACTGAACGAGGATGCGAGGTTTCGGTGAAATCGGTTTGTTTCTTTGTCTCTTTGTTTCTCGATATTCGTGTTTTAGGTAATTATTAGCGTTGGTATCCGAGTTGTAACATCGTCAGCCATTTGGCGAAGAAAGGCAAATTGCAGTTCTGCTTGAATCTTCAATTTTAATTCTCCCAACTGAAGATATTGATAAATATAAAATTACACGTAATGCTTTCAATGTTTTACACTTCTTACAGGTTTTTCGGTCAAACTTCGAGTCTATTTCTTTGTTTCTCAATATTCGTGTTCGAGGTAGTTAGATTTCAGTTACTACCGGGATTATTTTCACGAAATATAGAAATTCTGTGACTGGTTACTTCACCTTCTGGCATGAAGACGAGAATAGAAAGTTATTTTAAAATATTAAGCTTGTAGCCAATTGTTGCTGAAAAAGAAGAAATTTAAAAGGTCGCGGCGGCAAAATATGAAATTTCACGTGGAAGAAGAGAGAAAAAGTTACCTCGATTTCTTCTCATTACCCTTGCCCTTCTCAACAGTAGTCAACAATATACACAGAACCATTAAATACGATGGCCAGAAAACCATTGAATGCAGAATTTAAAACTATTATATGCACTTTTTGTACGTACTTTATTGTGTTATAAAATATTAAAGAGAATTATTATCCACGATAATTAGGACTAGAAGCAAAAAAAAAAAGCGTTGCCAGGACGTTTCGAGCGAGCAGTTTCGTACTTTCAACTTTCACTCTCCTGTACCAACGTTTGCTCACGCGAGTTCAAGAATAACAGGCCGGAAGAAGAAGAGAGCCGCAAGGAACAAGAGATCAAGCCAAGCGGAAGTGTTTCAGAAGCAAAGAAAATGGGATAGAAAAGGACGAGCTTGAAAAGACTCACGGAACAGTCTGCGTTATAAGCGCGCACTTTTCTAACCTAATGAGCAAAGTACTCGCCTATACCGCTATTTCTAATTTCTGGCTTTTTCCGTTTCGTTCTCCAACACCCTCCCCCCCCCCCCTCCACCCCTTCTTCAGCCAGTTTCCAGGATTTCTTTATTTTCAATTAAAGCACTCTCCTTCTTCGTCGCAACTTCAAATTTCCCTTGCTGAATCATGTTTCCTCTTTTTCTCGCGTTTCTCAAACTGTTCTCAGCCTTCTTCGATGCTGTTGGTGGTGTGTATCGTTGGGTTGCATTGTTCGAAATAAAGCGAGAGAGAGAGACTTCTCAAATACTTTTACCAGGAAACTTATTTAACGCAAACAAGTTGCTCGAACGAATATGAGGAAGGGATTTGATGATGAGAAACCAAGAAGGATGTATTCGTTGTATATTTGTTGAAATATCATCTCACGATTTTACGATAAATCGTTACTGTTTATTGTTTGCTACACTAGACTGGTCAAGTTTGACAAGATAGGAGAAAGGCAGGAAGAAACAGAAAAGAAAATAATGTACAAATTAACAAGATGCTAAACGTTTCAACTGAAGTGGTTGCTGTTGAACGCATTTTATATCCAATAAATCCCAGTAACACCGTACGATCGGAAATAAACACATTAATTTCCGAAAATTTCCAAACGATCGACGATCCTGATTCGTTCGTTCCGCGAGAAATCACGCGAAATCAGAAACCACGTCGAAGAGAACAAAAAAAAAAAAAAAAAACGAAAGAGAGGAGAGACGGTCGACAGGAAAGAAAGACGAAAATAGCGAAACCAAAAGCAGCGGGACAAGAATTGCGCGTGTAACATTGATTTCGCCGGGGCTTCGACTTTTGGCAAACAAGATATCGGGGCTTCAAAGCGGGACTCGGTACGTGGGCTGTTTTTCGGATGTTCGGATGTTCCTATCTTCCTCCTTCTATCTGCCACCAGGCCAAGGAGTAGCCCTGAGATCCTTAGCCAGGGGTTTACAAAGAGAATGCACGATGCGGCCCTCTCTTACTTCAACATCTTTCCGTCCCTCTTCGCCGCTTTTCGGTCGCGCGCCCTCTCTGCGTCTCTTCTTCGCCGCCCTCGTAGGTAGAGGGGCGCGGCGTTGCACGCTCGATATTTCAGACTCTGAGCATAATTTCAGCCCCCCCGGTGGACTATACGCGTGCCGGGGGGATTCTTCCGTGGTGACGGAGAGTAGCTGCCTCATTGAAATTTCATACTCGTTGACCTACCTACCGAAACCCCTACTACCCTCAGACATGCCTGGCCAGTTCACCCGCCGTCAAACATCCTGAAAACTTCCTACCGGAAGAGTCGACCCATTACACATCTTGCCCCTCCCCTGCCGTCTGTCCACCCACCGCAAACGTTCCCTCGGATAACTTCGGGAAACCGTTTACAGGGGAACACACTCTTCTGCTCGCCATTACGTGCGACTGAATTTTACACGATTTACACGAATCGAGTAATGGAAGGATCGTTTCACGAGATTGATGGAGGGAGCGACTGTTTGACGGAGTTAATTGAAGGAATTCGTTTATACCAAGGAGATGTGGTTTTCCCTTTGGATATTTCTTGAGAACTGTGTTCATTCTGTTTGGAACTTTTGCGTCACTCGTTTGCCAGAGAAATGAAAATTCGTAGTTTCAACAGCACTGCTGGCAACCGATCGCGGAATAATTCGTCGCTTTCTTTTTGAGCTCGTCGGTATCGATAGAAATGATCGAGATAAATTTATTATTTGCTTTGCCTGGATTATACTTGAAACCGAGAGAACGTTGCAATTTTGGGACGAAAAATTCTCGAAGTGCGTGGCGAGAGATTAAGAGCGCCATGTGCATCTTGTTAAAATCTTTAATATCTGCAATTTGCTTGTTTACACGATCTTTATATTACACGAGCCGAGTAATGAAATTAAGGCGCGAAATTAATACCTTTCGTACACCTGGTAATGTAAGAAAGATTGCAGTAATTGCATCAAATGTCATTGCAGTAAATAACAATTGCAATAAATGACTGTGAACTCCCTGATCAGTGAATAGTTTTACACTCGCCAACTTGGGGCGATTTTTCACAGGGGAACTTTTACGTTCCCTATTACTTGCGACTGAGTTTTACAGGAGTTACTCGAGTCGAATAATAAAGGAATTGTTCTGAGGTAGAGAGACAGTAGTTCTAAACGGGGTTAATTCGTGCATATCGCCAAGTTGTAGGAAATATTCTAATTAACTCTCAGGCTATATAGCTGTGACTGCTATATTTCCCTTTTCATTAATATACCCGAGATTACCATATCAAATTTCTTTTGTCGGATATTTACTTTAATTCGTTGTTAAAAAGTGTTTTATAAATACTTGTTATATATTACTTTAGCATTTATTGTTATTAAAGTTTTATCAATTTAATTTTTACTTTTATTCTTTTTAAATTATATTTATTTTATAATTATACTTTATAACTATACGAGATATTATTTCATTACATAGTAAAATGATTATCCGTCACTGTAGTCTGAAGTGATAGTTTCATTCCGCTTTATTTTAAATGAAGATAAAGATGAATCTCGTTTAGACTTGGTAAGAAATCTCAAATTTGTATTCACATAAACGTCGCTTCAATTCTGATTGCACACTTGCGACGAAAGTGATACAAAAGGAAAAGAAAAGGAAAAGTTGCAGAGACATTACACGATCGTTCATCTTCGCAATTTGATGGGTAGCGTTCAATTGTGTCATTCTTTTTGACTCATTGGCACAATATTCTCTCTCATCGTGAACCTTTGTGCCGAATATATGTCGCTGCAAGTACGAAGAAAAAGAAAGAAAAATCGTACTTTCTCAAGTTGTGTCGCAAAACGCGTACCATGTGATCGCACGCCTCGTAAAGCACGTCGCTGAGATACCTCGAAGAGGAGCACGTATCAATTAGCTACCCGCGAACACGAAAGTGCTCGCACGCAAGCTTCGCCCCCGACAAATATATCCCCGCTTATTAACCTATCCGAACGTGTACTTACCCGCGATAAACTCGCGGCCGCGTACGCGCGCGGAGACAAACGAGACAATTACGAATGCGGCACGTAGGTACGTTAAAGGCGGGTCATAACTATGTCACCGCTTCGTTGAACCGAAATTCTCTTTGACTATTTGCCGAGGCGGCGAGGCAGCCGTGCGGTCGTCGGGATAAGGAGGAAACGTCTCGCCTCTCGGTGGAACGGAGAGAGAGAGAGAGAGAGAGAAGGAGAAAACGAGAAGAACTATCAAGCGAGAGAGGGTGGAAGAAGGGTGAAACGCGGCGAGACAGCGGGAGGAGGAGGAGGAGGAGGAGATGGCCGGGGTGAGGCGAAGTTTACGGGGTCAGTTTGTCGAGAGACGGCCGTGTGGGGTTGGAAGAGAGAAGAAGAAGAAGCAGCGGCAGAGAGCAACTGAGGGGTGGTCGGTCGGTCGTAGCGAAGTCAGGCAGCGAAGAGGAAAGGATGGCGGGCGGTGATGCAGCAGGGAGGTGAGAGAGGTAAGATTTAAACCCTGACAACGTCTCAAGTCCGAGTGCACCGCTCGTTCGGTGGATTCGGGCGCTGGCGACCGGCTACTATTATAACCCCGGCAGCGAGGGTGGATATCTGGGGTGGAATCCCCCGGACGTTCCGCCCGGAGGCAAAGGACTCCAGTCTCCGGATTTTAAGTGCCTACCGCCGAACCAGCGAGCCGCATTATTCGCCGACTTCCTTGAATCATTTCACGGAATATCACCCTCTACGACTGCCTTCTATTACCACTGAACGCGGCGGCGACGCCGCGCCGCCGCCGCGTTTCGCCTCTTTATATGCAATTTTTACGAATGTTACGAGGAACGTAAGTAGGGATCGTTTTCGTCCCCATCGTTTTCCCTGGCGATGAATATTAATTATTGGCAACGGTGTTTTGCTACTTGGTTCGCGAAGAGGTTGCAAGGTTGGGGAAATTAAATGTGCGAAAAGTTTTTTTCCTAGCAATCTGAAACATTCGTTGTCACGAACGATCGATTTTTGTCGCAAGTTATTTGCATTTAGCCTTTCGACTTTCGCAATCGTAAACTTCAGATTCCGCGCGACGAAGGAGTAATTGCTTTTGTTAATTCGTTCGTTCTATATTCCCTGTATTCGCTTTGTTGATGATTGTTTGACTTAATAGGTCTCGTTACTTGCAACCGAGTAACGTTTATCTCGAGTGTTTCTTGTCATTCTGCGTAATTAAAGAATCGGGAGGGAAGTTTTAGCGTTCTAAATGTATATATATATATATATATAAATACGAAGCTTTGTCTAATCATACATAATAAACTAACGTATAACGATTATATATATAATAATTCTTCTTTGTTATCTGTTGAATAAAAAGCCAATTTTCTTGAAGCATTATTCTTTTACTTACTTTGTTTCATCGATGTGCCTACGAGTACCTACTTTGAAAATATTAGCAATTTCTATTGACGTATTATTTAAT
This sequence comes from Tetragonisca angustula, assembly GCA_036937485.2. Classification (NCBI taxonomy): domain Eukaryota; kingdom Metazoa; phylum Arthropoda; class Insecta; order Hymenoptera; family Apidae; genus Tetragonisca; species Tetragonisca angustula. Next base: position 1,089,676 of record JAWNGG020000063.1, on the reverse strand, counting down.
TAATATTATATTTTATAAATTACATTATATAGTTATACAATGTAACATACATGTATAATGTAATATAGTATAATAGTAAAATATTAGAGATATATGTGTATATTTCTTTTTTTCTTTAAATAGAATCTTTACACCGAGAGATTTATTTCACCATAAAGGTACGTCAGCCAAATAGAGCATCGCAGATTTCTTTCATCGCGTTGTGACTGATCTATGAGTTTCAACCCCTGGCCAGAACTCTAGACCGTAGATTCATTTCGTAAACCCTTGCAGGAAGTCTGAAACCACCGAGGAGGAGTAGGTGGGTAGCTCGAAGAGCCGGCTAGAGGGTGAAGACGGGGAGAATAGTTCTTGGGTACAGGATAGGAGTGATAATCTTAAAGGGTAATAAATCAAGTGACCGCACATTCGCAACACCGAGTGTACAGATCTCCTAGTAGACAACCTATAAACAAGCGTTGTATCTATAAATCAACATGGCAAAATATCAATTACTTTGATCCGATTCAATTATCTATTACGCAAGCTGACTGACAGTTTCGGTGACTGCCATTTGCAGTTTAAGGAATTTACAAGTACAGAAGTATATAGAATATATATGTGTAATATAATTTGCAGAAACATATTTATGAAATTATGAGTAAATTATAAATCACATTTTTTTTAGTTAAATATTCGCAGTCTGATGGCCACGCGCATACTATGACTCCTATTAATACTCAAAGATGTCGAGTGCTTAGATATTATTTTTCTTTATGTTCGTCTGTATATATATATATATATATATGTGTGTGATCAATTTAACTAATAAAAGTATATGTAGCAACTTTTTTGAAGAATACAGAATAACATTTTTGAAGAATATAAAAATATACGAATTTTTCGATAGAAGAGCAAAAGTAAAAGAAAAAAAGAAACAAATTCGATAGTGTGAAAATTATTTAACCACTACAAAGGACAATAGCAAATATATATGCATCTACCAAGGAAACTGTATTATACTTATATTTATAGGTACGAATCTATCTAATATATCTAACAGAGATAATTCAATTATAAATAACATTCTGAAATTTATTTATATTATTTCTGATGTTGTGGATAAACTTATAAATAGAATGCACACGTAAATGAAATTTCATTCATTTCATTTATATTTATTTTAAATGTAACAAAACAATCAAAGACTCGTCATTGTTATTGTGCAAGTATCACCATTATTTACGAATTTAAGATAAAATATAATAATAACCACATTAATTTTCAAATGCAAATTATGAATTTGCGATATTCCACGTTATTAATTCCAAATCTGCGAGGTAAAAAGAAATTTATGCATGCGAGGGTTAATTGCCTCTGTTCGGGGACTCGTGCCAACAATCATTATACACTGCGAATAGTTAAAGTATACGGGTGAAATATTATTTGTAGCAGTTATTGTTCGAGATTGGTATTATTTCACAGAACGGAATAAAATGTGTTGACAGGTAAATAGCAGTTGGGTCAGTATGAGAAATACTGGAATGCTTTGGGATAGCCAATAAGGGGGTAAGTAAGTACGCAGCCAGTGAAAGCTCTGTAAGTAATAATTCTCTTCCACCCTCGAAACTCGATATCCGGTGGGGTAAGCTATTTCGTCGGATTTTGCTTTGATCCTTCGTCCACTTTAGGGTTTGGCTTCTCGTACCAGGGGCTGACATGTGCACTGGCAGACGAAGAAAGCTGAGGCCATCGGATTTCAAGGGAAATTATAGGAAATTTAGAAAGGAACCGAATTTCAGAACTGCCGGGAATACTGAAACACGTGCTAATCGCTAGGCTGCGAAATTTTCTGCAAATTTGTGTTTGTACGGTTGTAAGGGATTTGAGAAAGAAGAAAGAACCTAAATAAAAATTACAGAATACTTAAAAAAAAGCGATGTACAATTACACGGAATATTTTATAAACGCACGAACTCTGGATTTTTGTGTAAATTTATATTTTTATAAATGGAGGCGAAAAATTTAAATGCATTTATAGAATATTTGGAGAGAAGCCGGAATTCGAATATTAAAACACGCCAGTTACTAAATTTTAATCAAATTTTATAAATGCAGTTCAGAAAATAAATCTTAGGTACAGATTTATTTCGCCTTAAAAATTATAACGAATACTCGATCTTATACGTATATTTTTGTGATTTATCTTGCGCGTTGTTCCATATATCTTTAAATTTCGCGTAAATAGGTAACTTTGAGTACGAGATGGATCAATTGAAACAGTTAAGTGACAGAGAATTTATTTTATATACTTAAACGTAAAAGAATCATCTTTTAAAACGCATCGGTTGCATCCTCTATTTTCTCCTTACGTCTTTTACTTTTACATGTTAAAATATAATTTATTCAATTATTTGCGATCAATAATGAGTTAATTTACTGTTCAACTGTCATTGCGACATTAATAATAAATTAATTCACTGTTCAATTTAATTCGTTATATTCGTCAAATTTAATAAACACGTCACGGCATGATAAATATTATGCTTTCTTCGTCATATATGTACGTGTATAACAATTAAAGCAGCAATTTCTTTGCGTAATTTATTACTCGAAACAACTGGAAAATACCGTTCGCCAATAGTCTTTTTTTAATTTCCACGAAATTAAATCAAGTCAAATTCTTTTTGACATAGAGCAACTTCTGAACAACACGAATCGGATATAAAATCTTCGCGGTCGCAACCACGGCCTAATATAACAATCGAGCTCGAGCGAGAAGAGAGAGAGAGAAAGAGAGAGAAAAAAAAATTCAACGTCGAAAACGATCCTCCGGCGCGGATAATGACGGCAAAATGGCTCAATTAAAACGATAAAACATATATTCGTCCGGCGGTAGGCAGAATTGAAAAACTCCAGGCTGTATCGTTGCAATTAAAAAACTTCGATCGGCGAAACTATCGGGCGCTGTTCGTCAATTGTGCGCCACGATCGCGGAATAAGAGAAAGATGAGAGAAAGAAAGCAACTTCCTCCCCCCTCCCACCTCCCACACAGCTTCGGGAAAAAAGTCGCGGAGGAGTAAAAATGGGGGAGAAGAGGAGAGAGAGAGAGAGAGAGAATAGCTGAATTATTATGTCCGGACATTATAATTGAAGCCAGTCGTATCCCTTAGCGCGCTGCCTGGCCGATAGCATGCGAAAGTTGCTCGTACTTTCGCGGATAAAGATCTTGGGCAAAAGTACGGTCGTTTGCAAACTAATCGAGCCGTCGCTTTCTCTACAGGAGTGTCGAAACTTTCGGAAGCTGTCAACTTTTCCGACCGACCCTTCCTCCTTTGGTTCTCCAACCCCTGCCGTCACACGCTGCACCCCTACCACACCTATAGTAACTCCGTCACCTCTTTACACGCCTCTCCCGCAAGCGACGAGCGACGATCTGCGAGAGGCAAAGCATTCTTCTTCCCTCCCTTCTTTCTCTCTGTTTCTTTTCTCTCTCTCTCTCGCCGTTGGCGAAGAAATAGCAGCTATACTCGGGGCGGGATTTTAAGGACATTCGAAAAGCGTTCGCAGCCCGCGTTACTCGCGTGTTATTCCTGGAACGCGGACGCGGTCGATAGGAGAGTAAAAATATTATTCCGTCGTCATACGTGCATAAATTTCGCTGCTGTCGCCCATCGTCGAGCGAAGAAAAAGCGCGTGGAGTGGGGAGGGAGGAAAAAATGTTGCAAGTTCGAGAAAGCAACGTGGCCGCTAGAGAGCGAAGAGAGATTTGGTGCTCGTGTATCTGTTGGGAACGTTGTTTGCACGGCGATATGGAACTTGCCCCCGTTGCCTTCCGAGGATCTTTTCGGGTAACATGTTAGGAATACGGTTCGCGATATTAGCCGTCTGTCTGTCTCCAAGAAAACCGAGTAATTTTCTTACTATTCCTGTAGAATGCAGGAAAATTTTGGATTTTGTTCAACGAAGTCTCGACAATCGGTGTTTACGTGAATCTGATTTACGAAAAGACACATTTCGTTCAAGAGTGAACAACATGGAGGATTGAATTTTTCACGAATTCAGCTAGACAATTCTTGAAATTCTTAATGATGAAGTATTTTCCAATGACGAGTTCTACAGTTAAATAATAAATTAGCGACGAGAAAGTGTGAAACTTTTCAACAAACTGACTCTCGCCTTTCTTCTCTTATATCATTTGAGTCAATGACCGAAGCAAGGCTACTTTGTTACTCGTTCGTTGGATTATTAGCAGCTAAATGATCACGTCGGGCTATAATTGGAAATCAGTTACGTGGCAGGGGTAAGCGCATGGAAATCAAATGTTTGCTTCTGCTGATGATTAGATTGCGAGCAATAGGCTTTGGCCTTGCAGTTAGTCCTTCATACACTGTAGTAAAATCTTCGATCAATAGCTTTTGATAAGAAGATTAGCACATCCGACTGGCTTGTTAGATGTCATTCAACAGTTACATGTTTTTAATGCGTTTACATTTTATAATTTCAAGCAACGAAACGTTGAGTCTTGCAATTAGCAATGTTGGTACATTATCGTGTTCGAGAGATTACTGTTCGATTTATTTATTTATTCAATCGACTGTGTTTAATTACACGTACTTGTGTAATTAGTACAAACATAAATTTTATTCTATTAATTTTATCAGTGTTCGATGTTCGGGAAATTATTGCTCGATACTCTATTTGTTCAGGATGATATAAAAACGCAAATTTTATTTATTTCAATTTTTACTTACTTCATTTTTATTAATATTCAAACATTACGGATTATCTGTTTGATAGATTATTGATTTATATATTTCTTCGTGTAACAGTGTTATCGAATTAATTTTTCTTTTTGATTTATCTAGTTTGTTTTAAGAACTACACGCTGTATTCTATGTAACGTCTATTAGCAAGAATGCATTAATTACTCTTTTGCTAGTTCTTGCTAACAGTGTAAAAAAACATCCTTTCATTATTTGTAAGCTATATACATTGTTCGGTGATGTAATATTCTGAATGTGAAATTACTTTTTTCCGTTATGGATCCATTAAACAACCTTTCCTCGGAGGGGAAAAAAATAATATGTAAGTGACAAAATAATAATAAATAACTCACACGAAATAATAAATTACCCAAGATAAATTCATTTATATCAAGAAGATATTCATTCAAATGAATCACAACACAATTTACAATAGAACTTTTAGGAAACAAATGATTCATGAAAAAATGGCGAACTTCGAACACTGATTCATTTCAATGATAATTAGAGTTCATATGATATAAATCCTTACCGACTATAATTTTTTTATTTCACGCAATCCACCTTCAAACAAATGAGTTCGATCAATTTAGTCGGATAATATCTAAAAAGAAAAAAAAAAAAAATGCAAGAAAGTCAACACTAAAAAATATGTTAATTATAAATTATGAAGAATATTTAAATTTTCAATACTATAAACTATACAGCTTTTAATGTTATAAACCTTGCAATGTCTAGAATTATACATTACTCTTGTTTTGTGCATTCAACAGTCGCAACCGAGATTTCCCCTTCAAATAAACTGTGAATCTTTTTTACGCGAAGTTTCTCACATTGTTCGAATCTTCGAAACGTCAAGACGAGGGACTTCGCGATGCAAGACTTAGCAAACCGCGTTTCGCGACGAGAGAAGCATTATTACCTTTATCAACAACAACTAGCCACGAATAAACGAGCACCAAGGCGTGCATAACCTAAGCCAAGCCGAGAGGAGCGAGTCGAATGCAAATGGCAATAAAAGGAGAAAACGTCAAAGGAAAAAGTTTCATCGGGAACTGCCGGTTCGTAACGACGTCGCATCGAGTGACAGAGAAAGAGAGAGAGAGAGAGAGAGAGAGAAACGGTGCATTTTCGGCGACAGCCGTAATGCACGATCTCGCCAGTCGAACCGAGAGGAGAACTTTAGTAGCCGGATGTCGGATTCGACCTTGCGATCGGCTGGAGAACTTTCGTGGCACGATATACCCGTGGCAAGCTCTGCAGGGGACGAGGCTGTTCAATCGAGCGTTAACGAACAACGAGCGAACCTACACTGCGAATCTGTCCCTCTGATGATCGTTGGATCAGTTGAAACGCGTCGCTGTTGCTACTGCTGCTGGTGCTGCTGTTGCGAAAATTGATAACGAGAGTCGATAAAATCCTGCTGCTCGCGCTACAAATAACCTACGGATTGACTTTTTAATTCCTGGAACTCGATTCTGTTAGCTCGTTCGGCGGGTTCTGTTGCGGATAATGGAAAGGTGATCGTTTGAAAATCGAAATTTTGATGGAAATGAAGAGAAACGTGCGCTGGTTTGATTTACGCGCGATCGAAGCCAGTTATTTTTCTTTTTTTCAGTTGTTTTCTAACAACGAAAATTTTGATGCTTCAAGTTTTACATGTTTCGATATCTGGGCTTTACTTGTTTCGATTGGTTTCTTAGTTTTTGAGGATTTACGGAGCGTTTGATACTTACGGGTGCAATGAAGGAGTTTGAAGAAAGGATACGTATAAAATTCGCGCGAAGAACATGATAGTTACACTTATAAAATACAAAATATTTAAGTATATAAATTTTGTTGTATGAAACATTATGGTACATATATAATATTTATCGCAAACATGTATTTTCCAACTATTTCATTTCATAATTTTAACAAATTGTAGAAAGAATAGGATATCACATAACGTTCAACTCACAACAAAACATTCAATATTCGATTCAATTTTTCACCCTAGTCTCAATTCTCGAAATAATAGGAACGAAATAGGAAACCAAAATAAAAAAAAAAGGAAAAAACATTCCAATCGTGTGAAAAATATCGAGATTTAAGAGTACCACATAATTTTCAATTCACAACGGAGCAAAATACTCCAATATTCTATTTAATTTTCCGTTCTGTTCACGACTTCCGTTTCATCCTCCTTTATGCAAATTTTTCAATTATCTCGCATCGAAATTTGCATGGAAAACGCGAAAATGATAGAAATTTAAAGAAACATCGCTTTCAATTTGTAAGACAATATCACACACTCTGTTTAATTTCCCATCTTACGCTCAATTCTAAAAGCAATGAGATCAAATCAGAAAATTATTTCATCCTTCCTTTTACACTATGATTCTCGCTGATATTCGGACGCTGAACATTATAATTTCATGAAAAAAAAAACTTTTTTTACTTTCAAAATCCACCGTTTTATCGTATAATGTTAAATAATGGCCAAGCGAACACACTTATCTCGAAAATTGTCACAAATTTTCAATACTGTACATGAAAACACTAAAAAATGTTTCTGATTCTAAAATAGAGGCGGCTAACTGGCGTCCTTTGCCCCCACTTTCCTCACCGCTAGAGCTATCCCCTCCACTGGACCAGTGGTAGAGTGGGGATCGATGCAGTGGAGGGGATAACGCTAGTTAACTCGGAAAAATAGGGACAAGGGCCCGCAGGCCGCCAGTTAACCGTCTCTGCTCTACAACATTGACTTTCAGAACGAGAGAATAACTCGCAAAGTTTCCAATCGTCCTTTCCTCGGAATAAGAGCAAAAATCAAAAATTATCGTCTCGTTCCTCGTGTTAATTTGCCAATTACCTCGCGCCGTAATTTCAGGATCGAAGAGCAAAGGAACACCGAATTAATAACGTTCGCCCTCAGATCTTTCGTTTCTCCCCGATGCTTTTTATTACGTGAAATCAGTTCCTGGACGTTCGTATCGCGTATTTAGCGGTTCGCGCGCGCGCGTAAATATCCAAGCCCCGGGTGTTGGCGAGCACCTACACACGAGGAGAACTCGGCCGTGTGCGCGTCTGGCAACGGTCTCCGCACGGAAACGACTCCCCCGGGGGTGGCTATATTAAAATTCCTGGAAACTTTTTAATCTTTCCGGCGCAGTTAAATATTAATAACGAAATCTCGCATAGGAGTAACCTGTGTCCCGCCCCCTCCGGCCCGCACCCCGCACCGCCGAGGGACACGTCGTTATGCTCGCGCCGCGCGACCTCGCCGTGCCACCCCGTGTATCGACATCACGCGCGTTCCCTGCTTCGTTGTCTGTTTGTTTTCCACGTACGCGGTACGTGTTCCGCGGGAATTCACGGACTCTGCGCGGACTTTAACGTGTTTTGCCTCTGACCGCCGCGCCGAGACGTGAAAGAACCCGACGTTAATTATGCCATTCGTGTATTATGAGTATCGTAAGTTAGAATGGTACGTGACACCGGAGAAACGTTGGCGTTTCATTTGGGGAATGAATTTAAAAACGGGGGGGTGTTTAACGTTGAAACGCTCTGCCAGCGTATAAAAATTATACGTCACGTGGCAAGAAAGCTCATAAATGCTTCGTTGGAGAGTTGTTAGAAAAAAAAAAAAAAGGTATGAGACGTGAAGGATACGCGTAAAAAATATTTTATTTGTTTCTTGGTTACTATTTGATTGTAACACGTAGAGCTATCTCAGTGGTCCAATCGTCGCTTTCAAAATGATGCTAATATCTGAACCTGGTGCAACGTGCTTGAACACCATAAAACGATCTGTGATTTTTTTTTTGACAATCTCTCTCTCTCTCTCTAATCACCGTGCAATGACACGAGTTGAGAATCGACTCTTACATATTGAATATCTTTACGCTTGGTAACTGAAATTTCGTTCCTACTTCGCGTTTGATTAAATTTCAATCAAAGATTAAATCGAATAATTTGATGTAAAATTATTACGATCCCCAGTGGCTAGACGATATCAGCTCAGCTAAAGAGAAACAAAAATCGTAATATTTTCAGTTGCACAAAAATCTGCAGTGAAAATCTCGCGAGTAATCGACCAACCAGTGCAACGCCACGAAATCGAATTTCAAGACGAATTTTCGAGCTTAGAGGGGGCTCAAACAACTCTACGCCTGCTGGTAAATACTCGTTTCAAGATGGCAGAAAAATGATATTTAAGAGGTTTGCCGTCTGTATTTGTCTATGCATCGGTGGTGGTGGTGGTGGCAACCGCAACGCGCAGTTATACGTATTAGTTGGCGCGCGTTACGGCGAAGGGTGGTTAAGAGTGAAGAACGAGGAAGCCAGAGAAGCCGTGCTATAGAGAAAGAGAAAGAGAGAGAGAGAGAGAGAAAAGCGGGGCCAGAGCTTACTTAGCCGCCATTTAAACCCAAAAGCGAGCTTTGGTTCTCCAACTGAGATCAAGCTGCGATATTAACAGCCTAACGCTGTACCGGATTGCCTAAAATACACGGTCCGTGCCGGAAGTATCGAGTTCTAGCCCTGCTACGATGCTGCCGCCGCGCCGTTTCTATGGCGAGCTGGCCTCGGTGTAATGGACGGATATATATATATATATACATATGTGTGTGTTAATTGAAACGCGGTTGAACTGCACACCTCCTTACCTAACTCTGAGCCGAGTAGTTACGCGGGGTCTGTTGCGATTTTATTGCCCCTAATACAGCCACAGACTTTTTCTATGAAACTAGTGAGTGATACGCTCGGATATTTTGCTTTCAGATATTGAGAGGCAAGCGTAGCGTGAAAGATTGCTGTCGTTTTGAGACTGTAATTGAGAAATTGCACGCAGCGGTGGTTTTTATGGAACATATTTGACAAGTCTGTACAAATACTGATGGCACTTATAAAAGTGCTGAAATAGAAATCGAAATTTTGAGAAAAATGTCTGCACATAAACAATCATTCTGGCAATCGTGAAGGAACAAAATCTGAAATCTATTGTTTGAGATAAGATTGTAAAACGTGTTCGTGAGATGAGGTTTTCGAGGTCTCTGTGACAAGTTTAAATAACTATTCGTGTATTCTGAATAGTGACAGATTGCACATTTAAATGAAATTTTGTGTCAACGCAATGCTGATTCTCGATGGGTCAGTTAGAACAATGCTAAAAAATAATGTTTATTTATAAGAAAAATTAAAATTGAAATAGGAAAAGCAAAAATAAGAAAGTACGAATTAAAATTAAACGTGTAAAATATATACAAATCACACAACATTTGAAGGGAAATATGATGTCGAAACAATGTACGAAAATATACAAATTTATTAACATTACTTTGAACTATCACGTAGAAACAATGGTACATAAATATCTCTTTGATTATTACGAAAGAAAAAGATGCACATTTTATTTAAAAGACTCAAGATCATCCCGAGTTTACATCTTGCAAACAATCTTGGTTATTGTGTTTCATCACGTAACCGTGTGTTGGTTATTTAAAAAAAAAAAAGAAATCGTTCCTGTATCGCATTTCCAATATTTTTGTGTAAAACTGTATGCTTTCGTAGACAATTGAGACGATTTATCGAATATTCAACAGCAGGCTTAACCTCGTGCTCCCTCGCGAAACGTGAAAAGAATATTGTAGCAAACGTTTGCTTGCTTTCAAACGACTTATCCAAAGAGTGCAACGCAAGAATCCTCCGTGTTATCTCGTTTAAGAAAACGAGGAAAGATACGCTGTATCTTAAAGCCCAGTCCATAGAAATTACGGCGTATTTTACGTTCCTGCTGAGTTCACACGCGCGTAGAAGAAGAGAGTATCGTCTTCGTTCGTTGGCAGAGGAAACAGTTGGTGTATTCTTTCTCAAAAACAACTGTGTTTCTTAATTAGCTTAATGTAACTTAACGTGCATCTCATTAATATTTATAAAAGCAGCGCACGGATTTTTCTTCTTCAATTCTTAATTGCGGCGCTTGTCGAGCGAAACGTTACAACCAAGGATCAACTGTAACGTTATCGCAACTAATTGCGCATCTTCTAAAATAATAAACGAACACGTGAAGATAAAAACAACGTTGCAATTAATGTTGTGTGTGTGTGTGTGTGTGTGTGTTTTTTTTTTGTCGTTAATTTAATTTACCGAGATGAGAAAGAAATATGACCTACATCCGATTCGCGTAGTCAAGTATAAAATATTTTTTTTTCCCCTCTCATACTTCATGCATCGTAATTAATCCGTTGGTCAAGATTTATGAAATATTAACCATGTTTCTTGCATTCGTTTGATAGAACGTTGTTTACAATATGCGCAGCGAACCGAATGAAACTTACTCGGATTATAATTACAATAATGACAAGAACTTTATATATTTCCCGCGCCAGAAATAGATTCTGCGATGAGAAAATGTAAATGAAAAATATGCAGCAGCATTTTTCCATGCAAGGTCTTTGTTTTCGAAAAAAAAAGGAAGAAAAATTGACTTTGTAAATTGACTTACTATGTAAATATTTGTAGCCAATTCTTTCGAAAACAAAGGTTTTTGAGGAAATTTTGTTGCGCGTCCTATTTTTTCCCGCGTCAATTAAAGTCACTTTTTCGGATCGTGCCTTCAATTGCAAGTCTACGTTCATTTGTACTTTCGTCTAATGATCATTGTCTTTGAATAAATTAACTGATTAACGAATTAATTAAACTGACTGCATCGTAGGTATTGAAATCGATTTTCTTTTTCAGAAACAAAGTCGCGTACGAGAAAATTTTATTCCACGTTGAGAACGTATGTACATATGTGTGTGTGTGTTTTAACTCTGTGATTTCAATAACTTTTCAGTAATTTCTGGCAAGTTAAGAAATTTAAAAATCCGACGAATTTGTTATTTTCGCTGAAAATATGAGCTTTTTCGCAAACTTCCAATGAATTCCATATTGCAAAAATTGTGTGATAATTCAAACTGGCTTTGATCGATTATTTAATCAAATGAAAAATAAAACGCATTGCGTGAATGCGCAATTAATGAACAATCATCATTGCTAGATCGTGGTTGATCATGCGAATTTTGTACGAGCTGAAATGAAAGACATTCGAACCTGTGCATATTACGTTATGTTATTCTAATATAATAACACAACATTGTAGCAGATTAAATATTAGTTATACAGAAAACATATTGTTGCCTTTTACCCACATGGAAAATTTAAAATTGCTCAGAGATGCTCGTAACATGAAAAGAAAAGAAAGAAAATATATATGTAAATTCTCTAAAATGTACCACTGCTTTCCACAATTAAGATTCTACGTTTCACTAAAGTTCCATTTTTTAAACTGTATCCCCAAAAATATGAATTGATATGAAAATACGAATGAATATACCATAGTTATAATATGATAATGGTATTATATAATGCGATACAACATAATATATAGCAATGATACAGTTTTCTATGCTCTCACGTTCGGCGAAAGTGGAGAAAAGTCCACATTCGCTCGCTCGAACGAAAGCGTGACATTATTAATTGGTCACGTCGTACCTAACTCACGAGACGACAAGCGTGGGACGAGCGATAAAAGCGATATTCACAGAAACGATAAACGACAACGTAACGTTTCACAAACGCTTCACTCCCCCCCCCCCCCACCCCTCACCCCGCTCTATTCTTTCCGCCAACTTTTCCACCCTGCTAATTTACAATCCTGTCCACCGTGGGCTCGCGATTCCTCGTTATCATCCATTTTCCAGTCACGTTCGCGCGCTTATTTGCGCTCGCGTGTATTTCTTAACTTTTAGCTGCTTCGTGTGTTGTTACGTTGCCGATGAGATCCGAAGGAAATCGAAATTAAAACACTCGAATGTTATTGTCTGCGTGGTGGCAGTCTGTGGAAGTTTTTTGTTTTTACGAGTGAGAGTAACGAAATTTTAGAAAAATCTGCCGGCGGTGTTGGCGCGATTGTTACTCGCGCGTGCCAGTGTGAAGGATCACAGTGCTGTTTAATTATTAAACGTACTATATATGCACGAAATAAATTAAATATATAGAAAATTGAAACGAATAAAATGAAACAGACACAACAGAAATGAGATAAACTAAATTTACATCGATGGTGTAACTGTAATATTGATAAACAATATCGGGGGACCACCGGAAGTGGTTATTTAATTATTCAGTCATTTAGGTTAAACACAGTATACATAAAAAATAAAATAAAATAAGTAATATCGTAAAATGAAAGATTATAGATAAACAAAATAAAACAGAAAATAGGATAAAATAAATTACTGAGGGTAACCGGAGAGATTTTATTAGCAGTTTAAAAGTTTAGGTAAAAATGGTGAAAGAATCGTAAGTGTAACGTGTGTGTATTCCTTTTTTTTTCATATTCGCTTTTACATTCAGCGATGAAACATACTGTACGCTTCGACAATCAACAATTTTCTATCGAGATTCTATTTTATTCCTCAGAGATACATGAATTTATATTCACGAATAATGTTCTATCCTATATAATAATAACGATAATATTCCAAATTGAAAGAAAAACTCCAGATATTCCGAATTCTTTAAGAAACTCCAACGATACGGCAGCAGTCATCGCGAGGCAAATTAAAGTCAACGAAAGACACAATGGTGGATAATAAAATCAATTTCCACGCGCGAGACTAACGACTGCCCGTTAAAACGGGATAGATAGAATAATTCAGCGGAAGCTTAGAGCCAGAATTCTTAACGACCGATTTCGCGGGACCCGATCAACAGCCGCGCCGAGCCAGGGCATACAATTAATCTGAAGTGTTTGCCACGCCACTGTGAGCGGGATAAGAAAAGCGTTTTCTGGCACACAGGCCGGTCAAGGAAGGGTGGAGGCAAGCGTGGAAACGGGAGAGAAAAAGAAACCGGCCGGGGTTGGAAGGTGCATGGAAAGAGGGCAAGGCGGTCGGTAGGACCGGTTGCAAGAGGGTTGGCAACAAGGAGAGGAAGAAGAAGAGAGAGAGAGAGAGAGAGAGAGAGAGAAGGTGTGGAACCACCGCGGTGGTTAGAGAGAGGGGCTGGGGACACAGGGGCTGCGCGCGGGAAAACAAAATGAAAGAGGAAAACCGCTGGCAATTTTTCACTAGCTTTTTAAAGCGCGGCTTAGGTACTCGCGGAGAGAGTTTGAATCGATTTTTCCGGAGGGCCCCATTTTTCTGCCGTCTCTCCTTCGTGCCAAGCGACACCAACTGTACCTACCACCACTAGTCTTCGGCTGTTTCGCCCCCACGCCGTGGCGCGAACGTCACCCTTACCTCGGATTTCAGGTCCGCGATCCAGCTCAATCGATCGCTGGATTTTTAGCGTTCTGTAGATCAAGGAATCGAGCCAGTAATTCAAGTCATTGGTCACGCATGTTATTAACTGTCTTGCGCTCGAGAATCTTCCCAAAATTGCAACATTTTCTCAGTTTTAAGTTAGATTGAGATGTAACCTAGGCGAAACAAATGATAAGTATATTGCTTCTCAATAATTTCTATCCAGTGATCTATCATACCGACGAGTTTGAAAGAAAAAGAAAGCGACGAATTAATTGTAGACGGGTTCGGTCGCTCGTTATGGTCCGCGGACCAGTTCGATTTTTTGAAATTGTCAATCTGTTGAATTCTATTTCATTTGCCTGAAATTTCTATTTCGTGAAGAACAGTGAGATTTGATGATACAAACAGTTTGACTCGAAGGAAATGCGAATATAACGTTATGCGTTATAATGTTGGTCATTAATGGGAACTGCAGTTTATTCGCAACAGACGAAGATTGATCATTAACTGCCTATATTTATTTTAATTAAAAGTCTAGCAATTGTTGGGTTATTGCAGACGAAATGGCGAAATTCGAATGCCCACAAGCTTCCTTCAAAATAACAGCCGATCAAATTTCGTCCATAGTAAAACAATTTTGTAGTAATCGATCGTTCGTTGTCAATTGTTTGTATTTTCTAATCGAAACTTTTTTCACGACGATCGCCTGTTTCCTTTTTTGGTTACGGCCAATATTTATTTCGTATTGCACAAGTTCATTAAAATTTGGTGATCATGAATCAAACAATTGACGAAACGATATTTTATTCGGCATTCACGTGAAATTCTGAATTGTCCGCTACAGCCTAACAATTTTTCCTTTTGTAAATAAATTATTTGGCTGGTGAAACACAGTGGTAAGCAACAAGCAGACAAAATAAATAATTTAAAATATGAAATGTCGATTTCTAACCACAAGATGTTAGATTACAAAAGGTTAAGGGTACCACCAAATGTCAGAGTTTAAACTATTTTTGTTATTTTTTTTTTTTTTTTGAGTTTTCTCTTTTTTTCTGTTTGCTGCTCTCCTCTTTTTACGATGAAGCCGTTGCACGTATGAAAAAGCCCCATTCCATGATCGAACACATGCGTATACAGAGATATAGGTGCATTATATGAGATTAGGTTTTTTTTTTAATTCTTTTAAAGCTTCCAGCTGTTTTTTTCTTTTTTCCTTTTTTTTTTTCATTTTTTTGGTTTTCTTGACAGAGTTCCGTTCGTTCCATACGGATTCGCGCGATGTCTCGATTATCTCGTACATTTTGCTTCGCTTTTACGAATTGACTCCAACACGATTGGAATCGTGTTTTGTTTAATTACGCATAGTCAATATTTAATTTAATCCTCAATGAAAAACCTAAATTGCTCATTTATCTTTATTAGACGTTTCCCTGATAAATAAGCCACGGATTTTTAAGTAATCCTATGTTTTTTTGGATGCAAACAAAGAAACAGAATCTAGATAGAGATTTGTTGTCCCTGTTAGGCGAACGAACGCTCTGCATATTTCTGAATTACATTCTGTATTTCTGCATTTTGTATAATAGTTTTAAACTTCGCACGAATGCGTAACAGTTCGTTCAGGAGATGGAAGTTTATTAATAATTATTTCATTTTTAAGAATATTTGGAAGATGAAATTTAATTATTTACGAAATAAATAATTTATTAATATTAATTTTTACTAAAAAGTACAAATTGCATAGTGCAAGGTACATAGTACAAATAGTATTTATTTATCTCTATAACTTTCGAGCACACAGAACAGACAGACAAATAGTTTAGGCCGTTTTATGAAAATCTTTAATCAATACCCAACTAGTGCAAAAGCTAGTTAATTTAACTGATTAACTGATACCAAAGATAAATGGTACTAAACGATAGTTAGCGTAATAACTGAGCACGAATTTGATCGAAGTGGATGAGCTAACGAGGACGAGCATTCGTTCGTTTGATCTGAACGAACTGTCAATGAAGAAATGATCAGTTCTTCGTCTGGCTTTGTCCCATTTGTTTTCCTGCTCTTTGTTCCATTTTTACCGAACAATGGCTCGTGAGAATTATCGTCGTATATTTTAAATTTTCTATTTAGTTGGACGACCGACGCTCGAATGTGTTCCATCTAACAGAATAAACAATGCTTGTAATAGCAACTCGTACGATTTTCTATCGCAATAATTGCACAAGCCGATGCATCTGCAAACTCTGAATATATTCGTGTATGGTCAAGAATGTTTGATCGCGAAAATAACGAGCACACTCGTGACCGATACCACACGGGAAGGGTAACTGAACTAATATAGCGGCAAATTAATATTGATCGATTGATTACGAGCCGAACAAATTAATTATTTTTAATGTAGTGGTTCAACTGTGGCAATTAGAATTTCCGAGATAGAAGACAGACTTTATGCAACTGAAAAAAGGAATCTCGAGTTGCCTGCTCGTGAGAGAATGAAAATTTCGTTTTCAATATATGTATCTATGGCGGGCAAAAGAGTACAGGACAGAATACTATCACGTAGGTCATGTATTTAAAATAAAAAAAGAAGAATCTTCCTAAAAACCACGAACACGACCCACATTTCGTAAATTCAATGAAACAAGTCATCTTAACATTTCTTAACATCTGATCTTGTTTTAAATATTTATCAAATATAATTATATTCGATATAATAAATATTTATCACATGATTATTAATGTATTATATATAATATATTATAAATAATAAATATATTATAATTGAATATTTTAAATATTTATCAAATATAAATAGCAATAATGTCGCTTTATACTTTCTCTATCAAACGGCACAGAGAATTTTAAACAGAACAAAAAGCAGACACAGAAAATAATAAATTCAAGATTAATTTTTAAAAATTGACATTCTTTCACACTTTCCATGGATAGTGTACTTTAGTTGCAGATCATGTCCAACGTTAAATTATCAACAATTCGAGGTCTAGAAATTATTTCACGGATGCTGAGGTCAGTGTTTCTGTGGTCCACGCGAATTGCTGGGATCTGTAGTGGCAACAGACGCGTCGTAAATCCCGTGACACGATACACGAGCAATTCCTAGACGCAGGAACTATCTTCCTTTAGGCCTACTCCTTGCGTCGAGCTGCATTACCACGCAGCTAATCCCTCTCGGTTATCAAACTGGACAGATAATCTCGAATTAGGCGTTGTCCACAATGAATGGCATTAAATATTCTGTTACAGCCACGATCGACTATTTCTAGCTCGTTTTATTCCGTAAAAACAAGATGGAACAGAATCTTACTTCATTTGAGATCTTTTCGTATGGAAAGAAGTTGCACATCTTGCATCGTGATCAAAATTTTAATTGTAGATAGATGAAATTGCAGCCCCTTCTCTCTGTCGTCGTTTCACGATGAATTCCGACGATTGTGTCGTTGGATTTTCAACTGGGTTTGTCATTTTCTTTTTTTTTTTTTTTGTGAAATATTAATGACAAATCTAAAGTAGAAACAGCGAGAGGAAATAACGAACAATAGTGTTAACGTGTGACGGTTGAAATACCTCTAAAAAGGGATGTGCGGCGCGAAGTTTTCGTAAAAACTTGCTAATAATTCTCTGTAGAGAAGAAAAAGGTTGCCTTCGATAATAGAATGCAAATAATGCGATGCCGCATGTTTGGACACGTGAATTTACTCGCGGAACCGTGGCAGAGAAATCCAGAAAAATAGAAGATTCAGCTGTTTATTCGACTTGAAAAAATGCTGCACTTTGTTTCTATTATTACAGTTGTAACATGATGTTATTACATAAGTTACACTTTACATATTTCTATCCTGTTTCTTATGCAAATACGTACGCAAATATAAATTACTTGTAAATTATTTATATTTTACTATTTCGTTTTCGTATTGTCTCATTGTCAAATATTCTGTCAAATATTCCACTTTTACGTCGTTTTAATCGTTGTTCGAACGTTCATCTTTCAATATCTGGTAATTTGGGTAACTTAGATTCCCAGCCGCTGGTCCAATTTACAATTCGATAAGAGCACGACGATAATTCTGGGCGGCGATTGCTTTCAAAAGTCGGTCAATCACAATCGAAAGATGAATTTCGCGCAAATATAATTGCCTGATAAATCGTATCGATAAATCGATATGTCGATAGAATTTATCACGTATTGGAGATTTAAGCGTTACTTTCGGTTGTCGTTCGAAACTTTTAATGAAATATTGATGAAATCCCGTGCTCGCGAATGCGAATGTAAACTCGTGAGAAATGCGCCAAGTCGAAAACAATAACAATAACAACTCTTTTGTCTACTGAAACTTTCTTGACTCGTTGTTAGAGGTAACTAGGTTAATTACCCGTATTAGCTGCAATGATCGTAAACCAGTTCTAACATCGTCTAAGATTCACGGAGTCGTAATTTCCACTTTGACGTGACAAGTCAGTTTTGAATAACGACTGATAATGTGCTTTCAAATAATTGCGATTGTATTATATTTCTGGAAAATTTAGAAACGTAAAGTCGCACGGACTGCGCGAAATAACTGAAAACGACGCTTTCGATGACGTTTGCCACGTAAAATAATTTTCCACCGGGACTGTACGTTTTTCTTCTTCTTCTTCTCTCTCTCTCTTTCTGTCTCTCCCCCTCTCTTTTTTTAATTACATTTCCAAAAATACGAATTTGCATGAAAATCCGTAGTCTGGTAATTAAAACTCGAGCTTGTGTATCCTAGCTTCTGTGTTCTCCTTTTTCTTCCTTTAATAAAGTAAATTAAATTATCTTCAATCTCGGAATTTAATAAAGTAAATTGAATCACCGAATTATTAATTCCGATTTCCCCTCTTATAATTATATTATCACTATTATTGTTCCATGCTCGCTTTACTTATGCTCAATTTTCAATTTGCACGTGTACACGGACGTATGGGAACGAGTAATAAAGACTTTTCGGCATAAAATATTGAATTAATTTTAATATATTTTATTTCATTCGTCCAGATGAAATCGTATTTATAATATTTATGCATTGGCCGTTGAATATTCGTGTATGTTAATTTTAATAATTTACACGTTACTACAGTCCACGATGTGTATTCATTTTATATAGTGAAATATCTACTCGATATAGATTTTTTCAATAATTAGTCGATTTTGAACTAATAACAAAAACTGTAAATTATATAATTGTATAAAAATAAATAATTAAATCAGAAGCTTTGTCATTTTTTATTGTTAAATAATTTTACAGAAGCAAACAGGAAAGAAAGGATTAGAATCATATAAAAATTATCATTATGGTTTTAAAAATTCAGTGATAATCGTGCTGTTTCTCCATTTATAAGTTGAAATCAGAAACCACGAAATACTCTCGTTCACTTTCGTTCAAAAACTTTACTTTTCATGTGAAGAACATAAGACTATAATCAAACGATAGGTATATAAAATACTATAATTGTAATTTTCATTTGATTGGTATTGGGAACAATTTAGAATTAAATGACGTAGATTTAGAATTCTTTGTTGGATTTAATCGAACAATTGCTAATCTTTATCACAAAGACAGAATCGAATTTCATTTTAAATTTATTCTATCAAATTTTAGTAATTATAGATACTATACTTGGAAATATTACATTCCCAATAAGTATTTTAATAGTAATTAGCGAATGGTTTTAATTTTGACATCAATTTTTTTTTTTTTGGTAATAGTCCTATGGTTCAGTGATGATATTTAAAGTCTAATTACAGTTTCAATATTACAAAAATATTTACTCACTTGAAAAAGTGTCTGAAACACTTTAACTTTAATACACTCTAAATTTATGAACGAGAATTCATTCATCATGCTCTGAAGAATCTTAAAGTAACAAGGGATTCAATTAAAAATAAATTAACTATCCAAAATGATAGTGAAATAAAATAATCAAACCAATAAGAGAGTTTATCTAACACACTGAATTTCACCGAAGCAGCTCATCGAAACAGCTTAGAAATTCCAAACGACTTGAACATTCATTCACCTGTTCCCAATAAATTGCGAAACAGCGACGAAAATTCAAAAGTTCGGGAGCAACATTGTTTAATGATAACGAAACGATTGTTCGTATTTGCGTTGCACGTTTAAAAAAATACGACGCGGGTTATTGGTCGAATAACGTGTTCAACGTGCAACAGGAAAAACAAAAAGCGTTCGAGAGAGAGAGAGATGAAAAAGAAAGAGAAACAATATACACGCGCATCGTATGCAGTTGCATATGTAAAGCATAAATTTTCGCAGGCATCGATGTCACGCGTATTTTTAATTTAACGTAGCGACGCGAGATATACATATACGTGAGACACATACATATATACTATATATATATATATGTATATACATATATGTACATACGTGTCTTTTTTTTCCTCGTACACACGTGGCTGTTTAAATATTCACTGCGCTTTCAGTCGTAAAATCACATTTGCCGAAGTGTGTATTTTGTTATCGCGCCTGCATGAAATATTATGTTTCGCCAGCGACGTGCGTCTCCGTGCCTGAGAGTCGTAAATGATATTAGCCATTTGCTGATATTTCAACATCGAAATGACAGGTGCGTATCGATCGGGTTCACGCATACAGAAAAAAAGAAAGAAGAAAAAAAGAGAAACTCCAGCGAAATCACGGTTTTACGTCGTCGAGCCTAGCCAACATTGAATATCTCCCAATAAATTACGTGGTACGTGTTTTTCTTACGGACGTTGCACCGCAATAACGCTTTTCTTCTTTTTTTTTTTTTGCATATCTTTTATCTATTCATTCGTTTTTTTTTCCTTTCTCTTTTCATTCGGAGTGCGGCGTAGCTTCACTTTTTCTCAATTAACCTTGGACCAGCGATTTGATTTAAACGATCCGTTCCTTTTTTCTTCTACCTGGTTCTCTTCCACCAAAGAGCAGATTTTTCACATTGAATTTTTCTTCCGCTGAATATTTCAGCTTTTGAAGTTATTCTAAGAGAGAGATACGATTATGAATCGTTATTATATTTTTACACGTAATACGTGTGTTTCATAATTGTAGGTTATTTCAACCTCACCTCTGTACTCTTTCGTTGAATATTTTAGTTTTTATAGTCGTTCCTTTTTTTCAATTATTATTATACTTCTACTAACGTGTGCGTGTTTTGCAATTGTACTCGAGTATTTTAACTTTCCAAGTTGTTCTAATAATTGAGGGGATAAGATATATTGTGTGTTTATCCTGTGTAAACTGTATACATAGATTTTTCTTTTACTGAATATTTTATTTTTTCAGGTTATTGTAGTATGCGATAATTGATAGGAGAGATACCTTTACAAATATTATTATTATATTTTTCCTGGTGCATATTTATTTTCTAATTTTATTATTATTTCTCTCGATAAATCTGTCAACGTGTTTAATACGAGCTCAACTATTCAGTTTCACGTGTAAACTTCATTAGTGAGCTGACTAGCTTCGCCAAGAATTAATGAAACGTGGATTATGTTATGTTTAATTTTGTACGAAATATAATAGTCGTTGTACGGACATTACTGTAACGTTACTATTGTAATGTGAACATTAAATTCTTAAAATGGTCAAAATGACCACGAACGTCTCACAGTAAGTCCACAGATTTGTAACGACGTGTTTTCAAAAGACTCGAATGATTTTTCGATGAGAAATTGTGCTTTCTGTTGCAATAAAAACTTTTTCCTGTTACACGTACTTTCATTTCTCTGTCGTTCGCGAAATGATCTTTTAATCCTGCCATTTCCAACCAGCGTGTATTTTTAAAACACTGAAGATGGTTAGGTAAACCTTTCATCTTTTTGAAACATTATAAATCCCTTTTGCTCTAAATAACGATCCTCCTGAAACGAGAGTCGGGTCGAAATTTCAAGAATCTGAGAGTAAAGTTAAATGTTGCAGAGAGAGACCTTCGCGTAGAAAAAGAATAAACAAACGTGCGTCACGTGAAACGTGAAAACACGATAGAGCTCGAAAATGGCTCGACGGGATTAACATCAAACATTCCGATTGGATTGAATAGAAGAATCTTCACAATTTCCTTCTGGAATCCGTGTCAATAAATAAAGACACGTTGCTCGTCGAATATGTCAAAGCCAACAACCAATAGATCAGAGATGCAATTGATCACTGAAATCTATACGACTGATCAAACGAAATATTCAGATCGCCCTCCCTACTTCCTACGTTGCTGCAAAACTGAATTCCATCAGTTCAGCTGCAACTGTTGGCCCTTCCTCTTAGAGTCAATAGAAAAGGGCAATACAATTGTCAACAATAGAATTGATTGTACACTGTATACAAAGTTATCTATGAATGTTGACACATTTCGAGTATACCGTAGTTGCTGAAAACAGCGCCATCACAATTTGCGAGTGTTACCCGCCCGTTTCTTTTGTAATTTTATAAAATTGACAATACGAAGTGGAATCGACACGATTGTGACGAGACAACGAATTTTAAATTAAACCGAGTCAGAGCTGAAGAAAATTTTGAAATATTGACGTGTGACTTTTACATGAACGAATGCCCAATGACTTTCACAATCTCTTCCCGCGTCACCTTTGTAATCGCGAAGGAAAATTATGCTTCGACGTGACATTAGAAATTTCAGCTCGTAATCTTGGGAATATTAATTAATATGTATCGATTTAGATCGAACTTCAATTATACCTAGTTAAATCAGAGACAAACTTGCGTCGATTGTACGTAACAGAAAATTAATTTCTACAATTAAAGTACACACACATATTTTAAATATTACTATCGTTTCACATTTCCCTCTCTATTTTTCGATTTGTTATCACGTGTATTGAATACTTGCTCGAGTTAAAGATATTTTACTGTCACCATTCTTTCAAGTATTAAAGTATATTAAAATTTTTTTCTTCTGTAATATCCAACGACAAGGCAATTTTTAGATGTTAACAAACTCATTGCTTGTGTTTACTATCGAATGTAGTTGCAATTGCTGTTGGAACGTGCGAAATGACAAAAATAGAGACAATGGAATATTTCATTGCGCGAAAGGTTTCTGAACCCGTGGCACCGAGTAATTAACATTGCATGCGCGTAAGATCAACGCTCGCATTATATCGCTATATTATCACTCGTATACTACGAAGAGAACGGTAAGTCGCCTTTAATGAGCGAGATTAAGAGGACTTACGAGATTTCGCCGAAAGGAGCGAAGGCTTCCCTCAAGGTCTGCGTCTCGATCTCTGGGCTCAGATCTCCTACGAATATGTGGTAATGCTCTGAAAAAGATATAAACGTGGAATCGTTAGAAAGAGCTCGTAACAGTATAACAGCAACAACGAAAAATAATAGTAACAATCAATTGAAAAGAAAAAAAATGGTAATAATTGTTAGTCGAGATAAAATACTATTGAAATTCGTTTTACGTTACATCGTAAAAAAATTAATTAAGACAAGTTCGAAAATGCTTGAAAAATTGTCGTTTAAATTAAAAGTTTTAAGAATATTATCGTTCGTTCAAGTATTATTGATTTCAATGGTGATATTGTGAATTCGATGAAATTATCATTTGTTGAATTTCAAATTTACTGTAATAAGTGGGTGTTCCGGATGTTTATGAAATGAAATCTACATAGAAAATTGCTTCTCGTGCCGAAATAAGTACTTCACTTTAGATATTTTGTATATATTTTTAGACGTATTCTGTCGATGTTCCGAAAAATGCATGAAATAGTAATATTTCGAAGCGACGTTGGTATCGGTCGGAAGGAATTTATTTTGAACATTTATATTACTTACGGCGGTCATGTCAAAGCAAATTTCTACAATATGACGCACGTTTGTCAATTCAAATGGATCACAATTTATGTTACGATAATTAAAATACACGGTGATAGAACGTGACACGTATGATTCGAACGAAAGCTTTCGAAATAGTTCTTTACATTACGTATAATACATGTATCATTTAAAAAAAAATAATAAAGTTATAAATCACAGAATCAACTACGTAATTTTTATTTCGTTCCAAGACAGGATTCCATTGATTCAGATTAGTTCGCTTGTCAATAATAATTCAAACAGTCAAATTATACAAATCGAACGTGACAGAATAAAAGACGAAAATTATCAAAGAAAAAAGTAGCTGCAAGTGATGATACAACTCGACAATCCAGAAATAAACAATTTCATGTTTGAAATTGTTTTCTTTTTTTTTGAATAATATTTTATATTCGTTCTAAGTACAACAATTCTGCAATATTATTAAAACTCATAATTTATTTAAATTTCAATCTTATTTAATTTATTCATCATGAGAAGTGAACATCTGAACCATGGATCTTTAGGCATTTTTATATTTTATTTCTCTCGAGCATTTTGCACTTGAGAAATGGAAGCTAAATAGAAATTTTATACAATTTGTGGTCATCTACTTTGAACATTTTACATATTTTCACATTTTCGACTTATTCTGTATCGTCTTTAAATTTTACAGAAATACACAAAGATCAGTTCTCTTTATTCTCACAACCCTCATTCCTCATACTTAATTTGTTCCTTGTTATTATAAAAAATTAACATCTACATTGAAAAACTGAATAGTTTAATTTGCAAACTTTTTTACTAACAATACACAGGTTATACTTCTATAATAAACTACGTGTAAGAGTCCTAGAAATTCTATTTCCCTCATGCAAGTAAATTTTATATCGCTATCTTATTCATTCTAGTCGTGGATTCGTTACAGTTGTGTTCCAAAACTATAAAAGCTCATGGCGCGTCTTCGACGAAATTATACATTCGCAACTCTAACGGGAATATTTCGTTATCAAAATATACCTGCCAAGTAATATGACATTCTACCAAAAAAAAAAAAAAAAAAAGAAAAAAAAAACCGAACTAACGAACAAGCAATCGACGAATTGCACCAATTCTAATTAAACTTGAAATTTCTTCACGGCTATCTAACGAATTGTTTCGCCCGACCGTCAGCGCATACACCTTTAATCTCGCGTTTAATGCAGATGTACAAAATTCATCGAGTAAATACGTAGCGCTCCCGTAGTGGAAACCGCGACAGTCGGGCGGGCGGGTGGGCGATCGCCGAAAATTAATTCGCGGGCGGAACTCGCTCGGCAGCGGCGGCAAACAACTTTAAATTAGGAAATCAGAAGCAAAGTATTGTTTAGTCTTTAAATATTCGCGGCGGTCTTTGCGTTGTGGAACAGCGGGCGAGCACGAAATTGGACGGGAGAGTAAGCATGCTTTCCATTGTTTCCATTAAAATTGCAGGAGTAATTTAGCGGGTGCGGGCAGCCCCAGCTAGATACATTAGATAAAATCCCGTGTATTCTAATAATGCGCCCCGGCTGTTCCTTGCTTTGTTATGCAAACCCGCTAAAGAACCCGCGTCCTCGGCGAGCGCGTCGTGGTTTCGCATTTCGAAGGCAAGAAAATTCAATTGGTGCCGAAAATCACGGCGCTTGGCAGAGGGGTTGGAGAGTGAACGTGGACTGCGCGTAAAAATACCGAGGAGTATCTCTCCGTCGAAGCTTCGCAAGGATGTTTGCCTTGTGGTTTGTTGAGCAAACCGAGAGAAATATTTAAGACGCACCCGATCGACAAAATTGTTTCCGATAAAGAATTTCTCCTTGACGCTTGAGAGCGAGAATGGGAGAAGGCGACGGGAGTGAATTTTTTTGAACGACGACGTCTCACAAGTCGGGGTTTGTTCCCTTGAATTGGTTTGTAAATTAAATTCCCCGAGTGAATGTGAATCAGGTGTTGAAATTTGACGAAAGAGGACTTGCACTTGGTGGGGAAGAGTCGAGAAATGGGAGTTGCGTTTGTACACCACCGGAAATTGGAACTTTCCACGTGGTAATTACTTGTGAACGAAATTCGCACCGTTTTTGAACCAGCTTGGGATAAATTATTTCAATGTGTAATGTTTGCAAATATTTATTTGCAATAGTAACAATTAATAGTAATATTTATTGTAATATTAATAGTAAATAGTAATAATGATAATAACGGTAAATAGTAATTATAAATGATACTACTAGTAATTCTATTACACTACAAAATTATTAAATTGCTGGAAAAAGTGTGAGACAAGTTTCTGTGTTTTGTTGTTTACGTAGACGATCAGTGACATTAAATGATCACGATTGAATCGATCTCAATGAATAAGGATTTGAATATGGATCTGGAGATCCATGTATAGGTTTATAATCTGTTTCTTCCACGTTACGTTATAATAGGTTAAAAAAGAAAAAAAGAAAGGATACCTAGAAGAAGAATTTATATTAAATTTTTGTAACAAAGGAGCACAACTTTATAAATGCTTTTATAATATTTATAATAATTATAAATACTCATTATAATGAAGCACTTTGTACTTCACGAAAATTTATTATAAATGCCCCCTTTAGACCTAAGATATGCATTACTGTCAAGAAGATAGATAATTTAGTACCACCATTGATAACAAATATTAAAATATACTCGATTGTTCAATTTTATAAAACGACTCACGCGGTGAAATTTAATTGTTTATTGCATGTGTCGCAGACACACTGTGAACCGAATTTCCTTTCAATCATCCCCAACTGAGATAAGTCAAACGTCCAATTGTTTTACTTATTCTCCCGATGCAGACTCCCCATTGGAACTACCAACATGCAACTAAGAATGCTGTGTACATTATCAACAACAAGAATCAAAGAGGAGTCAGCGTTAACAACGCTGAGACACGCTTGTTGCAGAGATGTACACACGCACAGGTTCGGGTTTGAAGACGACCGGCGCTGACTCAGACGAGATTGAAAACTGCGCTTAACCTCTGTTCGACGAGTTATGGGAATCTTTAATGTGAAACTATGGAAATCTCGCAGGGCAATAAATAATATTTGCGCGGCCAAGCAGGAAAGGACGCGGTAAAACCGTCGATTTAGTACAGCGGCGCGCCCGGTTGTTCCACGGGAGTTCGCTGAATATGCATTTCGCCGCCGCGAAATCTGGTTCGTTTACTCTATCCCTAATTGCTCCACTTTGCTCCACGGTTTTAAGGTACATTCCCCGTTTTCTACTATTGACGTGCCCGGTTTGTTGACCCCATTTGCATTTTTTTTCCTCTGCCCCTTGCCGCCGCCGCAGGACCTTTACCGGCCAGCCGGTACAACTTCAACTTACGAATTTCAATTCGATCAGAGAGAGGGCAACTCGATCATCCGGTTGGTTAGCCCGATTCGATTCCGTCGTTTCGTCCAGCGAGAGGAGCCCTTTTGCGGTTAAATTGGCTATCGATCTGCATACGCGAGTAGGGCTGACGTACAGGGCGGACGACCCTAACGACATTGCACGGTAAGATGTCGAAATTTCGCCCCTCCGCGATGATTTTTCTAGCGTTTGCCAGGGAAACAAAGTCGATTTCTTGATCTGAGGCAATTGCTTAGAAATGGAACGTCGATCGATCGATCTTTTCGTAAAGGTTCGTAAACAAAAGCGTAAAAAAGTAATAATATAGGATACGAAAATATAAATAAAAATATGAAAAAGTAATAAACGTAAAATATAAAAATAAAATGAAAGTATAAAATTGGTACAATTGCTTTCAATGCTCAAAAATAAAGTATCGATCGATGTGAATCTTTCGTAGAGGCAAAGTAAGGATTTCGGTCAGAAATTTAGAGTACGTTAAAAATTAAAATGATGCGAGGACAAATACTTTGTTAATAACGTTGCTTTCCACGCCACGTCGAAGTTTCAACGATAACGTCGAACTGTATTTAGAGACGAATGTTGCAATTTTATTTTATTCGCGATTTTATTTTGTGATGTTCGTTTTATCCAAAAAATTGAAGAGTAGTGCAGAGTTTTTTGCTGAAACTTGAAAAGTTGCGTTTGCCACGTGATAATTCGAATTCCTCGTTCTACAAATAATGTTTGCAAATCGATAAATGTATGGAATATAATAAAACAGAAGTAGCCAAAATTATCACGAGATTTATCGTACATTATCTATCGACATTTCTCTATCGTACCTATGTATATACACATATGTATGTATATATGTGTACACTTGTATAAAATGGATTTATGACAAAACAATTTCATATATTTAATCTCCTCATTCGCTTGACTTTGCTTCGAATTGAATTTCACAAAAAAAGAAGAAACCGAATGGCAATAGGCGAAAAAAGAAAAAAAAAGAATATTTCCGCTCGTTCATCTAATTCTATTTATTCACTCAATGAACTTCTCAATTCAATTTGTTCCACAATATTCGTAAAAGTATAAGTTTCAAAACACCCGTAGTCTGCAAACCGGGACAATGTTCCTCCCATTTCCTCCTTTCCTCAAGATCGAAGAAACACACAGACCACTCCGTCGAAAAATCGAAAAAACCTCGCCGCGATAAGCATTCTTCTTTGTCCTCCCTTCTGCTACTTCCCTCGGCGTTTCACTCGTTTCATCGCCTCCCGCGGGTTGTTCGGCAACCATTCCGGGTGGGTCAAGACGAGTAGTCGAAAATCGAGTTACGGCCGGGAGAGGAGAGGCCCGGACCTCAGTTACTACGAACCGAGTATTTCGCCAGAGGAAAGTATAGAGTATAGCGAGGGCGAGAGGTAGGCGTCGGGGGCGTTGGGAACGAAGGGTGGTCTGATTACAATCGGTTTGATGGTCTATCCTCGCTGGTCGGAGGTTCCGGTGGGCACACACAGTGGCCCATTCTCGTGAATTAGTCCGAACCTCGTCATCCTTTTCCCCTCGTGCTCCACCGCCGACACCATCGCATCGCGCCCGGAATCTCCCGGCTATTAGGAAATCAGCAGGAAATTGACAAAACTTTATTTTGCCGGCCGCCTTCGTTTTCGAGTCACGAAAAAACACGGTATCGCTTCGTTTTTATATATACGTCGTTCGAACGTTCGACATATTGGCCCCTCGGTGTAATCAGTGTACATGGAGTGATGGAGTTAATTTTTGCAATTGTTCTTCGAACGTTTGTTACATAATTCTTCGAATTAGTATTTACAATTTGAAAGTTTGCAGTTTGTCGAGTCGATGTTTGCTTGTAAATTCTTCGAACGTTTAACCCGTTGCGCTGGCAAGCTGGTTGCGCGGACCGTAACGAGTGACCGAACCGTATAAAACAATTCGTCGCTTTCTTTTTTCTTTGAACTCGTCGGTATGATACCGGTGGATAGAATTGATCAAAAAGTAACAAACTTGTCGTTTGCTTCGCCTTTTACATTTAAGTATATTATTTACAGGTTTAAATATACTTGAAACGGAAAAAAATGTTGCAATTAGTAAGTCATTCCAGCGCAAGAGTGTTAAGCTGTTGGCTCTTTGGCAAATCATTCGAATGATTTTATAATTGCTGAAACTTTTTGTAATTTTCAGATGTTGATGTTTGTTATAAACTCTTCGAGTATTGAAGCTATCAGTTCTTTGATAAGTTAGTATGTTCGAAATAATTTTATAATTGTTTGAAAGTTTGTAATTTCCAAAGTTTGCTATATATATTATTTATTCTTTGATAAATTAGTATGTTTGTACAATTTTATCTGCAGTCTTGAAGCCGATGTTTATTATACACTCTTCGATTGTTCGAAATATGTTTAGTAAATTAGTACATTTGAATTAATTTTATAATTGTCGAAAGTTAATAGTTTTCGAGTTTGTTATCAGACACAGATATTGGCTCTCTATAACGTATTCGAATTAGTTTTGTAATTGTCAAAAGTTCGTACTTTTAGAGTCGATATTTCTTAAAATATAGACCGTACTTGAATCAATTTTACATTTCTTTCTTTTCAAAGTTTTTTTTCTAAAGATTTAAACAATTTTTATCGAAAAGCTGTCTGCAAAAACTCTACACTGTACTATACAATTTTTTCCATTATTTTTTTTCTTTTCGCTTCGATATCGTCGTCGATGGAAATTTAATTTCGTTTTAGTCGTTGGTGCTTTCACTGTTAAACATCGAGCATCGCTATTCATACGCTAAACAATTTAAACGCCCGTGTGAAAATGATACTGACACTCGGCGAGCACGTTGTTTACAAATTGCCAAGGGTTGTTCCACTTTCTGCTATTGATGCGCGAAACATTTCCCCTCGACAAACGAGCATAAATCACTTTGATATACAAATGACCTTCGTTGAACATTCTTTACTAGATTCTCAGACAGACAGACAGACAGACAGAGAAAAAGAGAGAGAGAGAGAGAGAGAGTTTCTAGACAAGATATCCCACTAAATTATTACTCGAAACGTAACAGCTTCTATTCTAGCAGTCTACCGCGCTCGTGTCTATATCACTTTCTGATATGGTTCAGTCATGTCGACACGGAAATAAATGGAGGAACGTAGAACGGAGATGAAATATAGCGACGTGCGTTTTCAACGATCTCCCGCCGTACTATTTATTGTCATATTTATATGAAGAGACTTGCACCACGGTCGATATAGAATCGCGCATCGAAACGTTATTGAATTTTCTATTAGCTGTCTGCCTGTATAAAAATTTATCGCGAACCGTTAGCCTCGGACGCGATCGGCTGAGGTGACGGAAGCTTCGCCTCCTTTATGGAGGAAGGAAAATCCAATTGGACAGAATTTTGCAACTGGTTTTAATATTTCCAACGTCGCTGAAATAATTTTATTCCATTTCGTCGACGAGTGATTCAACTCTCCCCCAGTACAAATTTATTCCAGTCTCAAATTTTTCAGCGTGCCCCGCTATCTACATTTCGTTTCGCCTTTTAACTCGATTGTTACATTCTCGATAAGTTTCTCGATAAGTAATTTGTTCCTAAAGTGTCGATATGCATTACAACTGTACGAACGATAATGTATTTCGTGAATTAAATTGGTACAGAAATATTTCATTTGTCGTATGAAAGAAATCACATGTTCATAACGTTTGAATTGGAAAAGTGAATAACTAGATTTTTTTTCAAAATTGCAGAGAGAATTTAACTTCGGATAATAATGATCGTTTACAATATAGAAATACAACTAGACAATAAATAAATATTCGTGTTTATACGTGAATTGTTGAATTTATACGTTTGAATTGGTAAAAGTATTAGCAATACTTTTAAATTTGTTTCCCCTTGAATTATCACGACTGGAATAACTTGAGAAGCTAAACTATCTACTAAGAGAAGAATTTGTACGTAGAACGAGAGTAATTGTAAAACAGATGCGAAAAATAGAATGTTACTCGTAAATATCTTTTTCCCATATATCGTGATACTGGAATAGTTTGAAAAATTTAAAATATTCGATATAAAAATAAAATTTCCATATTTCGAGATTAAGATTCTAGGCAAAGATAGAATGAAAATATTTGCAACTATTTCCCCCCCCCCCTTCGCGATACTCAATAGAATCCCCAACGAATGAAAAATCCAATATAAAAACCTGCTTCCAAATATACGTGCGTATCATAGAGAAAGAAATATACCATCGAATCAAATATAATCCAACGAGTATGAAGCTCTACCCACCGTCCAAAGGTTAATCTTATTAAATTCGAAAGATAATACCTTTTTTCAATATTTCCATCGGAGCTCTGATAAAAAAAAAAAAGAAGGAAATCTGTGATCGTAGTAGACTCGAGACTATCGCGTTCATCGCTTCGACTCGTTTGTAATTTAACCACGTTCGCGATGTTACTCGTACCTCCCTTATCTTCGATAATCCCTGTCGCACGATAAAAACATCTCTTTCCTTAAAATAATGTCATTTCAAACACGGTGCTGCTCTCGCGAATTGAAGAAAGGGAAAAGAAGGAGAGAAAGGAACTGTCGCAGCGGACGCAAGATCGAGAAGAAAGGATCGATCTCACACAGTCATACCTGCGTTAAGAAAAAAATTCGTCGTGACACGTGCATTCGCGGTCGTTTAACCGGGGAAAACTGGATTTTCAATAAAGCAGCGGCAATGGGGCGTCACTTATTATTGCTCTGCCAGGCCTCACTTTATCTCTTTCTCTCCATGTTCCGACGGCACGATGATTCCCGATTCGAGAGCGGAATTATGGCACAGCTTTATTATCGTCACCGTCATCGGTGCACGCCGCGCGACGGTATAAATGTCATTATTATCGTTGCCTGATCGTTACGATCACGGGATATCGCCAATGGAAAACGCGAACACGTCGCGGGAATAAGGCTAGTGGTCGAAGTCACGTTATACGGTGGCGGTTTGCGTGCGACCGTTTGCACGCGTGTGTGCAAGCATTTCAGACAACAGTTAACAGAATGATCAAAGCGGGCAAGTACGACCAATTTTGTAATTGTTTTTTTTTTTTTTTCGAGAAATTTTAGTACCAGTTCATTCCTTGCAACGGTGGATTTCTGTACTTGTTTGTTTAATTTTAATTTTATTCACTTACTTGCTCACTGTTCATCGAAGTATCAATTTTGTTCACATTTATTTCTCGTACTAACGATTCAATTTTTGTTACCTGCTCATTTGTTCAATTTTAATTTGATTCTTTTATTTGCTCGTGTAATTCTCATTCAAATTTTACGAACGTTTTGATACGAAAAGGATACTAAAAGTAAACGAGGTTAAAGTTAAAGTTATCAGATGTTGAAAATCGATTGCCTGAATTAAATATGTGAAACGAAGAATGATATGAAATTATTTTACTCACAACATACATCCAAATGAAACTAATAACTTCTTTGATATAACTTTCATTCCTTAATCGTCAATTAACAACTGGTAAAATTGAGTTACCATATAAATTGTCGATATTCTTGATTATTTATATAAAATGATATTTACAATTCTCTGAAAGCATCGTGACATTTACATTAACATTAAATTACATTACGTTAACATAAAATTTACATTGTTAATCAATTTTAACATTTATGTTACTAAGGTTTTTATTCTTCTCGTATTATCATTCGCTGCAAATAATTCAGATTCAGATTTTGCATCGATCTGAAAATTTCACGATGTAAAATATTTTCAATGAATACTATATTAAAATATCAGAGTGGTCCACATACAATATTGTTATTCCATTAATTTTCAATACTCTTACACAGAAGTTCAGATAATATTAATTTGCAATAATTCTTACCATACTCTAGCGTACTATAGTTTTGGAAACCTATTCACCGTACATCCGAATCGTTATGTACGAATAAAAATTCAATTATTTAATTCGACGCGTTTCGCGTAGAATTGAAAAGGTGTCTCAATATTTACGCCACATTTTCGTATAAAAGTTAAAACGAATTAATCTTCCCTTATTAATTTTCAACTCTCTGCCGAATAAGAACAAAAAGAAAAGAAGAGAGAGGAAGAAAGAAATGTCACCGGTCGTGAAAAGACTGAGAGCACTAATTAATTAATTAGCGTGAACTGCTTCGTTTTCAATTTTACATAGCGAATTTGAATGTGTAACAACGTGGCGCGGAAACTGAAACTCGAACTTCGTTCGATGTTGCTTTCCTTCGGCTTCTTCATTATGTATTCATTAGTAATTATGTTGTCGCAACATGGCCGCGGATTATGGCAGCTCCGAACTTTGAGGATTTTCGTTTTATAATCAGTGTACGGTTACGTTCTTGTAAACGAAAGTGAAACGCACTCTTAGAGATAGCTTTAACTCTTAACTTTGTCGTTGTTTATCGTACTCGTGAAGTGAATTGCGCGTTATAAAGTGAATTGAAAAGTGAAATGTCACTTTTGCTAGTAGATCAATATGATACAGTTACAGACAAGTTTCATTTCTAAATAATAATTAGTTACGTATTTCTGAATGTTAAATGTTACTGAAGAGCATTTGCGGTTAAAATGCTGAATTGTGAGATAATTATATTATACATTTATATTCTATTCTACTTTATAAATTATATTTTTTAATAGTATATATATTTTTATATATTTAATATAATTAATATTTAACATATTTTGTATATTATATATTAATATTCCATTCTCCTTTATATTTTCTTTTATATATTTGTGTATTATATTTTTAATAGTATATACATTTTTATACGTTTAATATAATTAATATTTAACATATTTTATATATTATATATCAATGTTCTATTCAATTCTATTATATTTTTAATAGTATATACATTTTTATACATTTAACACAATTAATGTTTAACATATTTTATATATTATATATTTATACCATTATATTCTTCATAAAGCAGTAACTTCCCATTTGTCCACGACTTTCTTAATCCGTCTGTGGCAGCCCCGTTATAACGACGAAATCGATTAAATCGTGGCACCGATATAACAAAAGCAGTTTTAAGCAACGGTCCGCCATCACGTTAGAAAAAGGAAACCGTAGCCGGCTGGCATCGGGGCAATCTCAAGTTTTTACGATCGCCCCATACCGCGTGCCATTGCATTCGCGTTGGATCGGGCCACAATCGTACGTATACAAATCTCCGTTGATGTAAAACGCAACTGGACAGGGCAACGTTGCGTCAGGCCGCAAGATAAACTGGCAATTTCAGTAACGGGGACTTTCTTCGTCCGCGATATACGTATCTCTGTCCAAGGGGGCGGGAGGGGGACGGTGGAGGTTCGAGTATAATACGAACGCAGTTCAACTTACGAGACATTTCTATACGCGGACGAACGCTAAGAATGGAACCGGCGATTTCAACGAACGTGGTGGCCACGGGCAGGATAGAAATCAAATCCATT
Organism: Tetragonisca angustula; assembly: GCA_036937485.2. Classification (NCBI taxonomy): domain Eukaryota; kingdom Metazoa; phylum Arthropoda; class Insecta; order Hymenoptera; family Apidae; genus Tetragonisca; species Tetragonisca angustula. The sequence continues at coordinate 1,054,897 of JAWNGG020000063.1, read as the reverse complement.
GAAGCAGGACAATGCGAAGTGGGATGCACAAAAGTCCGAGGCAGTGCCATAGATCAGGAATCGAGGAACGTATGGCTCGTAGATCAAGGATTTTCCTTAATTTTACGAGGTGAAACGGCGAAACGTTGATTTAGAGAGAGGCTCGCTTGGCAGGTATTGGGAACTGAGGGATCGAGTCCAATGCTCGACGAACGCGAGCTTCGAGTGCGATTATCCAAGTTTTGGTCGCGTTCGAAAGTAAAAATGTTCTACACGAGTACCGCTTGTACTCGTTTTGTACAAATTCAATATGTTTTGGTTCGGTGTATTGTATGCAATTCAAAGTACAAGTTCAATGTATGCAATGCACAGACTACGCGAAGTTCAATGTGTACATTTCATAGTAGCTCAGTGTACAATATGTACATTTCATTTCAGTATAAAGTACAAGTTCAACTTCATTTCATCAAGTATGATGTATAAGTTCAGTGTACAAATTCAACGTACAAGTTCAACGTACAAGTTCAACGTACATATTTAATATATGAGTTCAATGTACAATACGATATATTAATTCAATGTATTAATAAATTTCGTTGTAGTTAAATATGAAATGTAGCAATTTATTGTTCAAAGTACAAACTCAATGGCAATATATATATTACATCTCAAGTTCAATGTATACGTTTCATTGTAGTTCAATGTACAAGTTTGATATGTACAATATAGTTCAATATACGTGTTCAGTGTATATATTTTATACAAATTTCGAATAAATTGCTCAAAAGTGACAATGAGTTTCAATGAGTTCACGTTGAATATATTTGTATACATTTTATGTTAGTTCAATGTACAAGTATACAATCTATAGAATACATTTCATCAAGTTCAACGTACAGATTTCATACAGGTCAATAATTTTACTAAAATGAAAGATGAAAAAAGAGAGGCAACAAATAAAGGAAGGGAAACTTGTGATATCACAGTACAATCAGAGGAACTATAAAAAAAAACACAGGAAATTGTACTATTATGCAGCGCATATTTGAATATACAATATAACGTATACGAGTATGTACTAATACTGTCACTGTTGGAGAATACACAATCGAATGAACTGTAACATCTAGAGATCGCGTGCAAAAGAGCAGAGACAGAAGACAGAAGCAGAAACAGAACAGTAAGGCTGCAAAATCCCGTCTTAAGAGTTTCGAAACTACTTGCGAGGTACTCGATCCCATCTCTATTTGAGAACTCGCACGCAGTTGCCTCCGTTCAAGGAAACGTATGTACCATCGACGATCAGAGGATGATAAAGAGAGAGAGAGAGAGGGAGAGAGCAAACGTCTATTAATTCTGCGTACTAGCGAAAAGCTAGCGGGGTGAACAGAATTGAATCTCCGTTTGGTTGGTCGCTCGCAGACCTAGCGGTGCAGCGATGCACACGTGGTGCCCATAAGCCTGGACTTGGCTTACGTTCCACGCCGGGAGATATGGGTCACCACGCAGCTGACACGCGGCCATTCGGTATTGGTGACCTGTTTTTTCGTCACATATGATTTTACAATCGCGTCACGTTCCCCTCGATCTTTCACGGGGCGGCGGGATGGCCATTAATAGCCCTCCCTCCCAAACGGAACCGATCAAGAAAATTGAAAGTGATTTTTCTTGCGGTGGCATCGAATGGAGAGAGAAAGCGGTCAATATTTGACAAAATGTATGGACCGACGTTCCTTCTGGTTGATAATCGGGGAGATTCGTCGTTTCAATATTTCAGTCGCTTTTCGTTGGGATTAGAAGAGAAATGCGAGTTTTATATTGAAGAGGTTCGTTGAAGATTTGTTACTGTTTGAATCGGTGTATTGATTGGTCAAGAATTTAGTGCATTTTTTGAAGATTGGAAGTTGCTTTCCCTTAAATTGGTTAAGATCTGACGAAACGTGAATCGTCGTTCGTTCTAGTTAAAAATCGAACGCCCCGACATTTCAATTTTATTCATTGGAAGCGAATGAAACGTACAAGTTTCATGTTCAGAAGTTTTATACTCCGAATGATATGATGTTTACGTCAGAAGAACTAGAGAAGTGACTTTATCTAATTTCGTGCTGTTCTTCATTTCATTAAAATTACTGAAAATCAGAGCTATATCGTTACAGTAGTCTTGTTTCAATTTTGTTCTGTTATCTATTAACTATTAATTAGCAAATTGTTTTCAATATAATATAATATAACATAATATAACATATCTAACGTTTAATGAAACGAGTCGCACCTTCCAGCAAAATGAAATTATTTCCAACATGCAAACAGAACTTCTACCATTTAGATAATTCTTTTCGCATGCGAGGTTTGTTTCTGTAGGGATTAACTCTGGGCTACCACCGTTACCAGTGATTAGGGCTGGGGAAAATTTGAAATAACTTGATATAAGATAGTAAACATTGAAATATCTGCATAAGTTAATACTTTTTGGAAATACTATTTCATTTAATGCTTAAATAAAATACCATTTCATTAAATGTTTAAATCATGAGAAAATACTATTTACTACTTTCACTCGGATTCAAATATCGAAAATAGTAAATTGAAAGTAAGACATACAAAACTTTAAAACTAAACATATTTCGCAACTGTCACTTGCTATCTTCTATTCTGTTATATATATATATATATATATATATATATATATATATACACTATATACTATTAGTTGCAGTACCATTATTCTAAATACTAAAATTCCAACTTAAATATTACTATTTGATAAAATATCATTTTCTTATATTTTAATGAAATACTTATTTCACAATACTATTTCCATATGTAACTACACAGGTGAGAAAATATATTTACATTAAATATATTTACATTCTATTTACTATTTCATATTTACTATTTCTCCCCAGCCCTGATAGTGATACAACATACGCACGATCACGTGTGACGTTTCACGCATTGTGCGTACTCGTTTGATATAATCGAGTTAACGGTTATCATTGCGCGTTTCGTGATAAGAAATGTTTATCAGTCACGCTTATTCCTGTACGTTACCTTTCTGTTTTCTAACATGCACAATTTCCTAAATGGACATTCCGTGTGTCCCGATGAAATTAAATGATACGGACACGATATACAACCGTCGCTAACCTAGATAGGTGGTCATTTGTCAAAATGAAAGAATGTCGACTCCAGTTTCATAATGCTAATTATCACAACGATTTAAATTAATTGCATCTACTTTGAATAGCGTAAATGAGTAAAGTAATTAAAAAAAAAAATTTTTTTTTTTATCTATTTTTGTACGCAAGTGTAAAAATGTTAGAAAACATTTAACATTTTGCAACAAGAACCCCCGAAATATAAGTTACAACGTACAAAGAGAAAGCAGCAATATACGAAATTAAAATAGAAAGTAAAAAAGGAAATGAGAAATATCATCGTCCAATTGAAATTAATTAAAAATGCTAGCCGTAAAACGAGCTGCGACCAATCGTCACTTAATTCTCACATTTGTATTCGCAATCGGCGATCTCATCCTTCCGTTTCCTCGTCGTGATTCCATTTCTCGCGGCTGGTAATAAACAGTTGCCGAGGGGGTATTCCCGCGGGATCTGAACCAGATTGACTCCCGCCGGGACATTTAGTCAATTGTTTCTGTGCGAAAGAATTTTTCCGCGAAACGTTATCCCGCACCGTTGCGATTTCTATCGGAGAGATCAGCCATCCGATTCACGAAGGAAAACGAACCGTGATATTCGTCGCGGTGGCTCTTATTACCGAGGGATATTTCTCTTTGCCTTGAAATTTACGAAACAGTTCCGTCGACGTCGTTAAAATTAAATCAACCTGAAATCTATCGGCCTTTCTCGTTGGAAATATTTTCATTGCTTCTCAACTGACGTAACGACAGATGGATAATTGTCCAGAATTATTAGATCATCCCTCCATGCGTAACGAGGTCGTTGGTTAGATGGAAATAAGAAATAACTCGTTAGTAAGTTATCGATCGATGATGAATAGTCCCCTGTATTTCGCTTTCTTAAATTTAACAAACCTTTCGTCACTCGAGGGAGCTTATATACTTTGAAGAACGTAGTTCAAAGAAAATTAAAAAAAAAAAAATACAAAAATTGCCCAAATGAACAAACCGCTAGGCTCAAAAATTAATACAACTCACAATTAATGTAATTTACAATTAATACAGCTCACAAAACTGCAGGAAGAAAAAGAACAAAAGACAGAAGGAAGCAGCAAGGAAAGAGAGTTACAATTTCGTGTTTCACCGATGACAAATTGCCAGAAGAAATCGGCGAAAGAGAGTTGACGATTGAAGTATAAAACAGAGGATACGCACGGGCGTTTCGATCGTGACAAATGATAATCAACTTCTTAATTAATGACGTTTCGAAACGAATTAACGGCTGATGCGCCACTTCAATTAACCTGCTTGTTTGGAATGGAGGGCGCCTTTTCACGATGCATTCAGCTACCGGTGGCCGGTCTCACGATTCGTTCCGGCCCGTTCGTAACAATGCCACGGAATCGAAAGTGTATTGTGGAACGCATAATAGAAGCACTTTGTGATAAATTGATCGTTCCCGTGGAACGCAGTGAATGCTTGTTCCACTGGCGAAAAATTGTCTTTGCCAATGGAACGACGAGCCGCACACGATCGTGCAATCGGTTGCCTGCCAGCTAGGTTTCCCGATCCCGTTATGACCGATCGACGATTTAAAGTATCGCTTTACACGCAATTAAATATAATTGTACTGTTAGATGGCGGAAAAGAGCCTCGGATGACAGAAATCAGTTACATCTAGGGGCTAAATGTTTCTAATACAGGAGGGAGCGGTAGGTATTCGTATTTTGCTCGATGAAAAATTGCGAGATAAAATCGTCCAACGATCAAAGCGTTTTCTTTCACATAGTTTGTCTCCGAGTTCGTAGTAAATTTTTCAAAAATGCTTCCGCATCATTTTTCGAAGCAGAGAGATACTTCGTGGGTACCGACAAACGATTTTCAATAATTACTGGAAGATTGAGATCACCCCTCTGCAACGATCCCTCAAAATTTGTTGTACAATCTCTTCTCTCGGATGTGCTACAAGATTTTAATACAATCACATAATTCTCAAGGTTCTCGAAGCTCGTTTATTAACATCAGAATTGCAAAGTCATCAAAGTAATCAATTTGTAATTTTGCAAAAATTTTTTAAATCTGCATTTCTACAAATTTGAATAATCTTTCGCAGACATATACGAATAGAAGCTTTACTTTTTTTAAAACTTTTCTTTGTTCCTTGTATATTCATTTCTCTGATGTAAGTTTCATACATTGATCATCAATAGTTCTAATGTTAAACAATTCATATTATTTGCTTTTACATTCACATTTTAATAATACTGTTTTGTCTTGTAGGTTACTTTTTCTATCATTTATCGCGTTGCAGAAATAGATTAATAAAAATGACAATACATTTCTTACAAGTAATGCACATATTATACTTTATACACGCGCGAGTACAGCTACTACTTTTATCAGAAATTATGGCTACGTAAATGCGAAGGCATTCGTTTGGAAACGGCGCTCATAAATGTACCATAATTCCTCCAGCCATTCTTTCCCTTGTACCGCAACGGAAATCAATGGAATGTAAATCAAATTCTTCTTTAATAAATTGTGAAATCAAGTTTAAATCAAATTTCAGAACAGACCACGTCTCGTTTGTTCAAGCATTTTTTTTCCAAATTTTTTAGAATTTAGACAACCTATTGCCAATCGAAATGTGCATTTCTATCCTTGTGCTTTCATCGTGTTTCTAATCATGTACTGTATTTTATTGACTTGTAGTATATTGTTTCTTCATCGAAAATGTAAATAATTAAAATTAATGTTACATTTCATGTATTAAACGTGAAAAAAATTACTACGTTCGTGTCAGTTTCTTTCCCCAGGTAATTATCCGTCGACTGCGAATAAATCGCAGCGCACCGTTCAAATCGACAATTCTCCAAGAAAGAATTTCATTTCACGGGAAACGCGGCCGCGAACAGAGGAACCGTTTAATATCAACAGCCAGCGTGTGTTTCAATTCGCGCAGGCAAATCGAAGGCCGTGGATCGGAAAGAACGCAACAAACTGTTACAGCTTTGGCCGTTCTTTTCTTCCGCGTTCGATCCTAACAGCGCGGCCCTATTTCTCCCTTTTGTCTGGCCGTTTGCTATCTTTCACGCGTTATTGTCCGAACGAAATACGGGTAAACTGCTGGTCGGTTGCCTCGGAACAAAGCGTTAAGGGGGAGAAGTGAAAGAAAAAAGAAGAAAAGGACAGGCAGAAAAGAAGAAAAACGATGTCTGGGGATGGAATCAAGTCCAATATGTTATTTACGAATTTAAGTAAGTCGTGCTTGATATCTAAGACTCGTTTCACCCACGAAAGTAAAAATATTTCGTTGAGTACATTCTCTTGCAGTACATTCATTTTATACAAGTTCGACGTGCACGTTTCATTGTGGTACAATGTACAAGTTCAGTGTATACATTTCATGAAGTTCGATATAAATTTTTTTTATTGTAGTTCAAAGTACAAGGTCAATGTGCACGTTTCATTATTGTTCGGTGTATACTTTCATTGTAATATTCAATATATAATGCATAAATTTCGTCAAGTTTAATGTATAAATTCAATGTCCACATTTCACAGTTATATAAAATGTATTTACGTACATATTCATAGAAATATAAAATGTATTTCAAAGTGCAAGTTCAATATATACACTTCATCAAATTGTAATTCAATGTGTAATGTATACATTTCTTCAAGTTCAATGTCTATACAATATTTTATACAAGAGCTAAAGAATCAAAGTGTTATAGTCCTCATACAAGAACTAAAGGGTACATCTTCAATTATCTTTTTTGTTAATTATCAGATCAATTTGCAGTGTATGAAACAATTTTACTAAAATAAATAAATGATAGAAAAGGGTACAAGTTCAATGTCTATACAATATTTTATACAAGAGCTAAAGAACGAAAGTGTTATAGTCCTCATACAAGAACTAAAGGGTACATCCTCAATTATCTTCTTTGTTAATTATCAGATCAAGTTGCGGTGTATGTATGAAACAATTTTACTAAATTAAATGATGAAAAAATGTACTAGTTCAATGTATATGTACATGTACATCTCCTCAAGTTCAATGTCTATACAATATTTTATACAAGAGCTAAAGAATCAAAGTGTTATAGTCCTCATACAAGAACTAAAGGGTACATCTTCAATTATCTTTTTTGTTAATTATCAGATCAATTTGCAATGTATGAAACAATTTTACTAAAATAAATAAATGATAGAAAAGGGTACAAGTTCAATGTCTATACAATATTTTATACAAGAGCTAAAGAACGAAAGTGTTATAGTCCTCATACAAGAACTAAAGGGTACATCCTCAATTATCTTCTTTGTTAATTATCAGATCAAGTTGCGGTGTATGTATGAAACAATTTTACTAAATTAAATGATGAAAAAAGGTACTAGTTCAATGTATATGTACATGTACATCTCCTCAAGTTCAATGTCTATATAACATTTTATACAAGAGCTAATGAATCAAAGTGTCATAGTTCTTACACAAAAATAAAGGGTATATCTTTAATAACCCTTTTTATTAATTATCAGATCAAGTTGCAGTATATATATATATATATATATATATATATATATATATATATATGAGAAACGATTTTACTGAAATGGAAGACAGAAAAGGGAGGAACAACAAAAGAAACGAAAACTTGTAGTTGTAACAAAATTATGAAAAGAAATTGCAAGAGTACAGTACACCTCGACTCAAGACAAGATATTGTTCTGAGTTGAATGTATGGAAGCTGCAGATGCAGAAGAACAGAAGGCACCAACTGCAAAATCTCGCCTTAAGAGTTTCGAAGCTACTCGTGGCGTCTCTGCTCGTGGGCCCGGTTCTAATTCGTCAGCGGCGCGTGTCAAGAGCGCGAGTTTAGGTAGAGGCGGGTATCGATAGCACGCGGCACAGACTCGAACTGTAAATCGTGGTGATTTAGGGGATGAACGACATATTGGCCAATGCATAGCTCAAACTGCGCTATAGCCGATGGTATACTGCCAGCAGACTGGCTTCTACGACGGCAGAGCAACGGCAAACGCGATGCATGATGCATTGTCCCTAGACGAGCGTAGATAACGCCGGAATTGCCGTTGCTACGTTCATCCTCGGATTTTCTCGATATTCTGGAGGCGGTCCTCTTGCCTTGATCATGTTCATTGCTGGCCATCGGCTATCGCGCGACCGCATCTAATCGCGAAGACGAATGTCGATAGTTTCATGGGCAAAAGTGCTGGTTGCGGGGGGACAACCAAGGCTGTGCAACGTCTTGCAATTAGTCTGTTGCGTGATTCTAACTACTAATTTTCAGGTCGTCCATCGTTTTTCACGAACGATGCGTTTAAACTGAAAACTCTCCGTGGTAATTTTTATCAGCAGATTTCTGCGCGTTTATTTGAAAATTTAAAGCTGGAAAAGTGCACGAAATGTGCGTAATACTGAAAAAAATATGTGGCGCGCGTTGCAATATTCAACGAGCGAAACAATTTTCTGCTCTTTTTTTTTTTTTTTAAATCGTGCTCATAAAAATTCACGATTTACTTATCACTGTATGTATGTATCTTCTGCATTTATGCGAATACTGTGATTGATGACAGAGGTAATATTTAACGCTAATTGCTGTGAATAAAAGTTGTTAAATACTCGTGAACGATAGTCTAAGAAACACGTATTTTCCCGTAATAGATTAGAAAAAGAGGCAATCGAATTATTTGCTATTAGAAAAGTTCGAATCCAATTTGTAAAATAAAATGTACCTGTGAGCGTAGAGGTATAATGATTCGAAAAACAAGTGGCAACGTTCTTTAATATGCACGTGAGTGTTTCCTTTCTGAGGAAATCGATTTTGAAAATGTATTAATGTATGTGTGTATTTTACCCCGATATTAATAAACCAAAATCGATAAACCGATGGATACCGATATCTTACATTCGACGCAGAAAAAAAATACTACGCTTTTCAGAATTGTCTCGAATAAAAAAAACATTTTATCCGAATGAATTTGATGTCACGATTCCGTTTTACGGAATGTCTCGTACATTAAAACATGACAGAATTTTTAAAACTGTGCACGAAGACACACTTAGATGAAAAATTTCTGATGATTGACAGACTGTCAATTACCATTTTAATAGCTAGCATTATGCATCTAAAAGCGTCGAAACTTCTCCAATTAATTAGGAGACATTTTTGTAAACGTCCGTGCTCTAGAAACGTCACGTCTGACAAATGCAGGAAAATTCGATTCCTTTATAGACACTTATCACTTTTGAAATTATTCAATTAATAATTACTTGGAATTACTTGAAATATCCACGAATGTCCCCTGCAATTTCGTAGAAACTAGAAATTCATCGAACATAATTTGCACACCTTCGCTCGGAAGAACAATACGCGTGGCACCGATAAATCACGAAATATTTTAGTATTTGTCAATGATTTATTCGAGCCAGGCGATCGTAAAATCGTCAGTTCGCGCATAAGAATTATTCGCGCGTTGGAGTGCCGCTACAGACGAGACAAAATATAAAATCGCGCCGCATATTTCGTTTTTATCTAAAAAAAAAAAAAAAAAAAGAAAACTGTACCACTGGGTACAAGGAAGGACGTTTAGTCTCTTTTCGAATGGAACGCATATTCCATATGCGATAACTGAGATTTGAGTGAAACTATTGTGAAGAAATACAGTGAGACATGCCACGATAAACGAACAAAATGAGAAAAACGGTATAACGAACGCGAACGTTAAAGAAAAATCATTAAATGATTGATTTGAATTTCGTTTGCTCACATTTATTAATAGTAAAGGGTATAATAAATCGTAAAAAACATTTACTTATGAAATTAGTTATTTATTAATATATCAAATGTGTATTTCTTTGGCATTAACAAGATAAGGAACAACGACGTAAAATTTATTTCAATGCTTAAATTTATCATTTCATGATTCTTAGTAAAGGAATAAATTGTTATCACTTGTTTGTTTAGTACGTAGTATATTTTTCCGTCTGACTAAATCTCATTGCTCTTCATTGCGGATCTAGATCTAGATTATTTCTAAATGTTTCAATGTGAGCATTAATATCCTTCTTTTCTTATATTTGGAATTATTCGATTACAAGCTGAACAAATATTTTAATCCTAAAATTTAATTTTAAAAGAGATTTTGAAACTACTGGTTAAATAGAGCGCAATCGTTTTGGATACTTCATGCGGGACGTGTCCACAGGAAATGCAATTTCCTGCATACGTAACGTTGATCATCACTATATTACAAAAAAGATTTCATTTTTCTCCTTTTAGCTCTCTTCTAGATTACTTTCTCTTAGTATATGTGAATGATAGTTGAAAATAAATGAATAAATTTCCATAGAAATCTTCTATTGCTTTCAATTGATCAAACAATTGTTCGATCAATATCATGTATAATTTATGATAGAAACTTGCGAAATTTAATTAGATTAGTTACTGAACAACGCCTCACAGTGATTAAAGATCAATTTTAACAAATTGCGGCGATATTAATATTAAATGTATAACATTATAATAACAATATTATTACATTATATTAACAATAATATTGCAATTAATATTATAATACAACTTCTCTCCTTTATTATCCAATCAAATAAAAAAAAAAAAAATAGTCTTGAAAAAAAATTACGCTCTGCGGATAAAGAAAATACACCACGTTTATTATTATATATATTTACCAAACAACAGAGTTTCTATTATCGTCAAACGCAGCGATCGCAGCTCGGCAAGTGTCAACTATTAACGCAGTTAGCAAACGTCATCGCGATTATCAATATTCGGTTTTCCCCTATTTAGCAGCGTTTGTATAGAATCAGTTTAATGGAATGGCTCTAAATGCATTTAAATCTACGTTTGACTAATGCCAGTTTCGAACTACGTGCATACACACACGTATATAGAGGCGAGGGCCGCGTAATCCATACGCATCCTACCACGAGTAATCTGCGAATTTCCATTACGAGTATTCAATTTTAGTTATAAATTTCCGCAAAGCGCGATATATAGAGCGCTGCCAGAAATGACCGATCGCCAATTTAGTTAAACACGTATAATTGAGAAGACGGGAGGAGCGATAAATGTAAATTATAGATTACTTTATCAGTCAGTTCTGCCAACGCGTTCGTTCCACGTACATATGTACGTATTCGCGTCTGACGAAGTTACATTTGCTCGATAGAATTTTTTTCGATACGCATTATTACGTTTCTCACAGGGGACATTTTTGAAATTTCATCAACAACGAGGTGAGAAATTTTTGTGAATATTATAATGTACATTGGTGCTGTTTGAAATCAGTCAGAAATTGATATTTATTGCAAAGTTGTAATTTAGTAAAAGATTAATATACAGCGTGAACGGTATACTTTTAGATTTATTTCAGATTTATTTCACAACTGTGTTTTACTATAGTTGTCAGTGTATGACATATTTTAAAATAGTTGTATAACATTATAATATTATAATAATTAATAAAATATTTTACTAATAATGCAGCGAGATCATATTGACAAAATTCGAAATCAATCTGAGAATGTATGTACATAAAAGTTACAAGACTTTCAACTACACGAGCATGTGTATAGTAAAAAATTAGTGTACAGCATGTATCACTATATTGGATGTTATTATATATTTGTGTTAAATTCTATTATAGATCCTATTAAATGTCATTAAATTATACTTGCATTAAATGCAAGTACACATACTTGTACCAAATATCTTGTGACTCTCGTGTACATTTTTATACTTACTTCGACATGATCGACACAACCATCACAATCGTCAATAGTTAAAATATCAAATTATTTTACAAAAATTCCAATAAACGTTCGAATAATTGTGCACCACGAAAACGCGTTGAAAACCGTGAAATCGAGCTTCCCTATTATTCTCATCTCGCGATTGTGTTCCCGTATAGTACGTATGTAGATCGAAGCGTTGACATTTCGAAACATGTCGACCGTACGAGCGCCTCTAGTCGATTTTAATCCGTGCATTATTGCATTGTAATAAGATCTCAATAAATCACAAGGCTCCTTCGGACAACAGAGTTGTTTGATCAATCAATGATACGATTCGCCTAAGCGGCCGACGCTTGTCTCCTCCTCCCGCCTGCAATGGCGCATTCATACGTCGAAACGATTTAATTAAGTAGTTCAGTAATGTCAGCACGTTAGTTAATGCCTAGTTCGAACTCCGTTGGCAGTCAATGTACGACACGTATGCACAATACCATCCGATACAAATTGCCACTGATACTACTAAATTTTGTTTGCACGTTTCCTGAAATGCATTTATCGATCGGTAACAATTCCTTTCAAATTGCCGCGGCTGTGCCACACTCTCCAGCGATTACGTCCCGTCGTAGAAATTGATATAAATAACAGCTCGATTTGCGAGGTGACGATTCGAAATTTTTACAAACCCATCTCGAACTCTGCCCATTTTAAATGTTTGCCTGTTACAATATTATCTGCAGCCGTCTCTTACCTATTCCGAATTTTTGGAAACGCCGTTTTCGAAATTTCGAAATTTTTATCCAACTTTTGCTTGACATGACATACAAATCAATGAATTGATATCATGGTTTGTAAATAATGAATTTTTAATTTTTATCCATTATACCTATCTTTCTACCTATTCTGAATCTTGGGAAATTGCAAATTATAAATTTTTACCCATTTTGTACTTATTTCGAACTTTTAAATTTTGGAAATGTAAAAATATTGAGCAGAATGTAAAATATCGTCAGGTTAAATTTATCTATATTTCAATAACGAACAGGATGCATACAACGTGGAAATTACATTGTATAGAAAAATTGAGATATATTAAAGTGTAGTATTTATTACAATACTTGGTAGACAGAAGAACTTCCTATTTGTGTACGCATTTACTGAATTATACATATAGAAGCACGAATAAATATAAAACACGATATAAGTGAAATAATAGGCTCTTGACAAAATAATTAACTAGAAGAGAAAAATTGAAGAATTGTAAGATATTAGTAATAATTTATAAAATTACAAAGATTTCGTCAAACAGAATGCTTCTCAACTCATTAATATTAATTATCAATATAAATCTATAAAATTACTCATAGAACATTATTTCTTTCAGTATCAAATTGTTAAGAGAATATTTACAAAATTAAAGAAACATGTCCTTTATATTCTACATGGCTTTATATACTAAAATATATATTATATTTCGAATATTTCATATATTTTTATACACCACGTGCATTCTACATTTCCCTCAATTTCCCAAAAAACACACAAATGTCCACAATCTACTTGCATACAAGTCGTAAAATTTCTGTTGATCCTAAAAGGACGAAATCCGATTAAAGACTAATCGCTACACGATTACTTCATAACTACGTACCAATTAGAATTAACACGTGTCATCGCGTTCAAGGCAACGAAAATACCAAACCTCCTTAACTGTTGCTATTAACTCGCGAAAATTAACAGAGAGTCTAGATTACCAGCGTCAGGCATCGTTGATTCGCTGGAGCAAAAGTGTCCGGCTATTCTAATATTCATGACGTATGTACATACGTGCAGCGTACGTCAAAAAAAAAAAAAAAAAAAAAAGAAAAAAAATACAGATTAGGTCGACGAGGCAGGGGAGTGCAAACGTATCTTAGCCTCGAATCAGCTTAATTAAATGGTCTGTGCGGGACCGCGGCTGAAGTACGTGTGCGTAAGGATCTGTACACGTACGAGAGAGAGAGAGAGAGAGCCACACGGTGTATACACACACCTATCGTGTATCCATCAGCGTGCGTGGTGGCGCAATGCCAAATTGATGCTGTTTGCCGTCGCTCTAAGCCTCAATCTGCCCGGTTGTACCGGGACGATCCTAACACGCGCGTGCTAAGCTCGCCGCATTATGGATACGTTCCATCTATCGACGTAGCCTGCGAGGCTGCGAGCAGCTAGTAAAGCGTTAGCTGTCGCGAGGGGGTGCTCCAGCACGCCGATGTCAGGGGTCAGGAGAAGTAGCAGGGCACAGTGCCCAATAGTCGGCGCGAGTGACTAAACGACAGAGCGCCTCGGCCATTGTGAGCGAAACTTTCGCGATGGGAATGTGATTAACCGCGTATTTAGGCGTGTGTTTGCAATTGCTCCGGTACCTCAACGCAGAAAGTCGTACGCTGCGTGGAAACGTTTGGGAATTTCGCTGAAACAATAGTCAGATTGTCGAGTTAATTATATATGTATGGGAGTTATTCAGGATGTTTAATATGAATTTTATGAAACACGAAAGTAGCCAATAGCTCATTGTATCATCTGAGATATTTATTACACTACTTTTTGTAAATACTTGGACAGCTCGTACGACCCATTGTATCAATAACTTTAATATTCAGTGGGATTATGTTTATATATATATATATAGGAGTTATTCAAAACGTTTAACATGAATTTTATAAGACACGAAAGTAGACAATAGTTCATTGTATCATCTGAGATATTTATTACATTACCTTTTATAAATATTTGGACGTGTTTCATAAAGAATGGTCCGTGTGATACATTGTATCAATTGATTATGATGAACGCGTTATACTATTGTCTATCGACGTGTTAGATCATTGAAACTCGAACAAGGACGCCATTTTAACCATCGTTCAAGTTCACACTTTTAATAGAAATTTTTAGAACGCGACTAGAAATTCTAATCGTTTTAACATCCCAATGTAGAACGGATACGCTTAAAGTCATTTAGACGTACAATTAATATTTGCTTGATAAATAACAAACAATTATGATATCAATAATAATGATACTACACGTACAATTCTAGAGAAACTGTATTACTATAGGCATCGTGTAGAATCCTGCGAATCTCTCAGAAGTCGATCTGTTTTCTATCGCGGTTCAATTGCACTTCAAACGAAAAATACACCGCCGACGACTCATCCATGAGAAAATAAAAATAATCTTGATTTAGCATTAGAATGATCCGTGTTTTGGTAAAACAGAGTTCGAGAGAGTGTGAAAGTAACTTCAACCTCCAAAGTGAACACAGATTGTGAGATAGTTTACACGAATCTACAAGGACTTTAAAAATCGATCATTTCAACTGCCGTGTACAATTGATTTTGTATTTTGTATTTGGCGTGTTATAAATTCGACATTGAATTCCGTATGCGCCGTCGTACGTATGTGGATGATAGAATTTATTTGGTTGAAGCTGAGAACGTTTGGTAGAGCGACAGATGCGCGCGAAATGAAAGATACTACGTGTTCTAGAGCGTTAGAGCGTGAACAAAGGATAAACGTGACGAGAGTTCAGATGGATATTTGTGAATATCTTTCAGAAAGGTAGGCATCGGGTGAAGAAAATTAAGAGAAACTAGAGATATGGAGGAATAGAGAATGATCGGGGAACGCGAGAGTTGATTTCTTTAGAGTCGAAGCTAACAGTCAAAATCCAGACTCGAGAACGGTGAGTCAATCGAGTAATTATTTGATTATTAATAGACTATGGATTTTAAAGCTTAAAAGTACAAAGGCATACAAATATATGTGAAATATTCAGAATTTTAAAATTTTTATCGAAATTCCTCAGTTACGTTCGTAGAAATAAAAATCCTAATATGCTTACAAATTATATTAAATACGAAAGACAGAAAACCAATTTTGGAAATGTGTTTGAAATTCATTTGCTATGTCGTTTCTTACATAAAAGATTGTTCAATATTCAAAGAAATTCGACAATCATTAGTTCGGATAACTATCTACTGTAACTATTGATGAAACAACTGTCTACTACAGCAATTGATAAAAATCTCATTAATCGTCATCAGTCAACAGTTCTATTAATTAAAATCTTTCTCTAGTACTTTTGAATGTAACAAACAGGCCGCATTTATATTTGTAAATTTAAAAATGTAGGGAAAAAATTTCTAAATGTACAAAAATGTGCAAAAACACCGGCGAAACAGTGTGATTCGTTGCAATCTGAAAGAAATATTTTCGAATGTTCCATTCGTGAAAATATAATCAGATCCACGGCCCGCTCGTAAATCTCATAAATTTATACGAACTTTCTTTTTTTATTCATCTCTACTCGGTCTCATTAACACGTAGTAGCATAAGCTTGACCCCGACCTTTTTGAACGACACTGTATATAGGCGTGTTGACGTTGTTAACTTATTAAGCCCGGACGGTTTCTTGGATCGCGGCCAGCGAGCCAAGTTTCCAATAATAAATAAGAATGCACGTTTAATCGCCGGGAAAAGCGTTCGCGTTAAAACTGCCCCGAAGAATACCGTTGCCTTTCCACTGGATGAAAGTAGGTTTTCAGCGGAGATTAGAATTCGACCGATATATCAAACGTTTAATCCTTTCGCCGGTCGAACCTGAAAATCCTGTACGCGCGATTGGATTTATATTGATTTACCCGCGTGCTTCATACACGCTCGCATCATCAAGAAGCTTGATTTATGGCCATTCTTTTAACGACTGGACTGTAGGAAACGCATTGCAGTTATATCAAACGTCGTTTCTATCCGTAGTTCTTCTTCGTTCTTCGCGGACTGATTTCGGCTCACGAAACTCGTTATGTCAGCCCGATGCAAATGAAACGACCGACCGTTAA
The DNA here is from genome assembly GCA_036937485.2 of Tetragonisca angustula. Classification (NCBI taxonomy): domain Eukaryota; kingdom Metazoa; phylum Arthropoda; class Insecta; order Hymenoptera; family Apidae; genus Tetragonisca; species Tetragonisca angustula. Next base: position 1,038,120 of record JAWNGG020000063.1, on the reverse strand, counting down.
TCGAATCACGATTCAATAAATTCTACGGATATAAATTTGAAACTTTCACTGTTTGATATTTCCAGCACATTGAATATATTTTCGGTACGATTTTTCGTTCTGTTTCTTGTCAATGCCTCTTTAACTCGATGTACGCGTCAGCCGTGGAAATTAATTTATGCCTTTGCATTGAATTTGAAAATGGAAAGTTAGGGGAGTTGGTTAGTGGGCGTGTGTAGTAAAGAGTGCTGTATGAGAGGTGCGAAGAAAAATAGAGAGTTAAGGTAAATAAAAGGGAATAAATTTCAGAAACGAAGGCAAAAGAGGATAGAATAGGTACTGTGGAGAGACAAATAGGTAAATAGAGTTGGAAGTAGAAGGTAAGCAAATAATAGAGGAAATAGGAAAAGGGAGGTTAGGGTGGAAAGCGTGGAATATCCAATCTTATTAAAAGCGGTAATAGAAAATACAGTAAAGAAACAGAAAAACTGAAGAAAATGGAAAGTTGGAGGAATTTGAACAATTATGATATTAAATGAAGATTCCCCTCAAAGAAGCAACACGGCGAAATCAAGAAACAAATGACAAGTTTATTAAAAAAGAAAAGCACCGAATTAACATAACGTAAATAACAAAGAAATCAGTGAAAGACGAAGTTGGTCAGTTTTTGGTTTTTGAATATTTGTAAAATGCTGTGCCACGTTCGACAAATGTCTCTCATTGTAAATCTTTCCGTCTCCGACAAATATGCGCTATTTCGCAACTATCGTAGCTGTTTCTCCAATTAGCAAAGTAACACCGGCACAAAGTAATCTCTATCCGAAAGCTATTTCTTCGCCCTCGTGAGAAACGAACGCACACTTTCCCCCGCAAACGCGCGTTCTCCGTTGCTCGATGGGAATTGCACGATGGCGAAGTTTGGCCAGTCATTTTCCACCGACGCAACTGCAACGGGGTGTTGGGCATGCAAAGTATTAACTTCAAGTTGGATCCATTACTCCGAACGAAATCTCCGCCGATTACAGGGCAAATGTTTGCCAGTGACCGAACCGATGTCGAGTATCGACCACCGAGCCGTGACCACCGTTGGGGTCGGGGCTTAAGCGATGGCAGGCGGATGCCTGTCAGTCGGAGGAGTTCAGGGGAAGTGATAGAGGAGGGCAGGAAAAGGAAATGCTCTTTTTACGATGATCGAAAAGAGGATCGCGATTACAGGGTTCAGCGAGTGTCACGTCGCAGTCGGCTTTTTGCGCCGCAAGCACTTTCCCGTGATATGAATATCGTTTAGCGGAGGTTCCTCCTCCTCCTCCTCCTCATCCACCTCCTCATACCCCCCCCCCCCTTCCGCCCGGATCGAATTGTAAAACTGATCGTATTTGCTGATTTCGCGCCGGTGTCTGTTAACGCGAGCACACGGGACGCGAGAGGTTTCCAGTAAATTATGCAAATTTTGTTCGTTTCAGATATTTACATTTTCCCCGCTGCTTTTCATATGCATGCACGGTATTATTCGAAGAAATTTCATACGCGATGCTGCGTGCATAGTGCACACGTTGTTTATTGTTTACGAGTTGCTCGTTGACCGAATAACGAGAAGATTTCTCTCTCCCCTGGAAAATTCGTTTGAAATTTTAGTGTATCATATTATACTCTTGAGACAGTATTAATCGTATTAATACAACGAGCCACTGAATTAAATAAGAGGATTTAAGATTTTTAATGTTTTTCTTTTTTTGTAAAATCGCAAAGTTTGAACAATATTTAATTACGAGTTTTAATTAATCGTTAAAACCCTACGTATATTTGTAAATAATATGTATTGCTATAATGTATTATTTTATGGACTGAATGATATGTTTTATTAGTTATTACTATTGTATATTTACGAGAAGGATTATTATATGCGACGATGCTTCATTTGGGTCTTTAAAAGTTTTTGAAAGTGTGTTATTCACTTTGTAAAAGAGTACATAGAGAAAATAAAGAAATATGTTAATGTGTATGTGTGCGACATTACGTTCACTTTACACTTATACAACGTGTACAAAATTGTAAAATAAATAAATAAGTAATAAACCCAAAATTGTCAAAGTAAGCTCAAATCTTTCAAATTTATTTACGAGATTTTGAACAATACGAGTTGAACAATAATTACGTTTATTTTCACCAACACTAATCCCAAATTTTTATAGATTGCGTCGTCTTTGAAGAAGAACAAACGTGTTTCTGTCAAGTTAGTTAATGAAAAATAATATTTTTCATAGACTAAAGAAAAAAAAAAGAAGGAAATTCGATTCCTAATGATTAATTTTCGGAAATTTTGACAATAATTGCAGAAATATCGTAGAAATATCTGCCGACTTCAATTGCTACAAGTATACCCCAAAATGGCGGTACGGTTCGAAGTCGAAGTTTTAGAAGTAGGTTAGTTAAACGTGAAATAAGCGTGGCCTATATTGATATAATCTCCTTTCTGTCGTGTTAAATTTCTAGCCCTCTGATGATAATATAAAGATAACGTGCACTTTAATAGCAATAAAGGTTATTACAATACATTATCTCTAAATAGCTAAGCAACGATGAAAATCCTCGCGATATTTATGTGTCTCTGCTATTGTTTAAAATACATATGCGCGCTGTAAATACCTTGCACGTATGAAACTGTTGTGTTACGTAAAATGTTATCAAACTTGGGAATTTACTAAATTATCCTTCTTCTACGTCGCTTGACACGTAAGTTACGTATTTCTTTTCTCCTTTATTATTTTTTATGCTCGTAAGAAAGGCCAATTAATAAATAATAGAACGAAATTAACGGGAAGAAACTTTATCAGAAATAAATTTCTCATTTCTTAATGCTAGATTGTTAAACCAGAATTATCGAAATGACCAATTGCTAATTTTTATAGATATAAAAATTGTAGACATAAACTTAATAACTTTTATAAATATGAAACAGTGTAAACACAGAGATAATCAACAGTTTGCGTACTCTTATCTCTACTTCGATATCTACGTATTTTGCATCAATTACCATACTGTTGTACCGTTAACGAACGATGAAACGAAATCAACCCCTTGGCGTTGGCGACTGTTTCGCAGACCATAACAAGTTCGTCGCTTTCTTTTCCTTTTGAACTTTGGATGGAAATGACTTATCATTTGTTTCGCCCGAGTTACATTTAAACACACTCAAAACTGAGAAAAATGTTGCAATTCGGGGGGAAATTCTCGACGTTGGTGGCGCAAGAGGTTGAAACGAGCGACGGGCGAACCAAAGTACAGAGAACGCGAGCCCGCGAATACGAATACAAACGCGAGAAGAAAGAAAATTGTCAAATCGATTGCCGATCGATCGGGTCGGAAGGGCCTTTTTGTATTCGAAATGTCGTCGTGTCGCTTTCGAGACTATGGCCGTGGCAACGCCGGGGGAACACGATGTATTTTTACATAGACTTTCCCGAGAAGAAAAAGAGGGCTGGGACGCCAGACGGGGGATGGTGGTGTATGGGTCCGGAAACGAGGAGAAAAGAAAGAGAAAAGGTGGGAGTAGGTCGAATGCAATGCACGAGCAACGTGAGGGAGGAAGAGAGAGAGAGAACGGTGACCGACCAGCTCCGGAGGAATACAAATTCATGTCGATGCAGCACAAAGTGGCGTCCACCACTTCTCAACCTATTCACACCCGTCCACGCTCCCCTCAACTATACATCCAACTCTCCTGCTCGCCTCTCGCGCGCACCCGTTTTCCCGATCGTCCCTTCGACACTCGTCCAGGCGTGTTCCTATCGATCTAGGTAGTCTAAAAACTCCTGGAAACCACCGGGCGATAGCTTTTGCGGGCGCCGCTTAGCGGGACGTCGTGGTGCGGATACAACGACGTCTACGGGCGGGCATTGGGAACGGAGGCTTTTTGCGCGTGAACGTCGTCGGGACTTCGCTTAAATAACGTGCAAATAGAACGGAAGGAAGACGAGACAGAAATTGCCTTTAAATACACCGAGGCAGATACGTCCCGTTGGGTAGAACGAACACATACACACGGGTTGACACGCTCACGCGCGATTTCACTGCGGATTCTCGCAGTTTTCTTTCCATCTTTTCAGAAATTGCAACTGATGAACCTACCAGAATTTGGTCCCCTCTTTGCCAAATATCGTGGTACGCGCTATACTTTGAAAATGTGTAGGAGACACTGTAAAAACTATAAACTACATTATATATTATAAGTGTTTGTAAATGTTACGGGGAACGTGTTAGACGTGTTATGGAAATTATGTTTCGACGAGTTTGTTTGTTTCTTCATATTACGTGTACAATCTGTGCTGAAATGTTTCATTTTAAAATTTTCTACGTAAACGCTGGCAGACTACTTATCGAATTATCTTTATAACAGTGGAAAATTATAATTTTACGAGATAGTCGAAAATGTACCAATGTTTCGTATAGAGACAGTCAAGTGTTGGACATCGAGGAATGAAATATCACCAGTACATGATTTTATAAAATTGAAATTTCCGACGTCGTTTAAAATTGACATAAATAAAATTAAACGAATAACGTACTGACGCAACGTTAAAGAATAACGTAATTTAAGAATGTTAGGAAATTGTAAAATAATGCAAGAAATAGCTGTGTATACAAGTGCGTGCATTATTTAAACCGCGTTGATAAAGTTTAAACGATCGAGCGGTTAAAAAATTCGCGACGTCGTTTCGTCGGTTCATATCGTGCACAATAATAAAATACGCACGAGCGCCAAAGTGATTAAAGTAGAAACAACGAGTTTCAATTTTTATCCAATTTCATTCAATTTTAGCGAGAAACTTTTTGTTGCAAGCTAATGGGACGCGGTTAAGAAGGTAGAGCGGTCCGTGCAGGTTGTTCTCTCGATGCCGCGTCATTTCTAAATTTTCTACGCCATATCCGACGACGACCGAAAACTAATCCAAAGTTTCCTAATTACAACATTTACGACACTTTGCCGGAAAGAAAATTTTACTGCGTGTTCGCGTGATTAAACGTCTGTTACGTTGATGACCTGGTTTCAACGATAACGACATTCACGGTATAGGAACGGTAATATCTAACTGGAAACCCTAATTTGTCCTGTTGGTGCGTTCCGAAAATATCAACGGAGTTACGTGAACGACGTTGTTTCATTTTATTTATTCCAACCGACGTACATGAATCACGTTTATGGTAAAACAGTATTTAATATTTGATTGTTGATATAATTATTAATCAGCAGTATTCAGTAGTAATTTATATTTTCGATGAACACTCTTGAAACAAGGCACAAATAAAAAAAAAATCTTGCAAATAATAATAAATACAATATATAATGTATGATAAAATAGTGCGAGATTAATATCAAGTCAATTTTTATTCGATTTTTAAATGAAAGTGCAATGAATAACCGTTGTTTTGAGGGTAAGTGTCGCGTCTGACATAAGACTGTTCTATTCTACTGCGAACAGCAATAACACGTAATTACTAGAATTATTTAGTTTTAAAAATATAACAGTTTTGCCAATTTCATTCAAAACTGAAGATCAAACAATACTATAGATCTTTATTCTTAGTTTACACGAAATTTAAATATATAAACATGCATTACGAAATATATTCAACACAGACCATTAGTTGTAACTTTTAACATCCACGCGAGTCCAATCTTTTAAATTATATTTTAACCTATAATAAATTATCGTAATTGAAATATATTTAAAATCTTAACTTATTATACCTGGGTTACTGCCGATCACTATGGCGCATCTTACCGACGATTTAAAAGTTACACTCAGCCAGTGCGTAACGCGTAAATCGCTCCCGCAAAGTATCCAACGACGTATTAATTATGCTTGCTTTTTATAATATCAATATTCATTCGGGGCACACGTTGTTGTAATGGGACACGCGATTAAACATTTCCAGAGGCAAATTATGTCAACCGTGGATTTCGCGATCAGGTTTGAATTGAATATTTCATTTAAATCCGAATCCCGCGGAGCATTTACGTTACAGAGAAAAGTGGTTTGTTTAATGTATTACTGAAAATCTGCTACGTACTGTGAAAATGATTAAAAAAAAAAGAAAGAACGAAACGAAAGAAAGATTCTACGATACATCGGCTGGCAAATATTACGCGAAACAGATACGCAGTATTTAGCGATCATATTTCGCATCACTCGGAGAAGCAAAAATTGATAATTTCCGCGAGACGCGATGGTAAAAATATATATAGGAAAATGCTCGGCGCAACTTCGCCTGTATTTCAATCGGAAACTGGAACACCGATTTTATAAATCCATTTTGCAGATTGCCGGAAATGTTTGGCGAACCTGTAATTTAAATTTCCCTGCTAAAAACATCCCGCGTTTATTAATTACGAACGTAATTAGTCGGATTATATATCTATCCGTGGAGAAATCGTGTAAAAATTGAATTTTGTAATTATTATCAGGACGTATAGTCGTCCAAATACTACGCGACATTGCTCGAAAGGATCTAACGTTTCGTTTAAACTTCAAATTCGTTGAACTCTTTGTTTAAGTATACAGAAAGCTCGCGGAAATATTCGATCGATTATAGAAATCTTTCGCGAATGTACAGTACAGATATTAAATTAAAAGGTCACAGAACTTTTATAGAAAAAATTCTCGGTATTTCACTCTTCTCAGAAGGTTTTTAACAATTATCGATGGATTAGATTGCTGTAAAAATTCGTGAAGGAAATATTGTGCAACGGGCTTATTTCAAAAGATGAAGCCTCCACTTTCAAACGCTTGAACTTAATTTTTCCAAGAGCTGTGAATAATAACAAAAGATAATAAAACAGTTTTGAATTGTTGCAACGAACACTTTGAAAACGATCGTGGATCGCTATTACAAATATATTTTTATTCCACATTTTCAGCTTCAAATTTTAATCATGTAATCGTGACGATTATATTTGAGTGCCAGTGCTATTAAAATTTCGAAATATTTTATAGAATCTAATCTTGCAAAAGTCTTAGGACATTTTCTCTTTAATACTCAGTGTTTATGGCGGATAGTACAATCACTTTCAATTACACGTGCATTGTAAAAATTCACTTGTTATACAAAATATTGCTGAATGTTTCCAATTTTGAAACCACTTCCTTTGTAACATCCAAACAATTCCACGAACTGCTACGAGCACTGCAATTGCCCCGTCATCTCTCGTTTGCGACGAAATTCACGGCTGACGTGCAATTGACAAAATGAACGCAACAACGCCAGAAATAACGCTAAACGTTAAACGTCGCGAAACGGGGCGATTAATAACGCGAGATGGAGGCGAGAAACACATCCGCGTTACAAATTCAATTCGCCGAAGAAATGAGGTTGTCTCCGTTATCGCCGATTCATTTCTTTCGTCGTCGCTGCTCGAAAGGCGAGAGGACAGGGGCAAAAGCGAGAGGGCCAAGAAGAAGACGACGACGACGACGACGATGAAAAACCACCGTGGCACGGGAGAAGGACGACGAAGAAGAAGAAGCACGGAATGGTATGAAAAATTGATTGTCAGTCGGTGATTGACGGAAGAGGCTTGAGTACCGTCGAACTGTGTGACGTTCACAAAAGGGTAGGAAAGTCGAGAAAGGAGTAGAAAGGACCAGAGAGAGAAAGAGAGAGAGAGAGACCCGATGGAAGTGGTTCTCGCGCGACGGTGGGAATGGCACGCCGGAAACGGGCAGTAGACCAGCCTGTGTGCGGCCAAGAGTGCACATTCAGCATCTTTGCTCGATCGCCTTCGGAATATAAATTTGCAACATTATCGCCTGCGAGGAGGACCACCGCCATCCCGTCTGTCGGCGTCCAAGTTCCTCTGACACGCGTCGCGCACCCGAAACCATCCAATGGATTTTGAATATCCCGACACCTCCATTCGCCGCGGAATATTGATAACTCGATTACCAATTTATTCAATTTATTCATCGCGACGGAGAATCGTCGTTCGGATTGTCGTTCACCGTGTCGTAGGAAATACCGTGGTTTCTTTGGAACGTGTGTTCGGAGATTTTGTACGACTGTGGTTTTTGATTCCAAATTTGGATTTTGTTGGTGCTTGTATATATATATATATATATATATATGCGGGAATATCACAGAAAAATTGGCTACGATATCCTTGTGGATTGAATTCAGCGAAGATAATGCAGAGAGTCACTAGTCTTTCAGAGATCTGAGATTGTGTAAATCTAGCTTGAAAATTTTCACTTTGACGAAAGTTGGTTTTGCTTCGTGTATTTTAGTGAAGTGAGTATTAATCATTAACATAAATTAGTCTACATTTTTTTAGCTTTTACGAATAATATTTATAATATTTAGAAAGAGCATTTTACTTTGCATTTTCACTCATAATTTATTTAATCGCGAATACTACGTCATTTTACATTTTTCATTCTATATTTCATGAATTGATAATATTAATATTAATATTCCTGACGGGTAAGTGTATTATTTTACATTTTCTATAATCTTCGTCGGATTATTATTCAGCAATTCCCGTTTCAGTTTCATCCACGTCAAAGCGAGGCTCTTTTGTTCAGTCTTACGTGTAATTTTCACAGGCCGAAATAATGGAGCTGTTTTATTTCAAAAAAAAAAAAAAAAAAAAAAAAACATAGTGAACGTCAAGTTACATTTCAAGCAGACACAAAGAGAACTTGTTTGAATAGAATCAACTGTATCAGACATTTGAAATTGAAATTCACAAAAGGTAACCATCGCAATTACGATGCTGCTCGGACCTTACTTTGGAATATCACAGACACACATTATTGACTTCATTTTTCTATTCATCGATGAAAAAATTTATTGCCATTTCATCGACTCGATCAACGATGGCCAAGTCATCGCATCGAGCAAGCCTCGAGCTGGGAGATAAACGATTTCAATCACGGAAGAAACGAAACGAAGATAATTCTGCAAAATGGAAAAAACACGACAGAAAGAAACACCGGTGCGCGATGATTAAACATTCCCTTCGAGCAAAACTCTAACAACCCTTCAAACGAAACGGCCGATCAATCGGGCGGGAGAGCGGGAGGCAGGCGATAAATTGTTTACGAAGGAACGAATCTTCCTAAATATTTCAACGGTTGCCAACAGTCGTCAGATAAAAACAGGGAGCGGCATTAGTCTTCCTTCGACGCGAGTACGCGATCGCGTAACTCTTTCGCGGGGTGGGCGATAACAGCGGACAGGGAAGAGGAGTTTTCGCACGGAGACTCGGACACTTTTCCACCCCCCTCTCTCCCGAAAAGCCCGATAACTGAAACGATCAGAAAAGTTTGCGTAACAGGCTGCCAGTGGTAACGGGGGATGGAGGGTGAAACGGCCGGTTGGCTTACCGATAAGAGGAGGGTGAAACTGAGAACAAAGAGCGAGGCAGTGGGGGTGGGGGGGGGAGGGATATTCGGAAGATGGGTAACGCTGTCATGTCGCGGCAGCGGAACAAGACTGATTGCTTGCATTGATCAGCGCTGGGTACCGTTACGGGGGTTTGTCAAACTCCCTTACCCTTAGACCTCGGCACGACGACGTCGCCCAGCTTACCCACCGACGGCTCTCTCTCCCCGCCGTTCACGCCGCGCTCTTAAGCCGTTCTCGCTTTAGCAATCCAGCGTGGAAACACGCGATGCCTGCCAGAATACTGATCCGGAAACCACAATTAACTAATGGACGACCGTCCCGGGAACTTATGCGAGAACGCTAGTTTCCTCCGCATCCTAGACATCCCGCCCCGCAACTTCCTGGATTGAGTCGTATCTTATAAACATCGCTGCTGCGCTTGACTCTAAGTTGTCATGATCCGCCAAAGAACTTCTCTACGGTTCGAGGGGGAGGGTTCGGTGTGTGTCGTCGAACTTGCGCCGCGCCGGATATCTATGGCGTGGCAGGGGCGTAGGTAACGCTCCGCGCGCTATCTGCACCGCCGTTCTTGGGTAAATGTGACTTTGGTAATGGATCCGGGGCCACCTCCCCCCCCCTCCCCCCTCCCCCATCCCGCCCCTTCCACCCGGCGACGGATCAATGCGAACGGATCCCGCAAGTGATTAAAGAGTTACGCTTTTCTTGCCTCGCTTAATGAATTACTTTCGACGCGTTGGAATTTGCGCGAGATCGCGTGCCGTAAAAGCGAGCCGATGATGGTGGGTCGCGAAGCGTCGATCTCGTCGTGTTAACGCGACGTTTCGTTTGCTAGTTTATTTTCTCTCTTTTTTTTTTTAATTAATTTTTCAGTCGGCGAATTCGATCTTTTTCTGACGCCGTTGCTGGGAAATTTCTGGAAATTTCTGGGGCTCGTTTAACACGCCGTGTCGGCGCAATCTCGTTTCGTTCGCAGTCAGTTTTCGATTAATTTATATTGTCAATAGATTTATGAATATGGATGCTATAGATGTTTATTTTACCTGTCATACATCTAGCGAATGATAGTAGTCCAATATTTGATTATATTACGATTGAAAGAATAAGAACGTTCTTCATATGAGAATTTAGTACTTCTGTCTTTGCACAGGAAGTAACGTTTGACCTTCGTCAGCGTGGAATATCGAACGTTGTGACAAATTATTGAAGACTAAATTGTTCTTTTAATCCTGTCAATCTCCCCGTATAATTTTCTACTGAAAATTTTATCTGTTACTACGAACGATAACGAGAAACGGAATTTACGAAATAATATTTTCGAATTTCATATACCAGATGGTCTATTTCGGAAATTGCAAATAATTTTTATGGTAAATTTAACTATTTGACTTGTTCTAATATGATAATAAAATAAGAGAAAAGTGTATTTAATGTTACCATTATATTTTTAACAATGTATATTTCTTCTGTATCTAAAAAGTTGAAATATTCAATTTAATATAAATTGTTCTCGATTATTGTACGATTTTTCTACAACCTGTTTAATATTGTGCAATAATTGTTATTTGTACGAATATTGTTAACGACGAGAGTTATTGTGATGTAGTATAAGAATTCTCAATTGTATATCAAATAAAATGATAAATATATTCATCGTGAAATTGTCATTTGCTCCAATAATACTCTCTCTCTCTCTCTCTCTCTCTCTCTCTCTCTCTCTCTCTCTTGTGTTCAAATCGCTTGAACTAACTGTGAATTTAAGATCGCACATTTCATCATAAAATACATATTATAGAACGCATTGCAAATTTACCAAACAGTCAGCTTTCGATAAATTATTATTTTAAGAGTATTAAAAACAAAATACTCGTTACATATTTAAAATAAGCACGGGCTTTTATGCATGTATGGAAAATTCACGCAACGATGTTCGAAAATATATGAAATATCGAAGATGAAATATACATGTATTAAAAGGAGAAGAAAATTTCTGCTTTTTATAATAATTCGTTCGTGCAGATAATCTTATAATGAATAATAAAATAATTACTTGCCAGAGGGTGACAAGTATTTGAAAACGAATGCACTCTCGATGCATCGTATATCTGTCTCTCGTTCAACACTGGACTTTTACATTTTCAATGATCCCGAGTACTCCAATTTTTATATTCATAAAAATACCGCAGTCTATTGGTAAGCGTCTCAAATTTTATCAGACGTTTCGCCGTTGCCCAATTGAAAGAACAAAAAGAACAAAAAAAGAAAAAGAAAGAAAGTCCAGAAATTCGTCGAAACGACTTCCTCATTCGAATGTGTGTAATAATTATCTCTACATCAGCGAGAAAGCGATCCTTCTCTCGTCGGAGACAGAGAGCTTGGATATTTGAGCGACACCGGGCGCAGCTTTCCGGTTCTTGCGACGAAACCGGATGGTGGCGACCGGCACCGCGAGGGTGAAGCAAAAGTTAAAAAAGGAAGAAAAAGAAAAAAAAAAAAAGAAAAAGTTGATGAGTGATTTATAATAGGAAAGTGGGTTGGACGGTGAATGTCGGGCGAGGGGGTGGCGAGGGGGTGCGTCGACGGCTCGTTTATTAGTGGAGCACTCTCTCTCTCTCTCTCTCCCCCTTACTTCACAACTACTGCCACGGCCCAACAGAGTTGTAATTAATTACCAAAGTAATTATCTGATGATTTAAGAACCCATGCCACGGGTCTCCCGAAACTGAAACGAATTACTATTACCCATATCCGAAAACTAACCACCACGGCGGCAGTAAGGCGCGAACGCGAAGGAACAAGGGAAGGGCTCGCTGACGGAACACGTCGAGGGTGAGGGGTGAAAAGGGCTGGAAGAAACTTTTGGCTTCGTTCTGGTAAACCACTCAAGTTTGGCAATCAAGCGGCATAACGGTGCGACGCTTTTATTGTTCCGTTTACTTGGTCGTCTTGAAACTGTTCCGCGAAATCTGTCCAATTTTCTTTCTATTTATCTTATTTTTAATTATATTGATTTATAAATGTTATGTATTACACAAGTATTTCAAATAAATATGTATTATTTATATCTATGTATATATATATATATATATATATATGTATATATTTAGCTGAAAAGATTATTTAATGCAATTATACGCTGCTGCTCGCATTTTTTATTCTACGTGAAAACATTTTTCAATTGTATATATATATATATTTTCTTTTTACGTATCATATAGCACAATTTTTATGTACTTATAGTATAATTGTATAATTGAAAATTATAATTAAATTATCATTAATTTATAATATATTATTATATATTATTTATAATATATTACATACTATAAATTATTATTAATAATTAATTATAATTAAAACTTATCTATGGTATAGTATAATTGTTGATTCATAAGAGCGAGAATGACGAATTGGTATTGTACAGTATATACAAAGTTAAATGTACAGATATAAAAGAGAAATGCACCGAATGAAACAAATGAAACAAAGTGAAATCGAATGGAATAAAATAAAGTGGAAAAGGAATTTCCTAGCGTTGTAAATTCTTTGAAATCCCATGGTCGCGAGCTCTAATTTCACTTCACCCGATACGGAAAAGCACCGCGCGTCAACTTATTCGCACGCCATTATATTCATTCTTGTTAACAGTGCTACGTCGTATCTGTTGAGTAACGTCGAACTAGTTATACAACCGTCCGAAGTTCGACCGTGGGATATCTATAATTGGGTAGCATGTCGTACTGTTGTATACCATTGAATACCGTTCCTACCACGTTCGTGTTTCACTGATACGCACTATTATGAATATGGCTCCGCCATCGGTGCTTGTGTACACAGTGTCCGAACTGCATCCGCGTCGATCGAACATCAATGCTTCGTTTTCTATATCGGGGAAATAGTATTTCCCCAAGTGTTTAGAATGGCACGGATTTACTCTGTTTCCTCTAAACTAAACTCCCTCCTTCGTCCATTTCTCCATTTTTGTATTTTCGGATTTTGCTATTATCCCCATTATTGCATGGAAATTCTTTCTGTCTCTATAATGGTCTATACACTGGAGAATGAGCGACAGTTGTACGAACAGTTTGGGGGAAAAAAGTCGATCGTTTCGAAGCCTGTTGTCTGCGAAGTGTTGTTAAACCTGAATATAACCAAAGAAATGGCACTCAAATGGAAATTTGCTTCATATTATGTATCGACTGTTATATTTTATTTATATTCATGTGATTGCTTTATGTTACAACAGACACTCTGTGTTGTATGTTTTGTATATTTTTGCAAACTTTCGTTTACCATAATTAAATAAAGTCTACTGATGAAACGCCAATCGCGGCAAATTTTCAAGTGGAGCTAAGAAAACACTTATTGTTAGTCTTCAAATGGGAAATAGTGAAAACAGTCAAAATTCATTAATCACGAGGATTTTGCTAACGACGAATAATTCAGAAATAAATTTTTATACCGTACATTTTTGCTCAGAATGTTTTAACTTTCTAAGCTATTCCGATACGTGATAATTAAAAAAATATATATTTGCTAATATTGCTACATCTGTTTTACAATTGCTCGATAATTTCCCTTCTGTGCCCATGTCTTTTTAATCGAGTCAAAATTATTCCAACACGTAACAAAGACAAAACATTTGCAATTACCATTACATTTTTGTTAACCTACACTCATCTTATAATTGCACGATTATTCCCCTTTTATAGATACTCAAGCTCCACTGCTGTCTATCATTGACATTTTCAGAGAGGGGATGATCGATAACAAATTTTCATCGATTATTATCTCACAATGTATCAAACTTGTAAATTGTTATTACACTATCCTAAGAATCCACCTCTTCCATATTAATGGATATTTCAATTAAAGACAGTTTGGCTGGCGGCGCACGGTCCTCTGACTATACACATGCCCCCCTCCCCTCAAAAGACATTTGCAGAATCTCGTTAAAGCCACAAAGCTTAGAATATTAATATTCGTGACGTGGGGCCGCTACGGTAAAGGTTCGTTAGTAAGTAGCACTTAACGTCAGGACAATCTAACGAGCCTGCGCTGATACGCGGAATATTTCACGGCGTGACCCGCGACGAGCGTCCAATGTTATCTCGTTCGTCCTGTAGACGAGAGTGGCGTCCCACCCCCCCCTCCTCCCCCTTCCCCCGCCGCCGTGTGTAAATCAGAAAATATTTTAATTGAAAACGCGCGCGGCTGCCAGGCCGCCAGTTTTAATCGAGTAATTTCGAGGTGGTTCAGACGTTATCGATTCGCCGCAGATAAAGGAAAGGCGAGATTAACATTCGAGTCTCGAGCACTAATTATTGGATAATTAAGAGGCGTTGAAAGCGTAGCCTACCGGATAGAGCGGAAACCTTTACTTCCTTTCACTCGCGTCCAGGATGCTCTCGCGAGTTTCGTCTCCTTTTTCTTGGTTACTTTATTATTCGATGTTGCAACAATAATCATACTTTCTGTTTCTCGAGTGTTATCTTTTAATGCGAGTTGTTGTAAGCATGTATATATTACTGCTTGTATATGTATTACTATTGTGGATAATATATAATATAATATAATATAATATAATATGGTATAATATAATATAAAATATATATTCGTTATGGATAATATAAAATGTATAAGCAGGTTGCGGATTTAAATTTTTGCGTGATTCATTAAAGAAGTATAAAACCTGAATGGAGATTTAAATATTATTAAATTGCGCATCAAATGTCGTTTTTATATATAATTAAACTTCAATTATTCGCAGTTTCTCTACGTAACTTCCATGCTGTTATACTTTACTAATGGTAACTCCACCAATTGTAGATATCTTGCTGTAACTTATATAATTTCTTCATTCTTTGAAACAATTTACAAACGAAGAAATTACCCAGTTGGAATAAAAAATATTTTCAACCTCCTTCCATCTTGAAATTGCAGAGATTCATACGCAAATATCAGGGACGCGGAGTTTTAACATCATTTGAACCTTAAAAAAGGCAAAACCTGTCGTTATCGGATCCACTAATTGATTCAATCGAGGAAGCTTAAGCGCTCTGAATTCAAGAATCGCGCGAAATACTCGGAAATTAAATACGTAAAAAGTACCCTCGATAAATGATTTTTCCTCGGAATATCGAACAGCCTGTAGAAACATAATTTGTCGTCTCAATTCCTTGCGAGCGATTCTCTAGCAGGCTACAGATACGCGGCGAGTTAAGAAAAGGCGAGCGCCGAATGCGTTTATAAAATCCATTACAACTTTTTAATTTCCGCGTAAACGGTTAAACGAGCGGTAACGAAGGGGGACGCTATTTCCGGTGTTTGGCCCGAATAAACCGACCCGGGCAGAGTTTCGAATCCTCGCCATCAGCGACCTGTACCGGGGCTCTCGCGCCGTTAATGAGTGAAAACGAAGATCTCTCGCCTCGTTCTGCGACGTCGGTGTTCGAGGTCATTAGCGGCAAGAACCAGGCCCCGGAATCAGGGGAGCTTATGTCGTTTTCCATTAATCGCGCGCGAGCCATCCGTGGTCCATACCCTAGCCGCTGCAGCACCTGCCAACCCAACCTACGACCGTTTCTGACAAACTGCGCGACGTGGAACTTTCTGGTGTCTCTCGGGCGCGAGGTGTGAAACTGGCCGAGGCGCGAGTGTGAGGGACGTTTACGTTTGGATGAGAGGCACATAACGATAACAAGAGTATAACGTGGATAACGTGGTGATGATAGCGTCAACGTGAACAAATAGGCAAAAAGTGTTAATTCTTGATTAGTATTGTTGGATTGATTTTGAATTGCGATGGAAAGTAGAGCGATAGAAGGATCATGCTCGGGTGTGGAAATAGAGCAGATTCTTCTATCGTTGTCGAGTGAAATTAGGTCACGATCAATCTTGTGCCTTTGTACGAAAATGTTCGAAAAATTGCCGATCGACCAAGTTTAATTCTTTCGAATAAACTAATATTCAACAGGAGAACATTGTAGGTTTCAAAATTAGAAAATTTTGGTCCCCTTTTTATTGAAGTGGAACTTGCCTTTATCAATAGCGCTGAAACGTACCATCACTGGCAAATGGTTTAAACATATTTCGGCAGCCTTATTTATTATTCTGAAGAATTTGATGTTTGACATTTACAATGTTTTTTTCTTAACACTGAAGTAATAATTTAGAATTTTAAACTATCAGTGAAAAAATCAGCAATAGAAAAAAATTGCTTCTACCGTTAATTATCATTGAACAATATTATTGAACAATATTATTGTACACCAGAGACCAAGATAATTCAAGATCATTAATTACTGAATGTTGGATTTTAAATTGCACCGAGGAAGATGACGACAGGGGGTTAGATAAAAATAAAGGCTCTCGCTGTTATTCAACAAAATTTAACATAAATGGTAAGAACTGTTTTACAGTTATTATTTCATCTTGTTCAGTAATCTTAATTTCAATGTCTGTTCAGGAAAAATGTTAAATTTGTCGTCGTAACCATTTCTGTTTCAAGCAAACACGCTCGTAGTCACTGTCCAAAACTTAAACTAGATCTCGTCAAAAGTAAGCGAGCGTCCAAATATCTCTGAACGATATTTTACCTACTCCCTTTCTCTCTCTCTCTCTTTCCCTCTCTCATTCCGGCTCTTTTAGTTTCCCTCCCTACAGAAACCCTCGCGAGAGAGGGTATTTACAGATTTCAAGTGGCTCGGTGCCCTTTCACATCGGCCTATCCCAAGCGCATAGAGCAATTAAAACGACTCGATTCGTGCAGCGTTTCGCGCGCAATTCTTTCTCGATCTCGTCTTCCTTTCCCATCGCGTCTACCAACACCTTAAAGTAAAACATTTATACATCCGGCCACGACAGACAGGAAATTTCCAAAGACGTTTCCTTTCGCGATGAAAGATTAACGCGGTCAATGTTTCAGCTTTCAGCCAATGTACTCGCGAGTTAACTGTACGTTTCTCTCTCTTTTCATTCTCAGTTAATTGCTAATTAGTTTCTTATTGAATAAAAAAATTCGGCGCCGACAAGATGCATTCAAACGTGTTTGAAACGACCGGGAAAGACTAAATTCGCTCACATTCTGGTTCGAAACGCTGCGAGTTAATTAAGATATCACACTCGGGGCGGCGGATGTTGTAAACACTGGTGAAACGCTGTTTGTTGATTATGTGATTTTAAACCGCGGCTTGTAGAATTGTTTCTTGGAAATCGTTCTCGCCGAATCGGTTTAAATAATTTGCAACCTTTGCACGCACCGAAACTCCAAGAAATCTATAACGTTTAATTATTAAACGTGGAATAATTCATAGTAGTAGAATAATGCAGTGGAATAATTCATAAACACGACGCGCAATTAATCAAATAATTTACGTGAATTATCAAGTGACAAAACTGATGAAATAATTTATAAGTGCAACGTTGCGTGAACACGATAGTACTGAAGAAAATACACAGAATTTCATGCAATTAACGCTTCAGATAAAAAGTGAGGTTTCAAGGAGGTCACAATCTGATGTAACTTGGATTTCTGCAGGCGAATGAAAATGTTCTTCGTTCTTTCAAATGGAATCGTATAATTTTCAGTGCTTGAATGAATCTTGGCATTTACCATAAAAAACCGTTTTATTATATACATTGAAAAACCATTAATTTTGTAAAACTTTTGTAATTTTGTAAAACTTGCGTACAAATTCAGTGTAAAAATTAACAATAAGAAAAATGATCTCTTACGAAAGTTTCCCTTTTAAAACTAACGGTTAATTACAAAATTGAAACTGATAATAAAAAAATTAAACGAACAAGTGATGAATAATTGAAAATTGATTTTACAAACATGGAAATTATGCTTTCCATGCAACTCCATAGAATGCGTCATACATATAGACAAAGAGAAAGATATCGTGAAAATTCTGGAACTGCACGTTTCAGAATTTTACGCAAAGAATAATTAAACGGTTCTGTTATGAAAATATCAAATGGCGTTCGATGGTTGGGCAACTGTCACGCTGTTACTACGTCCGTCAACGTACGCGAGGTAGGCGAAAGGGTCGGCTCGATGCGGCGATATTTACCCGTGAAACTTCTCCGAGGCGTATCTGGACCAAGGCCGTTTTCAAGCAGAGAAATTTCGCGCGGGGAGGAACTTTTGAATCGGCGCGGCCTGCGGATCCGTAACCCTAAAAACCCCGGTCCACGGATGAAAGCGGGCCGAAACGACGTGTGCGTGCCGAGCCCATTGTCAATTAATTCGCAAACCCGCGTGCTATCGATCTTGGCGAAGGGGGGGTGGGGGGAGGAGGTCGGCGCGAAAACGGCCGCGCAAGAAACGAAAAAGAAAAAAAAGAGGAGAAAGGAAAAAAAAGAGAAGGAAACCTATAAACATTTCAAACGATCCGCGTTCCTTTTTCTTTCGGTCTCCGGGCCGCTCTAAAAGCACGCACAAGTGTGCTCAATCTGGCACGATGCACTGTTGCAAAGCGTGCATTCGCGGAAAAGAAGGAAAAAAAAAAAGGGAGAAAAAAAAAATGAACGGCGGCGCAAAGGAACGAATGGAAAAGAGGGCACACCGTTGGGTGGCGGGCGAGATTCGCGGTGGCGGAAGCCAGACGGTAGAAGAGAGCGGACGAAGAGCAGGGCGGACGGCCGGAGGAGGAGGGAGGGGGAGGGAGAGGGTGAGCTGTGTGGGGGATGGACGAGGGCGAGAGAGAGTAGGATAACGAGCAGAGTTCGAGGTAGACGGAAGCCTACCCCGTTGGTATAAGGTTGGGGAGTTTGATAACGCAAAGGGGATTGCGCACGTGGGCGGCAGAAAAAGAGGGGAATGGGGGCGGTGGGAGGGAGGGAACTGTGGTCGGGTGCAGTCTTGTATATAAAACATTCAAAAGGCTGTTTTTATTTCGGTGCGATTCAATGCATTCTATAGCGAAGACTTGCCTGCCTGGTTGCCCGGATGCCTGGCTCTGCCCTCCTACCCTTCTTTTCCTACCTGTCTACCATTGCGTTAACCCTCTCCCCCTCCCACAACCACCACCTCCTCCTCCTCCTCTACTTTTGCTACAGCGGTTTCCGCGCATCCCCTGCCTTTCACCCTTCTGCCAGTCAAGCCCCGCTTCCTGTCTGCATTTCAAATTGATGGATTTACCAAGGAGAGACAAAGACAGCCAGAAGAGAGAGAGAGAAGTGGACGAAGAAAAGACAAAAAATCAGAGGGAGAGAAGAAGCGTGGAAGTCAGGTAAAATACGCTTACGTACGCCACCGCCAGTCTCTCTGCCTATGGCCCCTATTTAAAGAGGTTTGTACATTTCGCCGGTTACGTGAGCATCCAGCGAGCGAGCGGCCGAGCATTTTTGACGCGTGGTGGTACGAGCTTTCGAATATCGGTGTTCAGGACCCAGAATTCCCGTGGCCCTGACGGTGATACGTGTCCCGGGATGTGGATGTCCGTTTCGAGATGCCCTGACAAATATAAATGCGTAGTACACGCTGCGAACGTCGACTGTACGCGTACGCCCGTATATATATATATATATATATATATATATATATATATATATATATGTATATGTATATCTCTGTGGAGGATACGGCCCGTACGGAAATCGTCGAGCGGCAGAAACCGCGTGGCAGATGTTTGAAATTCATTTTCCGTCAGAGGAGTTGGCAACGAACGGAGGAGTGAAATTTCAGCGAGGGACCACGCTGATGTACTTACTGTGTACATCATTGCGAGTTTGATGCTTCATTCCATTCTGTTAATTCCTACCCCCGGCCCGTTCTGCTCTTTTGTAGCCAGCCGCTGCGCGCGCGCGAGCGCGCGTCCTGGCTAATTGACAAGCGAAAATTTCGCGTGCCCCCCTCCTCCCCACCCCCCCCGCCATTTGAAAAATTCACGTCCACAGTGAAAAATTCAGCGACGAAGTTTGAACGTTATATCGTACGACCGTTCCTGCAGGTACGAGCACTTAAATATTTATTCGTACGTGTGTCCGGCGAATCTATTTCATCGTGGCATCGCTCGAGCCACTTAACTATGCACCGTTGCGGAGAGCGATTTTTAAATAATTATCTGCACGTTGCAGACCGGACGTGTGTAGAAAATTCGCGCAGCGTACGAGATTCGCGGCGATGTGGAGATTTTTTTTTTGGCAATTCGTGGGAGTTTGAAAATTTTTAGAGAAATGCGGAGTAACGGTATTTCTTTTTTTTTCATTCGCGCAGAGCACGGTGGAAGTTTAAAGTGAGAATTCGTCGGCAGATAAATTGTTAACTAACGCGTGGTAAATGATGTGCAAAAAGATGCTTAATTAACGAGTAATTGTTATCCATACGAGCAAACAAACATTTCAATTAAAACGGAACAATGAATAGTACTTGTAATAAATAGTAGTTGCAATAAAAAGATGAGCAAGTAAATAGAATAATAATCTCATTATATCCTGCTATCTTTTATCTTTTTACATTTTTCGCCAAGACTAATATACCAATGTGTGTTCATTGTATATTAATATAATAAGGTGCGTCCAGAGATAAATAAGCAAGTAAATAGAGCAGATCATTTATTTTTAAATACAATTCGCATCATAATGCTTTCCTACTGTAAAATCGTATGATGCAGATACATCATTATTATCTGCCGCTTATAGATGGTCATTTCGATGAAAAAGAAAAAACAAAAACAAAAGAACATCTGCATTAAAATCAACATTCGTGCATTCGTTAATTAACGTCCCGCTGAATTCAAATTTATCGAACAAACGAGAAACATCTCGCTGCTATATAAAAGTATACATATATATACTATTTTCAACGAGACAATGCCGGGAACATCATTCGCGAAGGCGAGCGAAATTATGGGCTTGAAGGTATATCATTTCGTTTGGATATTTTATCTTCGCCTCTAAAAGGCACGTTTTAGAGGTAATGGGGTCACCCAGCAGCCGACATTGCGAATCTAGGCTTAACGATAAAAAGAAAGGTTTGTCTCCTCTATCGATTTTCCACTTTGTATCCTCGTCGTTTCTCCCACACCGCGCGCCGTCTCCCCTCCGCCCCTCCGCCCTCACGTCGCCGATTTCAACGCCGATGCTTTATTACGGTAATTGATTAACCGTATAAAGTCGTTCGTGTCTTTCCGCGGCGAAATTATAATTCACCGGGATCGAGTTAAACCCTTTAACGATCGCGCTTTAACGACACCGGATGGTACACGAGATTGTGCGATCTATTGGCTTCGAGCGTTTTTCTCTTTCTTCTTTTTTCTTTTCTCTTTCTCTCTCTCTCGTCCATGTCTCGCGCTAGGCGAACTTAGGAGAACTGCAAACGTCGGATATAACGCAGAATCGTTCGTTCAGTGGCGAATAAAGGCGACCCATCCCTGGCTGGCTTTCGCGGGGGTTAATAATGGAATTATGAATCGCGTCGCGGCTAAACTTAATGCGATTTCCCTGTAAACCCGGCGGTAAGCAGCATGGACCGATCAATGCAAGCGTTATAAGACTCTCGTGGTACGTTTTTGCAGGGTTTCCCCTCGTATCGTCATTCTGATTTGCCCCGCTGATTATCCCCGGATAGATTAAAAGTACCCGAGTAAACATGTTCCGCGCGAGCGGATCTGCCAACCGTTATACGCGATCGGTTGAAACGTTTCCGATCTTCGTGAAAATTTTTATACCTTTCACTTCGTTGATCGTCCGTTTAGTACGTGTGCATTGAGGCAGCATTTTCTTGTAACGTGTTGTTAATATATTTTAGTATAACTGTAATTTTGCTGTGAACTTTTTATTGTTGTGTCGTATGTAATTCAGAAACTTTTACAGTAAATTAGCTGAGAATTATTTTCGAACACTTATAGTGTATGTATTTTCATTGCATTTTCGTTGTATTGTATTTTGTTTTAATATGTATTTCTGTTAAGAATTATTTGGAAGAGTTTAGTGTGGACGTGATTTTATCAATAATTATTTAAAAGTGTTTAGTGTAAATGCGTCTTTATTAATAATTATTTAGACGTATTAAATATAAATGTGTCTTTGTTAAGAATTATTTTGGACAATCTACTCTAAATGTATGTATTAAGAATTATTTGAAATTTTATAAAAAAGTTAATGATTCATTCCACTATTAAGATTGTAACATACATATAAATATTCTATAAAATTTAAATATAAAAATTAAAGTTGTACAATTAAGTACAAAGAGATCCTCAATATTTGATCTGTTTTACAGAAGAAGGTAGAAAATTTCGTGTCAATCGTACCAATTTGAGATTAGGTATACAACACATGTATACAACATAATATTATATACTTTAAAATGTATATATTTCCGACATTAACTACTGTTAGATGATATTTACTCTCTAAATTAGTTTCAAAACAGATATAACGAGAACATTACACATTTGCTCATTTTTCCAATCAATTTATATTTGAATCTCATTTTATAATCTATTTTAGAATCTTATTTTATAACATGGAAAGAGTTCAATTTAGTTTTTAACGTGCAATGTCGTGTAATTGAAATGCATAGACAATTTCAAGAAACTCAAATATTTATAATGATAAATAGTGATGAATTATTGCCATATTGTAGAAAAGTTGTATAAATATATATACACATAAATGTCAATATTACTTGTGAATCGTATAAATGTTACAAAAGTGTCACACAACTATTACAAATATCGATGTATCGATTGTAAAAAGATTGCAGGTATAAATATTATAAAAATATTGTACGAGCGTTATACATTATCGTGTGAACGTTAATACATTGATCGTAAAGAGACTGTGTGAATTACGGCATGAGAAATGTAAGTTGAATACAACGTTAAGTTGAATACAAGTTGAAAAGAAAACGTACATGCACAAAGTGTTACTCGCGCGAAAACGTTTAAACGCGTGTGCAACAGTTTGAAAAGAGACCCCGGCAGCCATAATTAAAATGAGCTAACCAGAGCAAGGAATAAAGCATTATGTAACGCGAAATCCCCCTCCCTCCGTTTAAAGAAGGCGAGGTATAAATTCTTCAGTCGAATTCATAAAAATCTCATAAAATAGGTCACACCTCCTTACGTTTGCTCGCAACAGTTCACGACTTTCGCTCGTTCCGCAAATATTTCGCTGTTAACATAGTAACTGGCCGAGAAATATCATTGTTAAGTACACTAATGAATATGTACGCACGCACCGTTGCATATGATAATTACGAACTTACACGTACACGCACACGCTTCCGCGAAAGAGTTTGCATACACGTGTACGTGTATGTCGTGATACACACAGCGTGTCGCGATATTTGCGTGAGAAAGAAAGCGTCCTGCGGATGGAAATAACGAGACGCCAGTTGCCTGTTCCATCTCGCCAAGTTTTTCAACTTTCAACGAGATATTATCGGGAAGATATACCCGGAATAATTGCTTTTAAACTGCTTTGCAACTCCGCACGATTAAATTTCCAAGTGATTAATCCGGGGGATTGGGGGGCGGGGGGGGGGGGGATAAAAGCCGGTCAGTCTGACCGTTCTATCAGTGGCGACAGGTCGACGAAAATCTGTTTAAGACGTTCCACGCAATGGGACGAACTATGTGGAGCAATTAGTTAGCTTGTGACCGAGAAACTTTCCATTCTGTAGAAGGAACGACGAAATTTTAGTAAACGTGGCTTTAGTTTGACTGACGTTTCGAAGATACATAGGTGTAAGTAAAGATGACGTTCGCAATAAAGATTTCAAGAAGTTGATATTTTTAACACGATTATTACACGTTACGTGGACGATCACTCCGAAATGGTGTCAAACAAATTCAATTTTTAATCCCTTGCGCTGGCGCCCGTTTCGCGGACCATAACGAGTGACCGAACCGTACACAATGATTCGTCGCTTTCTTCTTCTTTTGAAGACTCGTCGGTATGATAGATCACTGGATAGAAATTATTAAGAAGCAATAAACTCATCATTTATTGTTTTGCGTTGCATACTTAAAATTGTGAAAATGTTGCAATTTGGGACAAAAAAACGTCCGTAGCATGTCATTCCAGCGCAAGAGGTTCAACATCCAAACTTTTACCTGGCGAAACCAAACCTAAAGATTGATGGACGTCAGTCGTCGCAGAAAGTGTTTCAAGTTTTTCGCAATTGATTTCTAACAATAAGATAAAAGTCTGCGTCGATATCAATTGACGCGTCAGTCCACGCAATTCGAAGAAATTATTCCCAAGAGTAATCACGTTATTCCGAGAAATATTCCCCGGACGTTTCAACCTAGTTTCAATATTCCAGATATTTTTCGAAAATACGATGGAAAAGAAAAGCCCGGCACGCCATCTTTCCCTATCGGGGGTGTTCGCGACGCCCCGGAGTGCGCGGAACCGCATCTGAAAGTACAACAAAGATTTAATTGAAGGATTACCGCGCACTCCCGTCCCGGTATCCCGCCGCAAATGCGACTTTTATCTAGGAAACGATCGAGCTCTGGAACCAGCGGTTGGTTTTTGGATTCCTGGCTCGTCGTGTGTTTACCGCGGCTCGGTCGTTAGACAGACGGCGGCCTCTCCTCTCTGTCTCTCTCTCTTTCTCTCTCTCTCTCGAGAGAGAGAGGTGGGTTGGAGAGGGGGTGGAGATTCGATGGATGAAGCACGGCGAAGGATAGCCACGGAGGACAGAAGTACTATGTCTATGTGATCGGCGGCCGGAGGTTAAGGTGGCCGTAGAGCTGCCTGCCGGCCTAAAGTATAGCTCACAATGCCCGCCAGGGCGGAGAACAGACACACCGTGGCAGTTAGAGGCACGTGAGCGGCATGCTAGATGGTCCCACATATTCCATCCAACCGAGAAACCTTCTTCCCTCGTTCGCCGTTCTCTCTGTTCCCTGTGTCCCTTCTCTCTCTCTCTCTCTCTCTCTCTCGTTGCGTCGATCTCTGAACACACCAGCCAAGGCTCCCACCGGGGTTTCCCACCCTCAACCCTCTCACTCGTTGCCACGCTCTCGTTTCAGGCCGCGTCGCTGCCGAGGAGTTAGTTGCTTCCGTGCCATTTTCTAACCAGACTCAATTCACCCTCTATATAACGCGAACTGCTCGCTTCTCCTTATCCCCGGCTAGCTGAGAAACCACGCACGCTGCTGCCGCTGCTGCTGCTGCTACCGTCTCGAATTTACGTGTCCAGGACGCGCGCGCGAGCGCGAGTGAAGGAAGAGGTGGGTGGGGAGGGGCGGAGGGGGAGGGAAGAGAAGTCACGGCGAGAGAGCACCGAGCAAGCTTTAATTAAACCGACACTGCAGGACACCAGAGAACTATTCTATCGAATTCGAGAGAGACGAACCTTCCCTCCCCCTCCCGCTGTTCCTCCTGCCGATATGTACGGCTCGATCGATGCGAAACGATAGAGTCGCTCGCTCGCTTTTCATCGGCCCCCGGCTCCGGCGACATTGTCACAATTGAAACGTTCACGGTCCCGCTGTTCTGCGGTTCCACGAAGATGATTGGACTTCGTGATTATATTAAGGATCCTCTGCAGCCTGATGAGGATTACGGAACTGCTTTCGTTCCTCTGGTTTCTCCTTTCTTTCTTTTCTTTTTTTTTTTTTTTTTCTTTTCTCTCGTCGCAGCGACTGGTGGTCAACCAGGTGGTTTGGGCGCGAGACTCAAGTCATTGGGTGAGATTCGAGGAACGTCGTAATTTCGAGAATATTTATAGAGATGGTGTTCGTCACAGAGGGAGCTTGTTATTTGTTGACAATGAGAGGCGATTAGTAGAGGTTTGGCAAGCAAATTTGAAGATGCATACTCACTGTAGAAGTCACAGGATATTTATTGCAAACGTACGTTTAATAATGAAATTAGCACACAGTATAGTCATATATTCAGACTTGTATTAAACATCTTGTAATTTCTGTGTGTGTACAAGACCAATATGTGACTTGTAATAGTGTTAATAAAATTTCAGAATGTTTCGTAATATAGTCTTGACAGTGTTGATGAAATTTCACATTGTTTTATGTAGCAGACGTAATTATAATTGTACGTTGTATTTTCACGAGTTGTTTTAAGGTTACCATTCAATTGCAATCGTACTATTGAGTGGAAACGGTTATGCTATTGCATAACACGTATAAATAGGTTTCTCGTTTGTCTCTGCACGTGTTCTCCAAATTTCGTCGTGGTATCTTTAAAATGGACAAAGTTGTGGCAAAGTTTACGAATCGATGTTCACCAACTAGGTTGACCAACTGAACCTAACTCGTGTTTAAATCTTGACTGTAACCCGATTCTACGTTCCTATTTCAAAACTATATATCAATGTATATTTTTCGAGCAACTATTAAATAGATATTTGTCCCCCAGAATGGGCTCAAAAGTCTAGAATCCTCAAAAGCTCGATCTTGCATCACAATTACTCGCATACCTAATTTCAATTAAAGTTTATTCGGTTGCTCGTTCAATTTATTAATTTCAGTTTTAATTTATCTAATTATTCATTTCATTTCTTAGATAATTCCCTACTCTGATAGCAAATCTACAAAGATGAAAGATCCTTAATTTTCGATAGATTGTTCATTACGTGAGCAGAATATTTAAAAAAGAACGAATTATCTTTGGAGAAGTCTTCTCATTTCAATGCAACTGAATAGAATCGAGGAATAAATATTATATGAAATGTATTATTCAAGAATATATCTAACTTTTAATAAGAACTGTCAATATTGTACTCGAAGTGTCACATTTACAGATCTTGTTTTTTAGTTTCTATAAGCGTACCATTTCTTTTAGTAATTGCATTTTGCTTTCAGACTGATTTTTAATGCAGATAATCTTTCTCAATTTCATTCGAAAGAAATATTCTCGAACTCCAGTTTCTTAAAATTATTATTATTTCTTTTCATTAAATTACTACTACAAAATGACAGAGTTATTCCATTTATATTCTGCATTAAGAATGAAATTAGTAAAACAGATATCCTAGAAATAAATACAAATCGTTTTATTATTTTACGTTGTTGTTTCAGCAATTCTGTAGTATTTCAATAAATCACTACCTTAATGTCAAAAACTTTTTGAATCCATTCAGAATATTTTTCATCTCTGCAGTAATAACAGAAACTTTACAAAGTTTAAAAATATACGAATAATTTTTAATAATAATCTAAAATAGTAATAATATTTAATATTAATATTAAATATAATGTAATCTTCATTACTTTGACCATAATTGTCGTATATTTGTAAAATATTAAATCCATCGAAAGCAAGAACGAATAGTGAGAAAGCTTTTGTTTCTGCTTTAAAGATCGATCGTGATGAATTGTAAAATCGGCAAATCGAATTCCGCCGTTAATGTTATCTTTGAATAACACCAACTCTAGATATCGCATCGAAAAACGTATTTATTTTGATTTATTCGAACAACTAAAACGTTCATTTTCGTTGTTAGAAAAATATCGCTGGTACGTGAATGCCGCGAGGAAGTGGAAGATTATCTGCACGCAGTTTGTTTGAAATAGTGCTACTTTTGTCAAAGATAGTTCATTTTCGGTAACGGTAGTAATGCGAAGGACGTGATTGCTTTCCAAGTGTCGTAATCCTATTTATTCAGTATAAAAATGACATCCGATAAAACGAACTTGCCCCCTCCCCCTTATGAGAAAAATTGCAATCATCACCTACTTTCGAAAGCCATGACAATTTGTTCTCTGTGCGTTCTCTATCATTTAGAAATCATATAATGTGTAGAGAAAGTGTCGAATTTAATTTTCCACGTAAATTTGTTACGTAAGATTACAAATGCATGTATGTATATTAAATATATTTGATAGAAATTAATATAATATTAATTATATTAATATAATAAAAAGTTTTAGATTTTCATAAATAAATTAGCCATATTCGTTGTGATTACGAATTGTAATTATATTTCTTGAGAAATATAATTGCATGCAAAATGAACTAATACGCTTAATTGTTAATTTAAAGATGTTTTTATTGTTTGATAATTTTTCAGTAATTGTGGTAATACGCAATTCATCAAGTGATTCCACGCTTTTTTCTGAAGATATAAATAACGTCTAATTGGATTGTTTTAATTATCTAGACAAAGGCAGAAAACAAGTTTGCATTATAATACCAGCGGAAAGTATACAGCAAACGAAACAAATTAGAAGGCTTCATATGCGTGTAAATACGTAAGTAAACATTCGCTGTAAATATTTCAAAATGAAATGTTACAGATTAAAAGTTTTTGCATTAATAAATAAGTAAATGCTCGACGTGAACGTTTTGGAATTAAAAATTTTCATTTATAATCAAAGTGACGAATGAAATGAGAAATGTCCCGAGGAAATCTTATTTATAATTGTTTCGAAATCAATTCTATACTGGAATAAATGGGACAGTCTATCAACTCTGACTAAATTGACGATAAACTATATAGATGCAACGTGCGCAAATTTTCTTTGCCGAACGATCCATCTAATACAAGTGGTCCGGCTGACGAGGCTAATATTTCTCTGCAAACACACATGGATTTTGGACGAGTGAGCCAGTTACAAACATAACCACGGCTGGTAATCTCGTGTGTATACACGTATTTAAACACGTACATGCCACTGAAAGCAAATACCAGCCTTCATACTTGTTCCTCTTCCACCATCGTATCGTTCTCTTTCATGTCCAAAATATTCTTCATGTTGTCTGTCTCTCTTCTACAACCAAATATTTCAGATATCTAACTACAAGAAAGAGAGAGAGAGAGAGAGAAATTTAATTTTGTATGTCAATGCATCCAGCTGTTTTCTCCAATCAAAGTATAATTTTGTCGGATGTAGTTTAACGATGCTCATCTAGAAAGTTTATGGTTATTGAGTTCAACATGTCAAAGTTTAGTAAAGTTTTGAAGTTCATCCTTTCTGATAAAACTGAACATGAAGAATTTTTTTAAAGGATTACGCGTATTCCTATTGACACTGTCTGATTTGTGAGCTACTTGATCACTGCTTTTGGAAACAGATATTTCTCAAACAGAGCATTAAAAATTTTACAGTTGAATCGTTACAGTGAAAATCGTGTATTTGCATAAAATGAAGTTTTGTTTTTTAACAGCAAAATTTTTAATGCATAAATGTCTTACATATCTTCTTATATTTTTATTTTACGTTATCCAAATTAAAATTTACTTTTTCATAATTAACAGGCATCACTTTTACTTTTACTGACATTAGTTATGTATGTGAAATATAAGAACTTAATAGAATTAATAATAAATTGTGCTAGCAACGTAATACTCGCTCCAAAAATATGCCAATTATTATAAAAATGCCCAACTATTATAAATGAAACACGTATATAAGTAAAAACATGTTTCTCATCGATTTAATATTATTGTAATATTTTATAACAAAGTCGTACGAAGATAATAAACATTCAATAATATTGCAATTTAAGAAATGATCGATATTTCAATTTTATTTTCAATATTCAGTATTCATCACGGATTATCGTATATATACAATACATTAACACTTAATAAAATCTTTATTCTATAAAATAATATAAGTATGCTTTACACTTGTATATTCTGTTTGAAAATTAAATGTAAATAAATGTATTATATTATGTTGTATTGTAATGTAACAAGTTTACATTAGTATATATTAACAGAGTTTTTATTATGCAAAGTAACTGCAAATATTTATTTCAAATGTTTTTTAATTATATTGCACGTAGATTGTGCGTGTAATATTATTTATACTTTCATTCTGTGCAATCTATATTGTAAATATTGCACTTGTATGTAATTTCTAATTCATATTTATCATTTCATATCATTTTCATTGACACAAATGCAGTACCTGTCCTAAGATTTCTGAAGATGTACATGGTAACAACGCGCAATTTCAATCCTAGCGGGGTGGCGGTCTTTAAAAAATCGAGAAATTAGGATCAACTTGGCGCTGATGCGTATTCTTCGTCACCGCAGCGTCCACTGACATAACAAAGTGGAATAATAACTATCCCATGAGACGGTGGCGAAGGAGGCCGGCGTCATCCGGAGTTCCTTCGGACGGGAAAATAAATTCCTGTCAAGACAAATAAGCGCACTCGACGCCTCCGCCTCTGCCTATCCGTTTGTCCGCTTTGTTACACACACACACACACACACACACACACAGTCTTTCTGCTCCTCTTCTCTTCTACCTCTATCTCTTCTATTCTTCCGTTCACCGATTCGATTCTTTCTGAACCCGGGAACCAGGCTCTCTCTCTCTCTTTCTCTCTTTCTCCTTTTTCCAAGCTTCTTCATCCCAAGAGAGGCACAGACAGGCAGAGGCTCTAGGCCACCACACCACGGTGTGGGCTCCTTCAACTTCTTTCGCGTCACCAACATCCCATCTCCTCCACGGATCCGCCCCTTTTTCTGCCCCCCCCCGTCTCCCCAACCGATTTCGACTTTCCTCCCCCACGGCTGGTTCTTCCTTCTTCCACCGTAATACGAAGCTAAGCGATTCCCGGGTCCCCGCCGTGACGTTTTTCCCTTATCTTTCCCGGTGACGGTTTTTTTGCATTTCGACGTTCTCGCAATCCTCCTCTCGCCGCCCTACTTTCTCTCGCCGCCCGCCAATATTTGCTCTCATCTTTCGGCTTATTGGGGGGGTGGAGGAGAGCGCGAGAGCGAGAGCAGAGTCAGGATCCGTCGGGGCATTGGTAGGGATGGGATCAACTCCAATATGTACCTACGAGCTTCCACTCAAGTTCGACATCTAAGTTTCGTTCCACGGCGCTCGCGATAGTCGAACAATAGTCGAAAGTAAAAATGTTCCAACGAACGGCTGGATGCGACTGTGTAACTCGTTTCACGTGATCAAGGATTGTGTTTATTTTATACAACTCCGCGATGAGAGCTCGACTCGTACTCGAATCCCGACGTTGGCAAGGTTTTAAGCATTCGCAGGTAATATCCGGAACTTGGAGTTCCATGGAGAAGCACAGAAATCGAACACGCTTGCATTTATTTCTTTGTGCTAAATATATATTTGTACAAATGCGACGTTCTTGTTCAAGTCAATAACATTTCTGTTACTAAGAAACACTAAACGATATGATGTTAATCGTATTGTCTTGCTTGTTTATTGTCAGCGCATGTTTCAAATGATTTTAATAAAACAGAAGATAAGGAATCCCAGAGATTAAACTTGATGCGCCATTACACTGCTCATTCGCCCATCTGTGTCTGTGTCTGTATCGTTATGTTCATTAACTACTTGCGCTGGTAACTGGTTCGCGGACCATAACGAGCGACCGAACCGTATACAGTAATTCGTCGCTTTCTTTTTCTTTTGAAATCGTCGGTATGATATCATTGGATAGAAATGATTAAGAAGTAATACACTTATCATTTGTTTTACCTTGAATATACCTAAAACTGAGAAAACGTTAAATCAACGCAAGAGGTTAACCGAATATTAGGAAACGAACATTCGTTTATATAGGGAATAATACATTCTTAACGAAAATGAATATTGATATCAATGAAACATTTGAAAATCGCGTGTAAAGTGAGAGGAAATAATTAAAATTTTCTGACGTACACATCTTTGCTCGCGAAAAATCTTAGCTTCGACTGAAACAGAAAGAAATTCTCATTTTCAAGACTCGAACTCGTCCCTCTGTCTTTAATCTCATCTTCGTCCACTTCGAAATGTTATTTTCATTTTCAAACGTGGGTACACGAAATACATTCGCGAGATTGTCTCGCTCAGATTCTCGAGCACAGTTGGAAATAAAAATTATGTGATGAGAACGTTCGAGTCTAGCGGTTTCTAGGGGTTCGTATCTACTTATCGAGGTGCTCGATCCCATTCGTAGATATTGGCTGTTCCAACGATCCAGCAGAAGTCACATCTTCCAGAATCGACGCCTAAGCTAAGCTAAGTTAGTCTGATTTGTGCAAACTCAAGTCCTTTCCTACCCTTGGCTTGGCTCGGCCTCGCCTAACCTACTCGCCTCTCTCGCTCCCGCGTACATATATCTATCCATCGCCTGCGCGGCATCCTGTCGAACGCCTCTAGCTTCTACTTTCACGACCGGTCGGTCGATCTTTGCTCTCGATCTTGGCCGTTGCTCGGTCCGGGATTTCGCATTCATCGACTATGGTTAATTACGATATTGCTCCCGAGACGCTGATAGCTTCGCTTCTCTCCTCTGTCTACTCTCTCTCTCCCTCTCTCTCTGTTTCTATCTCTTTATCTAACCATCGATCTACTAGCTCACTCTCTCTCTCTCTCTCTCTTTTGCTATAAGGAATCTTTGCACTTCGTGTTTGCACGACCCTCGATCGAACAGCCACTTTGCCCGTTTCTATAAACTTTCTCTAAACGGAATTTTTACGGTAATACTCATTTTCATACTTCCTCCCCCGCGGGTGCTTCCCTTCGATATTCCTCGTTGCACGAAATTTCGATCTCTTACGATTTCCTACGGTTCCTTCTATCTTCTCTCTGCTTTCTTCTCGCTGTGCGTTCAGGATCGAATCGATTTTGACATTCATCCTCGGATTGTTACAAATTCTGATTGATATTTGTA
Source organism: Tetragonisca angustula (assembly GCA_036937485.2). NCBI lineage: Eukaryota > Metazoa > Arthropoda > Insecta > Hymenoptera > Apidae > Tetragonisca > Tetragonisca angustula. The sequence goes on along the minus strand of JAWNGG020000063.1, from coordinate 1,005,162 downwards.
AGAATAAGAAGAGGTAGTAGTTTCAGATAAGTTATCAAGATAATTTAGCATTAAGCTGTTGATAATCATTTATTATTTATTATATACAAACTATGTACTTCGCGCGTTGTAAAATATACAAACGTTCGAGTTTTAATTTGTCAACATCCAGAATGATTGCACTTTAATTAAATCATTGTGATATCAACGATGTTCATAGGTTAATCAAAAGTTTTAAATTGTGTTTCAATTGTACCCCCGCGAAAATCATGTCACATCAAACATCAAGAGAAACGAAGCAAAAATAAAAACACAGAAACAAAGTTGTAGAATTCCGATTTACGAAGAGGGACTTACATTTATTTTGGCTGTTAAATTGTAAATTTTGGCAATAAATTGTAAAATGTAAAATCAAAAAGCCGACAAACGTCACTAGGTTAATTCGAGTCGTTTGATTATTTAGCTAATCTAAGAAAATTAAAGAACAAAACAAACATTTTTCAAGGGATGAGTGGAAGTTTATGAAAGAAGCGGCACACGCCACTCTAAATCGCGGCATTCATAAATTAGTACTCCAAAAAAAAAAAAAAAAAAAAAAAAATAAAAGAATAAAAAAAAACCGTATTGTATCGACGACGAAACCGCGTCAAAACTGACTCCCCGTCACGTTGGATTTGTTCCATTGGAGAAGGTCGTTTAACCCCATGGATCCACAATGTCGTTCGCCATTCCCCCTCACCCTCCTTCGTTCCTATCCAGTGTTTGCCACGGCACACGATCTTCGCCCCATTGAAGAGTCAGTTTGGTCGTTTCTTCAAAATTCGATTCGAGCTGTTCGATCTGATCCCCTCCCCCTCCCGCGCCCCATAATACCCGCCTACGCTCCACCACCTAGCGTGATACCGTACGAACGTATCCTTTTTCGTACCGAATGCTCGAGATGTCTGCTGAGTAAGACGGAACGCTGGCTCACGATTTTCTTCGTGCCAGTAGGTACGTACCGGTATTCGGAACGGAACGCAGAATCCAATCTTACTCGACCGTCTTCCGTTCTTTTCCACCCTCGCCGCCCCCTCCCGTTTCTTTCACGCGGTAACGACCACGAGCGGCGGATCCTTTTACCACAATCGGCGGATATGTTTCAATAAGAGCCGAGGTTGCGTTTGATGGCAGAAACAACGCGCGCGAGGGGCGCCGAAGGGAATTAAAATAGAACGACGATAGCTCTCCTCTGGAGGCTGTTTGCATGCCGGTTTCGAAGGGGGAGGGGGGAGAGGGTGAACCGATAGAACGAGATATCACTTTCCTCGCGATCCGAACCGTGGGACTTAGGCGGGAAATGTTTGCTATACGATTACGGCGGGTCTCGATGGAACGTGGAATGCGAGCATAGAGTATAAAACAGTGGCAATTTTGTAAATATATATATATATATATGCTCGAGGGAAGAGTTTTGTTCCATCGATTTTTTAAAACGCATCGTTCTCATTAGTACTGAAATTTATGAATAATTAAATTCACCGAATGATTAATTGGAAACCTACGATATATTTCCAAAATTATGTTTAACCAAATCCAACGACTGCAGCTTCGAGGTACAGAAAAGAAATCTTTCAGGAAACAATCAACGTTGAATGCTAAAAATAACTAAATTCCTCAAATGATCAATCTCCTCTAAAATACACTGCTCGCAAAAATTGGGAGATATTTCGAAATAAATAAGAATCGATTAAAAAGAGAAGCATTTGATTCTTTTTTTTTTTTATTAAACAAGAACATCGGAAAAGCGATTTATACAATACAAATTTATTTATAAGCAGAATTAAAAAAAAAAATATTGGAGTAGGCAGTAATCTATTCTCGATATTTTATACGTTTTATCCATTCTCTCGATTTCTGCATCCTTAAATATTTTACAAATGCATGAAAACCCGCACTCTATTGATTACTTAGAAATTTTCACACACGAACGAGAAAAATATTCAGTTTTGTGAAAAGTCGAATAGAACGAAAAATACTGTCTTTTAAAGTTAGAACTCTGTTCGATTGAATATTTCGAAATTTTTCAAAGATATATTATAAATCGATAGTTCAGAGCGTTTAATTATTTATAACCTTTTGACAGTAAGGAGTAAAATATTTTTGAAGAAATGAGTAGAAAGAGATCTCTTGTATGATCAGTGTATTAATATTGTAATATTATATATAATATATAATTATATTAATAGTTCTAATATAATGTTATAATAGTCATAGAAGAGATTTCTTTTACTCATTCCACTTGTACACATATACATAAACAGTTTTCAAATACTTTCGCGAGATTTTTACATGTCTCACACAATTGATTATTGCTATTCCAAAGTAACAAATCACAAGCATCAGCAACTTTATCCGAAAATCTAATAATTCGTTGAATTGTTTCATCAATGGACCATTGTTGTCCCACCATAAAATATCTCATATCCTCAAAAAAAAAAAAAAAAAAAAAAAAAAAGGAAAAAAGAAAGAAAATTCAGATCACCATTCAGAAGGATGAAAAGAAAGTCCTCGAGCGAGCTACTTTCAATAAAATGATAAGAAATTTCCGTCCTTCTCGTTCCCACAAAATTCAGCACACGAAAGGGTTGAAATGTCCCTCCGTCTAGTGCCGAACCTCTAGAGGTCGAAGCGTTTCTTCGTACGAAGAGGACGAAACTGCAATCGATTCCGGCCAACGCCGGACCATCTGTACACACGAATCGAAAAACAATGCGACCACGTTCCGCGGACGTGTATGCACACGACGATCGTGAGGCAACACCAATGTGCATTGGCCGCGCGCGCGCCGTACCGGAACGCGCCACGATGATCCCGAATGCAAGGAAGCGGCTTAAGCAGACGTTTAAATTCAGCGACACGTAGCGAGGCCAGGCTCCACCCTTTCGCCCCCCTTTTTCCCCGCTTTTCTTTGGCCAGCGGTGAACGACGTGACCGCGTGACGACACGGAAAAATCAGAAAGGGAATACTCGAGCTCGTCTCTGTAAGAAGGGGTGGAGGGGGGGGGGGTCGTGTGATTTTGACTGGAAATCCATCGTGCGGTTTTTCCAAGCGCAGGTTGGCCAGGGGTGTAATGATCTGAGAAATTGTAGCCCGATATGCGATATCGGGCGCGGCCGGGCAAAGAAGCCAATATCCCACGGCCGTGATACAGTCGCGCGTACACGTTCGATTCCATGTACCAGCCAGCCGACATGTGTGCACGTTCTGTTTCCGGGCATTTGTATGTTTTACAGCTGTTCCGCTGCTGCTTTCTATTTCGTTCGGACAGAGCGTGCACCGTGACACCGAGGGATGTTTCGCGTTTATCGCGAGCGGTAGGTGAGGTTGTTCGATTCATTAATTCATTGATCGCGGTGAATTGTTATGACGTTGCGAGCATTAGTCAGCGACATTTGACAATGAACTTTGGTTTATAACTATTGCTTCGGTTTCTTTCATTGCCAACTTTTTAAACATTGTACGAAAGAATTAAATCGTATCTCATGTAAAATGCTTGCATGAGAAATTATCTGCAACTGACGTTAAATTCACTAAACAATAATTTGTCGTCATGTTGGAAACACTTTCTTTTAATCTCTTTAAATTTTGTGAAATTGTAGAATCTAGGAAACACTGTGATGAAGAAATGATAAGTGAATCCTTAGAACTTTCTTTGATAATATAATATTTAAATATAAATTATACAAATTCAGTGGTATTATATAATATAAATTACAATTTAATCGATATATAGTATATATAGTATATATCGATTAAATTGATCAATTTTGCATTAACATAAACTTACTCCTCGATGAGTTAAGAAATTAACGCTACTTTATTATGAATATTCATATTTTCTGAATTTTATAAATTAACGTAATTTATATAGTAAAACTATATCAGATCATGTATTTTTTGATACCATGAGACTTTTGTCCGAGGAATTTTTTTCTATCACCAGTAACAGCCGAGATATTCAAGTGTGTCCTTATGTGATCTCTCTAAGTAGTAAAACCTTCGTTGAGTCAGACGACTCGGCGCGACAGCTTAATGCGCGGAGCGTTTCATTCTACTTCCTTCGTGAAATTCTTTATTAATCAAGTTGTAATAACATCACCTATTCTCTTCGGATTGGGCAGCGACCAAATTGCGGATTTTTATTATATGCGTTTATGGGAAACTCGAAGTTGCAGAAATACGTAGAGTACAAATATGAAACACCGAAAGTACAGTATTCGTTGTGATATTGTACAACCATATCTCACTTGGGTAAATTATATTCGTCAAAATATAAATTTCATAAAAGTGTAAATATTCAACTTCTAAAGTTTTGTAACAAATTGCGACAAAATCGAAAATAATGAATAAAAAAAAAAAAAAAGAAATTGATAATGTAAAGTTTCGTGGCAATCTTATCCATAATTTTTAACTCGTTAAAGCTACAGAAAGCACAACCAAAAGTGGACAAAATAAAAATAAGCAGATGTATAAAATCAGCAAGCTTGAATTAGATACGAGGAATAAGAAATAAGAAATTAATACTAAATTGCCTATTAACAACGAGTGGCCAAAATTTGGCCAGTTTATTAATTCAAACACGCTGATTTCGTAGCATACGAGAGAAACAGAGGAGAGTCGTTGTTTTACAAATATAAAAATGTGTTCTTTATAATTCGAACGGTGCTTCTTTAACTAAACGTAATATAATAAATTTTTCGTCAGCTATAAACAAAGCAGTATCGCCCCAAAGATATTATTTCCGTGGGAGTGGGGAGACAAACTGAATGGATGCGTTACTTTGCAAGAAAAATCACGGCCCAGATAAAAGTGCTTGAAAGGAAGGAGCGAACCATCGGAGGAGATTTCTTTCCGAAGCTGGCAACATTATTCCTCATTTAGGGAAGAAAGTATTGCAATAGGTTGAGAGACACTGCATAGTTAAACCCTCAGCGGGAAGAGAAGCAGTGGGTGGGCCACGAAGAGGAAACGGTCGCCATTTCCTGGTGACGCGAAGACTCCCAACCCAATCCAGAACCATCAACCCCCAACGAGCACAGTCTCACTTGTGGCGATCTATTCTCCGAATATTTTGGTAAAATGAACGTGGCTTCCGTGCTGTTGAGAAAAAAAAAAAAAACTCGTGCCAATATATTGTCCTGAGCTTAGTCGTCGAATCAATGGACGAATAAAGTCAAAGAGGCGACCGTTTTAAATTAACAAGTAGAGCGAGTAAAAGTTGGCTAAATTGAGCCTTTTCAACGTTAATTTCATTGGATTGAGAATTTTTATGTTACACTTTACAGTTTGCAAAAGTACATGAAATTTCCAAATTTTCGTTAAGGGACGAGGCCAATTTTCCTTTGAATTTCACAAAATGGCCACTTTCTAAAAATTCCAAGGGAACATTGTCGAAAAGCTGTGGATTTTCGAATTAGCGCAAAGATCCGCAGTGTAATAATGGAAAATGACGCAGTTCGAGAAACGTAGCACGAGCTCCATCGTGAGAAAGTTTCTCGGGATTTTTCAAAACTCTGTATTTCGATCCTGTTTTATCACTAAAATGCGAATTCGCGATTTTCGTGCGCTTATGGAGTCTTGTTTCACTTGTTGACAATATTATTACACAATACGTGCTTACCAATTTTAGATCTTCAAATTTACCATCAATGCATCAAAACTCGCAAGCCATTTACGTATGTACCTGCACGTTGAATATTATTCTCCAATAATACGAATTTCAGAAATAATATAATGTAATGATAATTCACGTGCAACGTCTTTTGTCACAATGAACAATATCTATTTGAATTACCTATATACTCTGAATTACATCACGTTCGAAATAATTGATTACGAAATGATCAACAAAATGACACACGTCATTGCGCTAAATTTATCGAAAGTGAGTCAGAGAAATGAATGCGTGAATATTAAACATTCATCGCTGCTGTATGTACATAATATACATTCAACAATTATCATTAAATACAATTTAACGTATAAATGTTAGAAAAATAATACAACAATGAAAATAATAATATCACCTGTATAATAATAGTTTGCATGGAACACTCTCTTTCGATCCATCCGATTAGCAGAATTTTTAACATCCTCCGTTGTTATGTGTAATTTATTCAATGAAGCCAGAATAGAGGTGCGAATGCATTTAAACCGGCTAAATCTATACAAGCCGCTTTATCTCTGTACGAGCAATCTATGCATGGATATGAAACGTTAATGAGTTGATTTGTAGCGGTTCAACATGTGTCTCAATTAATCGAGGCAAAACACTGGCTGGAATATAAATATACTATTCGCAAACTGGTCCGATATTCGATATAGTGCGCGTGGAATTAATGTTTCACCTGGCCATTGTGCGTACGATAATGTATGCAAATGCTGAAAATTGCACAGTAACCAATGGATAATGACATATTTTTGCGAATGTACGCTTCGTGACGGATTACTCGCTATCAGTACCTGTCTCAGATTTGCAAATCTATGTCATCATCGTTCTTTCTTTGGTTGTTTTACAAAGAGTCGTTCGAATAAAGTTAAATAAAGTACTTTCTTCAGCGTTAACAGATGAAAGTGTTGCATTATTTCGAGCATAATCCTTCGAGAGATTAATCAGAGGGAAGAATTAATTTAGACATAAACGATTGTACTCGTCAAGAGAAATATCGAATGTTTAACTGGGGATCGAGTGACATGAAACAGTTCTAAATTATGAAGAAATTCAATTTATTTAATTCAAGAGTAAAATACAGTTTAACTAAGAGAAAGAGATGGGAAAAATACATTTCTGATGTGACAAAAAGTAATGATCCTGGTTTTCGAGTTATCATTATTATGCATTTATCCAGTGTGGAGAAAATTAAAATAAATGTCAAAATAAATTCAAATTTGACAGAAAGGCTGGCTATAAGAGATTCAACAGCTGGAAACGAATCAAAATAACGTGACAACTTTCTGTCACGTGGAACTTTGTTTTCGAGCAGGTAAATTCAACTTTGAAGTTGAACAGAGTCGATGTATTCTGAGTGATACTTCGTGTAATTGCTTTTACCACAGGTCATTATTATACCTGTTTGTGTATCCGTGTATAATATGCAACAACCTATTTACTAGTTGCCTTTACGTTGTATCCCAGACGCAATTATAGTAGCGGCCTGTAGGTTATTGTTGGACATTAATCGCGCGTGATTGATTGATTCTCTAATTTATTTTTCTAGAAAACGAACCTTCGTTCCATGAAAAATTATTTAATTCATTATACATCCTCATATATTCATATAAAATATTGAATAAATATAGAATATTGAAATAAGTGTAAAATTATTAATCATTTTAATACAAATAATGTTTATAATTGTGTTAAATTAATACGTGTTCTAAGTTTTTAGAATGTTTTAAACTTAATATAGCTCTGACCGCAACATTAATATTAACGTAAATATTAAAAGTTACGAGCGAAAGCGTAACAATATTACAACTCTGTTTCACAATGCTCAAAATGTACGCAAAAAATCTATTGTTCTACATTTCACAATTATTCATATGTTTTATATTTTTCTAATTATAACTTTATCAATACGAGTTCCAAAAATAATGTAAACTCGCGCATTTCAATTTCTTCCAATGTCAGAATCTACCTAAAGACACGGCGATGAAATTTCCTTTCGTAGCAACAATATTAAAAAAAAAAAAAAACACTTTTACAACACAGATTGATGAAAAAGGAACAACGACGTTGGCTCTTGACGAACAAACGAGCAAACACAACAAGATGAAGAAAGAAACGAGAAAAAGTTGGCGTCAACCCTGTCGAATTTTCAACGAAGCAGACGGAGTTACGAAATTACGCGGAAATCTGGGATTTGTGTGTATTTCGTTAATGGATTCGGCCGGTGGCGATTCAGTGATGGAACACGCGGATAAATCAAGACCCGAGCGGTAAGACCCCGCGAATTGTTATTCGTCCCTCATCCCCGGCGAACGAAATGAAAGCACAACAAGTGACACGCAATTCCATTGATGGGCGAATTTGAAATCGCCGGCCACGGCGGACCGTTCCTCCGCAGACCGTTCGTTCCGAGGCGGCCACGCGAAGGTGAAGCGCGCTGCAAAATAAATTATGCACGCGCTTCGCGTACGAATGCGCACGGTTGGTTGGCCGGGCGCTTTTCACCGGGAAACCGGCTTAACCGAGGGGGCGACGGTGGAAGCGGCGTTGAACTAAAGGGTGAAGGAGAAAGAGGGAGAATTAGAAGAAGAGAGAGTGGCTGGCCACGAAGAGAAGGGGGATGGTTCGCGGAACGAGTGTAGGAGAGAGACAGAGAGAGAGAGAAAGGGGGTGAAAGAGGTGGTGTGGTAGTATGGGGGAGGCGTGGAATGGGGGAGGTAGCAGAGGACTGCAGGAAACTGAAACGTGGCCAAATCGAAATTAACTCGCGCGTAACAAAGCCGCGACTGAAATATTAATTATCTGAAAATTAGTTGGATATGGGTCACCAGACGGTGAGTTATGCGGCTTGTACGCGCGAGTGTGTACGCGCGGCCGTAAATACGTAAAACGCGCGGGACCACGGTGTGTCCGCGTAAACCGCCCCCTTCTGCACCTTTTTTTCCACCCCATTTTCCCTCTTTCACGGCGAGAGCCGATCCCTCCACCACGCGTCTCGCCCCTAACTTTCCTGCCTCCCGGCATTGTCCCGCAAAATCCATCCGCGTCGCGCGTGAACGCACCGTATAAACTTTCCCCCGCGCGAAGAACATTTGCCACCCGCGACTCCTCCAACGCTCTGTCAATCCTTCCACGCGTCGCGTGTATGTGCGTGTGTGTTCCTTTCTCTCTTACGTGCTTTATTCTCCGTGACCAGGCGACTAACTCTATCAAAGTCGCTCGCTGACAGCCAACACTAGAGGTGGGATCGAGCATGTACGAGTTGTCTCGAATTACGAATGTCGTGCGTGTAAGTCTCGCTTCGTAGATTTTTTAATGATACTATGAACGTATTATGTAAGCTGATGCTGAATCATAGAGCGATTATTGTAAGATTCAAAACCACCACGAGTAGCACTCGAATCTTGAGAGATTGGAATTCACTTTGTTTATAGCGAGCAATGAGTGAATATATGAACAATATGTTGGAGGATTCTCCGAGGCAAATGTATCCGTCAATCGTCGTATTTGAAGTTATTTTAATGAAAGGGACGACGGAAGAGGGTAAACAACAAACACTTGCGACTGAAATCAGGGATTTCAAAGATATAAGTTTGAAAATCGTTTATGAAAATCTTTAGAAACGTCTGAACTTGCAGTGGTTGGAGATTTTCTAAATGTAAAAGGTGAATCGTTATTTTTTTCGATATTGTCTTTTTTGTTGATCGTCATATTTGAAGTGATTAGAACGGATGCTTAAAGTGAAAGCTACAATAACGTCTCAAGAAGAACAGAGGAAGAGTCAATAATTCACATAAATTCGGACTAATTCACATAATCCCATCATTTCTCGCGAAAGTTTAAAAGATGACGGAAGATGTTATTTTTCCACATCATTGACTCTTATATATCATTGTTCTGGCAAATCCACAATGCACGTCGATGATTGCCTTATATTTAAATTGCATATTAGAAAGATAGATGTAATTAACAAAATTTCGTGTTAAACATCACTTGAATGATTATTCCCAATTCTACGTCATTTCATTTGAAGTGTTGATGCTTCGTAAGCAAATTGCTGCTAAATGATACAAGAAAAATTTGCCGAGGGCAAAGGATCAACTGCCACTTGCGCTGGCAACTGACTGCGGACCGTAACGAGTGGCCAAATCGTATACGATGATTCGTCGCTCTCTTTCCGAGCGACGTCGCTGGATAGAATATCATCGAGAAGTAACAAATTTATCATTTGCTCTGCCTGTTTCGGATGTTACTTGGGACCGAGGGAGTATTACAATTTTGCAACAAAAAGTGGCACGTCACTCGAGCGCAAGAGGTTGACACCATCAGAGGAGTAACGCGTTCAAAACCCACTTGCGCGGCACTCGATCCCATCTCTAGAACACTATACACGAACGCGTCCGGTTTGTCCGCAACGATTCAATCTGTCCGATGGATTTCACCGCACCGAAGAAAAATACCACGGCCCCGGCTGAGTTACGATCTTCGTTTTGCCCCGATGTATCGTTGATTTGGTCGCGCGACGCCGCGCATCAAGGTGAACTGGGTTTCGGAAGAACGCGCGCGCATTCCCGTGTTACCGAGATTAACTCGTCACTGTCCGGCCGCGTAATATACGTGTATGTGTATATATATATATATATATATATCGGTGGCCGGTGGCGCGCGCCATGCCACCGGTTTTTCCGCGCGCGTTCGTTCTGAATCTTGCATAGCCCGGCCGCGAGTGATTGATGCCGCTCGCGCTCGTCGCCCGAGAATGACGTCGCTGACACGAATCAATCACACCCAACCGTAGACATATTTATGGATCTTATGAAATTACGCGTTTGCCGGATTAATTAGAGAGATGATCGGCCGATCACCTGAGATCCGCGTCCATTTTCACGGGTTACACCCCCGCAGTTTCGTCACTGCTCGCGTTACTCGATATCCTCTTCGCGTCGAGTCAATCTTAGTAAATTTTAGTAAATTTTCATTAAATCTTTGAAAGAGTAAATTTTTTAATAGTTTTGTATAGAACCTTCCTTCCTTGTTTCGCGAATATTTTCATAATCGAACGTTGCGTTGGATATAGACTGTCTGCAGATGAGTTTTTAGCTACTAACAAACTGTTTGTTCTGATAATATAATACTGCTACTGATAACACAATAACATTGCTTTAATAATATAACATTTGAACGTTAAGACATGTGCAAAATTACGTACGACTCACGAATCTTTATTGCATTACGCTTAAGGTGGCAAACCGAAAAATACTATAAAAAGTAAGAATGTTTATACATTCACAGATATTCAATTTACATATCTTTTTGAGCATGTACAGCCTTATGTTTCATATTTTTGTTACAGTGACACAACAGTCTCATGTTTACTTGTAGAACACTCTGGCAATGCGTGAACACTGAACTCCGAAGCGCTCTGTATATAAAAAGAAACGAATACAACTATACTTCCACGTAAAAGTTTCATCAAAAATATCACAAAGAGCCCCTTCCAATTAATAAATTTCATTTTTATTTATCTCCTTAATCGTAGCCACTGTGATTTTTCTCGGCTGGGCTTGCCAGTCGAGTCGCGGCGATTTTCATCTGGCAAACGACGCACGCGTGTCGCGAAGCTAAACACGCATCCGGGGTGGGTGGGAACTCGCGCGTGCCCCCCGTCGAACGTAAACGGGGTCAATGATATTTGGAGACGCTTACAATTAGGCGACGCGAAAGAGCGTCGGAGGAGAACTGGTCGCGGCCGTGCCCCAAGTCCCACACACATCGTCTGTACACACATATAAATGTTCAGAACCTTAAGTATACAATCGGGCCTGGTGTGTACTCAGAGTCTAACAAGGGATGGCGCACGTTACAGCCACACAATCACGGTCGCTGCTAATGGAAATAACACACACCTGACTTGCGCTAACTAACATTTAGTTCGAACATGGCGTACAGGTTCTGTTTGTTTGATTGTTTGCCAAAAGGCCGCAAATATTGGTCGATCCATTTACTATGCACGTTGTGCTCATCTCCGAGCGCGCGTAACAGCGCGTACGTGTTGGCTTTCCGCCGTCAGCCCCGGCAGGCTTAAAAATATTTGTGTTTCATTATTGCATTGTTTTCGGATTAGTAAACAGTGAACTCGTTCCGCTGCGACGGCTGAAACGTTAGGGGGAGATGCTCGAATCGCTTTCGGGGTTTCGAACCGACTTGGAATGGAGGAAGAGTAATCGAGCGGCCTCGTGTCGTTCTCGGATCACCGCTTTTGGATGAAATTTTTGGCGCAGTCAAATAATACGCAGTTGATATTGCGGACAAAAGTTTGGATACGTTGTGTATATTGTTGTTTAAAAAAATATATAAATTATAAATACACCGAAGCGAATAAAACTTCTTTTACATCAAAATACTCGTGGTGATCAATGATCTTTTTATTCATCGATTTGCTTCATAGAACATCAACTAATAAATTAATTAATGCCGACAAAATGTTTCAAATTTATTGAAACGTAGACTTCGTGGGTATTGGTGTTATTCAATTTTATACTTCGATACTCAGTGACAGAGATATATACTGATATTTCTGTCACTTAAAATTCAAGCGTGTTTGTTCGTGGCTCGAGGACCGTGAGTTGCAATCTAAATTTAAATATTGCACACGCTTCTTCGCGGAACCAACAATTTTGACTTACACGCCATTGCCCGTCCGCCGGAGAAATAACGAGAACTATAACCAACGAGACGCGCGGCTCGTTCGATGCAACTTTCAAAGACCGCTGTTCCTCGTCGTTTGGTTTTTTGTTTTAACCAGGAAATATGGTGTTATTTGTCGGAAGTCATTGCCCCCGGCCGGTGAAAATTTACTGGGAATCTGGTGTGCGGCCGTGACACTTCTCCGCGCCGACGATGTAATAAAAGGGGTTGAAACGTAGTGAGTCAAATTACACAAACGAGAATTTATGAAACGGCCGCGCGAGTACGACTGGTGCGTCCGATGCGTCGCCTGATGGTCTCTACAGCACTTCGTGCAACCCCTTCCGCGCCAATCCCCCCCCCCTCCCCTTTTTTTCACCCTCGAACAAATGGCGCGAAATTAAGTTTTATTTCCCCCTCTCTCCCTCTCGGTGTATTTCCTAACCGCCGTTAAAATAGTCCGTGTCCCCTGAATAATTAGATGTATAAAAGCGGCGCGGTGGAATAATTTGATTTTGCTCGCCGGTGAAAAAAGAAAAATAAAAAAAAGAAGACGAAAGAAACCGGATAACGCTGTTCGAACGTAAACTCTTGTTATCATTTCCTTTGCCATTAAGGATGAAAAAAACTAGGTGGTTGGAATTGAGAGGGAACAATCTGGTTCTTCGATCATACTTCGAGATATTCTTTCTTCTAACATTTTTGCTAAATTAAAACTTAGGTATGTTTTATGTTTCTTCGAGCGTGAAGCTAAAGTATATTGTACGTACTTATCTTTTGTTTACGATCCCCGAACGTAAATAGTCTTTTATCTTCGAGCAAATGGCGCGAAATTAAATTTTATTCTTCCCCGTATATTTCCTAGCTGCAATTAAAATAATTAGCCTCCGTATCTCTTGGATAATTAGATATGTGAAAGGGGTGGAATAATTTGAAAAAGCCAAATAATGCTGCTCGAACGTAAACAATAAGGCGAAAGATAACCAGAGTTGTTATAATAATGAAGGAAAACAACAGAAGTTTAAGATACGTACATTTCAAGTTCGTACAATTTGCACAATTATGTTAATGTTAGTAAATTTAAGTTCGAAATGTGTTGAACAAAGCAGTTTAGAGTTTCGACATATTTCAAATTGATATTCTCTGTAGGATGATTAATTAGTTTTTACGGTTCATTAATTAAATTAACACTTTTGTTTTATATTTTTTTCTTCTTTTTGCGGATCAGAATATAGTATTATATATTTATGCGTGTCATTGAGAATTACACGAGCTTCAATGAACATAATTTCTCGTATGACAACGTCTATAATAATAACACTTTAATTCTTTAATTCCAATATTCCTACAATCTAACGTACTATTCGTTCTGTTAGTAATTCTCCGCAGCGTTACGTAATTTAAAAGTTGAACGTTTCGAAAATTTTATCAAACAAAATACTAAATGAATTATCGAAAGCAATTATTAGCCTCTGGATTTTAAATTGAAGTAAATCAGCTGTAGACAATTGGCGAATGTTTATGCAAACTGCAAATTTCCGTGAACGTAGTTAAGCAGATGGACTCTGAGTAAAAAATTGTTTCGTCTACTAAATATTACAACGAGTACTATAACTGTGATATTGCGTATTCTCGCAGCTACAAGTTCGCATTCTGCTAATAATCTTTTATCCCCGTAAGAACCAAAATTCTAGTTCTAACCAAATCGCTTCAAAAAAAAAAAAAAAAGAAAGAAAGAAAAATTCCACCAAACTACATAGAAAGAAACCGAAAACTTGAAACTATAGAGTAATGTTTTAATGAAAATGAAAATAATCCAAATTGATCGACGAAGTGAAGAGATAAGAGGCAAGAGGTACGAAAATGAAACCCTCGGCTTGTCAGTTATTTAAAATTATCCCACTTGTCTGAACAAAATTTCAGCCAGTGACCGATTAAATGAACTCTCCGGCTGATTGGATCCACTTACGCGAACCTCAGCTCCTACACAGTATGAAAACGGGAAGTCGTTAGTGGTTGGGGAGAATCAGACCCCTATTTTATCAACTTCAATTACATAAACTATTTGTCCCACCGTTGTCCGATCGGTTCGCGTAAGCGGATCTCTACGGTAGATCGTTTGATCAGCAGTTGCTCTAAAATCCTCGATCGACGAAAGGTTGCAAATATTCGATTAGCTTTGCATAGCCACGAAACGCAAAACAGTTTCCACGCTTTGTTCGGGCGGACAACGACGCGTTTCGCCCCAAAGTCATCATGTCAGGAAAAATTTCACGAATCTGCGCCGAGCGTTGGTGCTTCCGCGCCAACGATGTAATAAAGGGGATGAAACGCACTGAGTCAAATTACGCCAGACGAGAATTTATGAAAACGGGCACACCGGCGCATCCGGTGCGTCGAATGCGTTCCGTCGATGTCTCTCTGCGCGAACGGGAGGGGGCTGTTGGGTGTCCATGTTGCCCAGTGACGGCCGGAATTGAAGCTGGCTTTTTATTTGGCCGAGCTCGTGTCACCCCCGTGTGCCAACGCGACTCCCCAACTTTCCTTTGTTGTCATAATCAACGTCCACGCGACCGCGGTTACGGTGCTCACTATCGACAGTCTTCACTGACGCAAAACGAGCAGCACTCTCTCTCATTCTCAGTCTCTCTCTACTCGATGTGTGTGTGGCACTTACTTTCCAACAGAATTCCCAGCTACGCCGTTGGGAAAAGTTTAATAAGTTTCTGGACGGTTCGCGCGAGTGAAAATGGCTCGATTCGAAGGTTTATTCGCGGAGTGGGAACTTTCGGTTTAATCCTTGGACGAGCGGGTAATTTTATATTTGTACGTGGGGTAGTTACCGAAAAGAGTGACATTTGATTTCATAAAATATATTGGATGTCTCTTGCATCGAATCGTTTTGGGATTATTTTAGATTTTTCGCGACAATACAGTCTCTTATTTTCACGTCTATGTGTTTATGTCTGTGTAACGAGGTGATGAGATTATACGTGTATATGCCAGAGAATTGTCGAGTGAACTTTTCTGCATATATATATATATATATATATATATATATATATATATATATATATATGTGGAAGAGGAATATTAAAATCTTCCTCTTATTGAATATTTCAGTTTCCTATATTTATCTCCATATGGATAACTATGTAACAGGAGATTTATTTAGACCATGGAATTTAATTTTTAATGTAATTTTTATTTATGGGGAATTTTACGCGTATCTTTTTTATTAATTTTGAACTTCTTTGCGGAATATATGACAATGTGCAGTACAAGATGTAACGAAATATAACGCCACCGAGCAAGATGTGACTTTCCATAAAAATGTATTTTTCGAAAACGCTTTCGTTTTCGAAAATGAAGTAAATACGCTCACGCACAATGCTTCGTGGAGTACGTGTATATTTTAAATCGAGTATGTACGCGTTTTAAATGAAATGCGTTTTAAATTAAATGCAGAATGCGCGATGTTTAATAAAATAAAATTTTTAAAATAAAAGTTCCGCGCAGAATTTTGCAGAAATATTCGACGCGTGAAATATTAATGAAATGTTCCCCCTGCCGGATAAATAAATATAAAAACGTTGTTAAATTCTCCGCGAATTATCGATCGACGAGAGGAAATCGTGCCTTCGGATTTACATACGTTAAATGAAAAGTAAAGAATGTTTTAATAGTTATGAAGTTCAATAGCGTAAAATTCGTTAATACAGCTTGATAACACCAGCGAGCCGGCGAGATGAATTATCAAGTATTTGCAATGAATCGGGCTTTACTATAACGCATAGAAAGTTGGGCATAAATTTTATAGTTATGGCCTGAAAGCGTGGTTAGATTGAAATTGAAGTAACTGCGGGGCCAGTTAATGTGAACGTTGTTCCTGAGTTTATGATTTCTGTATTATTGCTATTGTTTCTATCGTACGGATGTGTGAATTAAATTCGTTGCTTTTATGGCGAACTTTTAAAGTGAACAAAGTTGGACAATACCTATAATACATACAAATTTCATACTGTTTTATGTAGCCTGCGGTCCCCCACCACTTGCAAACAAATTAAATCCATATCCATTTATCGTGCAGAGCCAACGTAATTCGCGATTCGCAGAATAGGACGTATTGCATAATTCTAGCGGAAGTCAAATCATTTCGAAAAATCATTTATATACATGATGAAGGAATAATGAGGGAATTTATACGATTGCTATCTCAACTACCATGCCATCAATAGATTTTAATATTATTATGGCAATATTATTCAATATTACGATATTTCACACAGACTCAATACTATAAAACCTCCTGTCAACTGTTGAATAATTATTACAAAAATAGAATTTATATGCAGTGTAGAATAGAAGCAACAGATTCTCTTTCATTTTTCTTTCAAATTTCATTTATGTGCTACACGCTATACGTAACGCTGCACATTACAATAGATACTTCATTCTGAATATTTCATATATTTTTATGTATGAAATATACACCTACGTACCATGTGCGTGGGTCTTTGCAACTACCAATTTCCCACGAATGCATAAAAATTTTATGAGCTTGCCATGCATGAAAATCAAACTGCTCCTCGTTCCTCTTCGAGAGGAAATTTTCTGAAATTTCGTTTCGTGAGCTGTTCTCTAATTTTTTTTTTTTTTTATCGGGATTGTCTTCGACGAAAGTTCTCACCGTTGTGACGTGACAAAAAAGTGGAGAAAGAGATCGTGTTCGGAGTTCAAGGTTATCTACCGCAATCGTTTCTTCCTGTACTTCAATTAGATATAGCGTATCCTGTTCGTCGCCCGACTCCGCCACGAACTTTGACAACCGTCCGAAAGTTTCCGCGACTTTGTTCATTCGTTTGGTCCATCTCTTAAACCATCACAGCTATTAGTTCCCGAGTTCTTCCGGTTCTATCGAGAATGTCTTCGCCAGCTCGATAAGCTTTTATCATTGCTGAATATTCAAGAAATTTCAATAGAATTTTTGACAAACTGTCGTGCTACGACGACATAGAACGAGATGTTACAATAAAATAATAGGTGTATGTCATACATGTAGCAGAGACTCCTAAATCTGAACTAATTATATATGAAAAGACAGAAAATATTATGAGAGAAATCATTGAATTAAAGGGAATAATTAAATTAAATTAGGTGTTAATATTGTAACTGTACATGTAGTAGAAAAAGACGAACTGAACTGATTTGAAAAAATGTTATAAAAGAAAAATAGTATGGAATGAATACTACATTTAAATATAATTAAACATTGATAAAACTTATAATAAAGATTATATTATAATAGAGTATCTGAATAATATAGGGAAACTAAAGTGTACCATTGATAGAATTTTAAAATTGCATTTTTCTAATATTAAATTCCGTGTATGCAAATAGAGATGAAGAATGCAGATTTTTTAATAGATTAAATATTGCTATGATATTTAGTGACCAATGTGTATATTTTATATTATCATCCAATGATGCAATCTCTCATATATTCGATCAATATTGTTTTTCATATTTTGATAAATTCATTACTGTCGTAAACATAATTATTTACTACAAAGTTTTCGATTCCACTAGAATTAATTTTTGGAATAATTTATACTAAATGACTAAGATTTTCGGTATTTCATTCCATTTCGTGCAAAACATATAAAGTATAAAGCATTACTATAAAGTTATTCAGCCTACTGAAATTCTTCAAAATATTTCGAACAAACGCGTGCAATAATTAGATCAATAAAATTTTGATTATTTCATTTCACTTTGTATTCAATTATACATTGTTCGCAGAAATATATACATATATAAAGATTCAATTGAACAAAACATTCCAAAGTTAAATAAGTTAATTCTAAATTATCACGATCTTCTCAATGTTCAATTATTTTTTCGCTACTGAACATAATTCTGCAAAGTATGCTGTCTTAACTAGCACGTAATTCGTCAAGTCGTCAATGCCACATAATACAGAATAACTCCCACACAGTTGCGAATTAACTCGTACAAAATAATTTTGTTACAAAAATAAAGAAAGATGTCTGTCACTTGTAAACATTTTGTTTGCATGACAGAATGTTCGTGTGGCAAAGCGTTTGGACGTTGTTACTGTGCACCACTCTACGTTGAATCGTTCTTACACGAAATTACCAATTGAATATACGCTTGAATATTACACGCATACACGCGCGCGCGGGGAAATAATTTTCTTGAAAGAAACGGAAATGTTAATACGAAGCGTAAAAGCATCGCGGGACTTGCAAATGTGAGGGATAAAAAAAAAAAAAAATGAAAGCAAATACTGTCCGCGTACGGCGGAGCGACCGTAGTAGGTCCCGCCTTCAAGTTTTTAATTTAACTTCCCGCTGCTAATGAATGAATTTTAGGAACTTTAACGCAAACATCAATTTAATTTGCATCGTAAATTAATTGGCATTTCTAACTAACGCGTTTTAACATACTCGTTTCTAGAAGTCACGAAACGTTACATATTCCAACTTCGCCGCTGCGAACGTCATAGTGGACGCACACGGACGCGGTCTGAAACTCGGGAAGATCTTGCCGCACGATATTAAAAATTATTAAATTGCTGAAATTGAAGGGTACGAGTTTCATTCATTCGGTTCTACGCGCTGCTCTTAATTTCGGTATGGTACGCGGATCTCCTTCCATTTTTCGTGCACGTTTCAACCGTGGGAAGATACTTGACGTTTTAATTAGACGTTTAATGATCAATTTGTTTCAACCGTCCAACGGTTAACTCGATGTTTCAGAAAATCTTGTCCTTTGATCTTTCAATTTTTGAAAAGGCCACGACGTTAGTACATTATCTTCAAATTAAAAGACTAACGAAGGAATTGAATAAGTGTAATTGAGTGTTCCATTGTTACTCGACAATAAACAAAGGGTTGTTTGCAGTAATTGTAATTTCCAGGCAATAATGTTACATCGTGCGTACAATTACAGGACAGGAACGAAAGGTTTTAAAATTTCATCTGTGACACTTTTCAAGGGTCAAGCTTAAAAAATCTTTCAAATAATAGAGAAATACAATTCGCAGAGCGAGCCAAAATAATGTTCAAATATATTTAAACGGGAGAAACATTCGACAACCCTGAGTCCCAAAAGGAAAGAGCAACAGAATCTCGTAGTATTTTTTTCAGTAATTTCCAAACACCGGTCGATAGTTTAATCTTTTCACGGTGGAAGATCCCATCTATCAGGTGCCTATAAATCTGTAAGATAACTCGGTTTCACGGAAGCCTTGAACGCGGCCTTATGGCCATTTGAAATCAGGCGAATCGATCGGCCAACGTA
Source organism: Tetragonisca angustula (assembly GCA_036937485.2). Taxonomy (NCBI): domain Eukaryota; kingdom Metazoa; phylum Arthropoda; class Insecta; order Hymenoptera; family Apidae; genus Tetragonisca; species Tetragonisca angustula. The sequence continues at coordinate 985,459 of JAWNGG020000063.1, read as the reverse complement.
TCCAGGAAAAAGGATCAATAGGGCCGTAACGATCCCGCACTTTCTCCCGTTGCTTTCGGCCACTCGAACGAATCGAATTCAGTTATTCCTGGCAGGTCTCACGTAAAATTGGCTAGTCTGAGGAATATTGCTGGAAAGACTTGCCGTGGTACGACGACGACGACGAAGAAGAAGAAGAAGAAGAAGAAGAAAAAGGAGAAGGAGAAGAAGCACGCTGGAACGGAGACACGACTTCAGAGATTGACTAGAGGGGAATCAAAGAAAGTGAGACAGAGAGGAAAGAGAAGTGAGGATAGGGATAGGTTAGGGGAATATTAAAGGTCGAGAGTTGAAACACTGAGTAAGGGAGGGAGGGAGGGAACATGTGACTGAGAGAGGCTTCTATTCGCGCTCATTTGGTATTCCGTGGAAGATCTACCTCCGCCCTATCTATTACTCTCGACTTTCCTTCGGCCCACGAGCGCGTTTTGCCCCGGGTCTCGCCGATTTATGGATCGAGAGCCGGGTTTGTTACGAGGTTAGCCATGTTCGAATTATCAGGCCACTCAGCCGGTTAGCCGCCCCTCCGCCTGTCAAGCCTCGCCAAGTTTTACGCTCGTTGGAACCTCTTTACGACTATTTTCAAATAGCATCCGGAGAAAAAGAAGCCCGCAGCGTAGAGAAGCAGAGAGAGAGAAATGAAACATCTTCATTCACTCTCTCTCTCTCCTACTAACTGTAATATCTCCTTTGAACTCGCGATGGAAAACTAGAGTACTTTCGCGCATACTTTCCCTTTGACCGAGGGATAGACTTGCGAAAACTTACGCGGACCAACGAACACCGATCCCTCCGTATCCTGGCGATCGATCAATTCGATATCAAAACACTCGATTAGAAGTGTCGTTGCATATTGAAATTTTTGAGCACTACCATCGGTATCAATTTTCGAAGCTTCTTGAGTCAATGTCGAATTGAAAAGTACTTACAGAAGATCAACACCTGTTATTCGGTATCACGTGGAGATAACGTCGTATAGTCATCGGGCATTTTAAGATTCGCATCGGAACGATATGAAATAATTATGCAATTTCCAATTGTAAAGGTACCTTTTACAATTCTCATACATTTGTGACTTAATAATTTCATAATTATAAATTTTCATATACGTAGAAAATTTGTAATTTGTGAACTTGAGCTAATCTAAAATGTTTCACTGCAAAAATTATTGTTATATTTTGTCTCGATATTCATATATAGATACCATCATTATATGTCTTAATGTTCTTTATTATATATTTTTATATATTTCATAGCAACTTGTACATTTCGTACTAATCGACGTTAATAATAACCAATATCTCGATGTAGTGGCCAAGTTTACCGATAAACGTGCTTCAAAATTTTTGTCAGAAGAATTTATAACGACTCGAGTATCGAAGTATCAATCAATTTAAGTATCAATACTTTCTCAGTGCCTAAACCGATGTTAATTCCATTGTACGGTCTTCTAATTTTCGGATTAACATTAATCAGTAATCAGTTTAATCACTTTTTGGCCAACCAATCGTGCAACACTCCTTATCTATTTTTCTTTCGTTATTCGTTCTCGATAACCGACTCGACTCGACTGGATGAATTCGCCGCCGAGACTGAATTATTGGTTAAAATGATTTGGTGGCTGGCGGCTGATGTTCTCGCGTTACAAGATTATATATTGGCTACGTGGCAGGAATTCACTCTATTACGAAGACAAAGGATTCGTAATGGAATTACAAGCGGATCGGATATGCGAAACTTAACGTTGTTAACGTTGTGTTAGACGACCGCGTCGTTAATTTTAATTTGTACGGTGTGAGCGGTAATCAGTTGTAAAACATGAGCCTCGCTGTTAGAATCGGTAACGTTTGCGACAGTGTATTTTCGAACGTGTCGTTTATCTTTCTCTCGTGACGTTGAATGAAATTGTGTTTGTCGGACGCGAGAAGAGTTTCGATGTGACAAAAGTAAAACGCTTCTTGGTATTCCGATGTTTATCGTACAAGAACTTTCTATGTGTTTTATTTAACTGTTATTCGTGTTACATTTTGTTTTTTCGCTATGTTATATCTAATTTCATTCATAATCTCATTGTTAGTCATTCAATACGTGTTATATTTAATGATTTAACATCTAATACACTTCATTCACGATAGAGATTTATTAAAATTTGAAATTGAATGTAAAAATGAAAAAAGAATGTTAAATTTTAAAATAGTTTCATGGGCAACTGTACATAGTTGTTACAAGACCGTCTACGTAATTAAAAATTTCTGAAAATTTCATAATCACAAAGATTAAAAGTCACGGAAAGAAAAGAAAAGATGTAAGTCGTTATACTAAAAATAAAATGACCAATATATAGAAAAAAGGTGTACAATTCAATTAAGTATTCTGTTAGAAAACAATTTATGCATCTAGTACGTAGGTTGTTACATTGAAATAATTTTTCAACTATGGAATAGCGAATTGCAATATATATTTCATAAATAAATTCAATTCGTGCAATTTGTACTAAAAGTACGAATTTTTACAATTAATATTATCGTACAATGATGTGTGTACAAATCTAATTCGTAATATTATACTGCTAAAAAATTATAATTATATTATGATTATAATTATAGTTTACAATATATATATATATATATATATATATATATATAGAGTTTATAAATATAATTACAATTATAATTTATAATATATACATATTTATATTATAATTATATTAAAAAATTATAATCATAGATATTGTAGGTATTGTACCGTTCACACCTTTCAATTTCGAAAGAAGGATAATAAGTACGAATCGCTAATTTTTCTTTCATTTCGTAACTAATAAAACTCCAGGTCAGTTTAGTAAAATTGAAGTGAAAATACCCTGGTTAGACGAAAATATCGGAAATCGTCAACTGTCAGTTTCATTTAAGCGAAACTGTCGACCGATACTCGATTCTAAGGGGCTAGATAGAGGTCCCTTGAAACGAACATCCAAGTCATCACGTTGAATTATCTAATAATGGAAATAGATTGGTACCGTCGATCTGCAAGAACGGCTAGATCGCATATCGGCAAGTCGGATGAGATTGTCGTTCCTAAAGCAATTCTACGCGAGCATCAGCCTTTCCAGTGTCCTATCAGTAGCGCAGTTTCGCTTAAGACATCTGCCACGTCTTTCGAAAGGTGAAGGACTTCCCACCTTCCAATTCTACCATCGGAGAATTCTTTGTTGACACTCTTTCCATTTCCACGGCTTTATAAGACTTATCCTCGCAACACGTTGTATTTCTTACGGGACGATACAAACTGAAATCGTGTTCCGAATTTATGTGATGATTTCTGTCATTTTCTCTGAGTCGTTCGATTCAGTGTAAGAAAGGAAGAAGGAGTATTTTATGTTGAAAATAAATGTTGAGTGTTTGAACGTTTCTTTGGGGCCTGAGGAAATTTTCTTTTAACCGTGGAATGGTAATGATAGAATCATTTGGTGAGAAGAGTGATTGTTGTGTTTAATATTGATAAAATACCTATTCTATTATGTAAATTTTTTAATATACAATTACTGTGTATTACGATATAATATAAAATATAATATAATGTAAATATAAACAAATATAAATAAATATAATATAAAATGTAATATAACGTAGATGAACGAAATATAGCTCGAATGGTGAATTATCTTGCATTAAATTTAATAAAAATATTATCAATTTTGTATAGTAACACGTTAATTTTGATTTGAAATTGTTACTTTCTCCAGAACCAAATTTTAAACACTCCGAGAGAAATTGTTTGCCAATAACTATTAATAATTTCGCAAGTCTGTCCAATTACGATAAAATTAAGATCAATTTTACCGAAAGGAATTTATAATTTATTTAATTAATACCTATTTGATTGAACAACTAAATTACAGTTCAAAAGCTACCGAAGCTATTAAAGGATGAAATATGAAAATGCAATAAAAATTAAAACAAAGAATTTAAACTCGAAATATTGCCACTGACGTAAGATTCGTCAATCATCATTAGCGTGAAATCGAATTTTTGTTCGTTGGAAATTTTTGGCGAAAATGGTGAATTTTTCTCTAGTGAAGAGTGACATTCATTCTCGGTTCGTATAATACACGATCTTTAATCAAGCGGACGCCGAGAGTTTCTAAGCCGCAACTGTTTGCTGTTCGTAACTTATAATTGGTACAATCCGAACTGGATCGAGTCCTCTGTTCCATCGGCATCTTTTTAAAATGTCCTTCGACGATCAACATCGAAGCCAGTTTCGCAGTAACGTGCAACACCTTGTCAGTTAATTCTAATTAATTACACACCATGTCCCGTCACCATCATTTCATCGGGTCGAGAAACAAAGAAAACACCGGCCTGTTTCGCCGTCTGTTATTTTCTCACCACCGATCACCTTTGCGGTCACGGCGACGCGAAAAAGGAATACGCAAGTAGCCGAGGCTCTCCTCTGACGATGAAATTTCGTTTGCCGCCGTTGAGGTGCTTTTCGCGCAAATATTTCCATTGAAATCGAGAACACGTGTACCTCTCGGCTAGTCCGTTCTTTCTCTCCACGTATAAAGCTTCTTATTTCCATTTAATTCACACGTAACTACGAAACTACGCGAAACAGAGTTCCGCTTTTGTAGTTACCGAAGCGAAGGTCTGTTAAACGTGTCTCATTAAGAGTCGTCGTGAGACAATGATCTGACAACAACGGGGGGGACCTCTGTGCTGAAATGACTCGTTGATTCGATTAAAAATTTTAGGAGTGTTTCCAACAGAAAGAGGAAGATTACGAATGAAGAAAGATTTCATGGGTCTGAATCCTTTTGCAAGCAACTAGTGAGTATATTCACCATTTGTTGTGTATATTATGTATTATTGTTGTTACGTGTTATGTGTTATGAAATATAGACACAGTGGCTATTATGGTCGACTTTCCTATAGAGGGTTAATTAATTTGTTAATTAAAATCGAGCTATTTTCCAAATATAGGATTTCAGGAAAATTTGCAATATGTAATTACGATATGTGGTAAAGAAAATGAAAACTTATTCTAGTTGTAATTATTATAATAGCAAGAACACATTTCACATAATATACACGTGTATATTCTGCGTACACAAAAATTGTATAGTGTATGGATCTCGTTTATCATTTGGTAAAAATACTGTCATCAGCAAAATGCTCTCGATCAAATGGTAAATATTCAATAATCTTCAATCTTCTAACATTGCAAGTCTAAATAAAATTCTATTGAATTTCTTTGAAATATGATATATATACTAACGATTTCAATTTAATTCAAATATTTCAATTTAATACGAAAATATTTCACTGTTTTCTCGAATATTTTCAGATACTCGCGTATTTCGATCTCGAGCTTTTCTCCAGGAGTTTTAGAAGAAACATTTTGTCAAAACTTGACCAAACGAATAAATAAAACACGTTTACGAAATGGTCGAAATATTACTCGTTTCTTTGAATAATTGAAATTATCAGATACACTTTGATGACTTGATTGCTGTATGTTATTTCAAACGCAACTCTGTCGAATTGTTACAGAAAATCGACAGGTTGGAATTATTATATATAATGATATTTGCTCAACGCGGGAACAGCACAGGTGAAATCGGTCAAATGCTCGTTGTTTCCCATTGAAATTTGCGTATTAATTGACGATTACTCTTTGAACTTGCTAACTGCCAGTCTAGCACGAAGAAAAGTGGGATAACCAAGTGAAATATCGATTTCGTTTGGATTACACGTTTTCAACTGTAAACGCTTGTATACGAGGGTCTGTCGTGATATCAAGATCACTCGTTCCAGCACCTAACTGGACTGCTACGGGAATAACAGAATTCTACCGAATAATACGCACGTATACGATCGTATCCAACAATGGGAGTTTCTATTTTTTGTCAACTCATTTATCAATGCACAACAAGCACGCGTTACTAACAATAAGTTGAAATATGTATCAATCTTCAGACACGGGAGATAATTTTCCACTTGCATGCACGGTGGTAATTGGGTTAACTTGTCTCGACGGTGTAATTCTCTTTTAACTGGATTTTTCCTTCACTTGACTATTTCAATTTTTTCATCGGTGTTTCGGTCAAGAGAATTTTTATTCCTTCATTTTCGGAAAAATTTATCAAATGTTTCAATTTAGAATTTGCCACTTAAATTTAGATAATTTATATAACTTCAGAGATGGAGCAACGACGTGAGTTTGTCAATTCATAAATGAAAATATTGTTGTTTCCGTTAAAATAATATAAAAAGTCTTAATAATCAACTCTTCAAAAATGATAAAACTTTATTCGTTTATTTCATATAATTTTTGAACTTTCGTATAAACTTCGACTAAAATTGTGTTAATTACAAACAGTACAAGTGTATAACTTGTCTGTTCAGTTGAATTGTCATTTTCATATGAAAATTTTGTAGTCATCGAGGTACATCAATTTCATTATTTCTTTACGTTGATTTATCGTATATAATACACGAAATATATTCAGTTAAGGAAATTAAAATTGCTAACAAAATGTCAAAATGTCGGATTTATTAATTAGTATTTGTCGCAGATGTTGAACACCTCGTGAGATCATAAAAATTCAATTGGTATCAGGGGTGGCATAACGAGTTAACCTTTCTTAAACAGTCTTTTTTTCTCCCTGTTCCGTTTTGCCTGTTCTTCATCGCAACACTTAAACGCTAATTAATATTCTACGTTCATTATGACGAGCTATTTTGCATCACAGTTACGTGTCTCTCATCGAGTGTTGCTTTAATTTTATTCTGGTAGACTGGAGTTTTACGTTAAACAGCTACTATTTCTTTTTATATACCTGTTACGTTCGTTCGCAGTTTCATAAAACGGAACCATGCGAAATCTTATAATTTATCAGTTCTTCCACTTTGTCACTGTTACGTTGCAATCCTTGAAATTCGACGAAATTTGAAACACTGGCAAACAGAATAAAATTCAAATGCACGCTTTCGAATGATTCGGTGACAATACTGTTGGTAACACTAATAATAATTACTATAATAACATTAATATTATTAAGAATTATAATAATTATAGTAATATAATATATATTAGATATTTCACATGTACTCGTAAATTTTTCAAAAACGCTCAAACATCCACGATTTAATTCTTATACGTATGATTACATCTATATTCCAATAAAATGCAAACAAAAAGTTGATTTCAATGTACATGAATACAATTAAATATGAACAACTTTCGGCGAAACTACATACATGATTGTGCTATCGGATGGAGAACTGTGGAAAGTCATCTAATTTTTCGAATTTAACATTATAAAGTAATCAACGATGCTACCTCCGAAAAATAAAATTTCCCAGCACTGGGAGTTCTGATTAATTTCTGATTAATTTTAAATTACAACACAGAGAGAAAGGGAGGCATACAACTAATTAGATTTTCCTCGTAGATTGGTAAAAAATATCGCGTGGTTGTTTCGGTACGAGCGTGATGGATCGAGTAAAAATTGTCGTTAATTTTCAGGACAACGCGGGGAGATCATTGTTCGATGAACAGGCTGACGAGCATAACGAATAAAACTGTCTCACGTGGCTGAAGAGAAATCAGATGGGCCCTCGAACCAATGGAAATCAACCTTCATTTCACGCGATCGAGTTTCAAACTCGACGTGTACACGCGTGCATCGCTCGCGATCCTGTGAAATCGCTGGCTTCGGCGACGCTTTATCATCGAGATTTCGGTCAATCGGATTTGCGGATTACCCTCGATCGCGGGGTTTTAAATAGCGGCGCCACGTGCAAACGCAGTTCGTGAGAGTTCGTGCTTTGCGCTGGTAAACGCGAACGTACACTCGTTTATTGAGAACGCGAATGTCTAAGAAAGAGCGTACGCGATATTGAAAGCAAAAAAATATATCGATATGTGAAATAAATGAGAAAACAGTGTGAATATGCCAGCTTTGCGTGTAATAATTTTCAAGAATTAACATTGAAAGCTAATTTATTAAAAAGAGAAGCTTCATCCTTCGAATTATCACTGCTATACACAAAATGCTAGAAGTTTAATACTAAGGAAAAAGGTATAGAACAAATTAAGATTAATTCTTGAATCGATGCAAGAAATAAATGAGAAAGCAATGTGAATATATCAACTTTGCGTGTAATTTTCAAAACTGCTATAAACAAAATCCTAGAAGTTTAATATCAAAAAAGAAGTATAGGACGACTTAAGATTAATTCACAACAACGTTCTACTAATTAAGAGTGTATTTGCAATGTTTCGATATATTTATTCACTGTATTTTATATTGCATTATAAGAATTTTAAACCTCTAATAAATGAACCAATTATTTCAAGTTATCTATACGATACTCTAGTACATTCAAAAAGTTGAAAATGAAGCTGGACGTTTCCCTTTGGATAAAATTAATTTCAAAGAGCTGTAAATACTTTTCTGACTATCTAAATGGATGGACAGTATAATTTGTTTTATTAGAAACAATTCCACAAATTTTTAAAAAACAATCTATCATTTACTCCAAATACTGTACTTTAGGTCACTAATTGCACGAAGCATATAAAGATAATAAAAATATACAAGAAATCCCTTTTCTTCTGTTATTTTATAATCTATAACGTGGATTAAACGTGTATAAAATATTTAATATTCATACATCTACAGACATGATTCTACAGACGTATTAATTAAAATATAGTATTCCAGAATTAATAGAAGTTTTACAAAAAATATATGCTCGTTGTCAGTAATAAAAAGTTTTATTCGTAAAAGGAAAAAAACAAATCACTTTCCTTCATATGTCCTTTAATTAAGTTACACATGAGTTTTCTACGATCCAATTGATTTGCTACGTATTTTCAAGAATGTTGCATATATCTTTCCCTGGTCATTCACGTTTTCAATGAACAAACACCGACAGAAAAAGAGAAAAAAAAAAAGAAGAGAAGGAAAGAAAAGAAAAGAAGAGAATATCTAATGTTATACGTACGAGTGTCCACGGTTACTTCCACACCTGTGGCGAAGGGGGAGGGGGAGGATGTATACGTGCCGGCGGATATTCCCGTTCCAACAAATTTCGTTGGAATTGGAATAAAAGTAATTAGAGGCATTCGTGTCCTCCTGTAATTAGCTTGTGTGTGCACTTTCCAGCACGCTACCCCCTCCCACCCCTACGGCGACTAATGCGATTCTTGTGACAGTGTCGTCCAATTTCATGCCGCAGTATCGCAGCCGGTTATTCCAAGAGACACGAAAGCCGTTTATCTATCCCGGCGAATAAAAGGAGCAAAGTGCCTGGATTATAGGCACGAGGAACGAACCGGTGGGTAACTACGATCGCGAATCTGATTCCTCCTCTGTCGTTGCCATTTCGTTTTTACTCCCTTCCTCGTGTAGTTTCGCGCACTGTCGATTAATATCGCCACCCCCCCCTCCCCCTCCCCCCTCCCCACTGGAACCGCTGGAATAAACGTGACGGATGAGCAGAAATCACTGGTTTCGCCGATCGTACGCGAAAGTTTTCGAGCTTTCGACGAATCGAGAATTTCTAAGCGGGTTATTAATTCTGCTCGTAGAGTTTTATTTGTTGAGGTATTCGGAGTGATTTGATTCTACACTGTATCATTCCTTTCTTCTTCTTTCCAGTTTGAAATTAATTGCTTTGCTATAAATTATTTGTATTATTTGTATATAACATATACATAATACAATGCAATGTAATATGTATATTCTCTATTAGGGGTTGGGAGGAATAGAGATATAAAGGAACGCAGAAGGGAGGAGGGGAAAAGACTGAAGAAGAAGCAGCAAGACAATACCAAAGAAAAAGCAATAGTAGAAGACAGCAGAAAGTTTTTCTTTTTTTTTCACATTGTAGTACCTTTTGTTTTACTTTTACTCATAGTTCCTACAAGAAGACGAGCAAAAGACAAATTAGATCCATAAGACGTAGACACTAAGGATTAGCTGTAGAAGTAGAAATAAGAAAGATGTAAACTCGTTGTAAACCGGAAGCCATCCTAAGCCGCTTAGGCAAGGATTACATATAAATAAATAAATATATATTCTCTATTACTTATATATAATATTTCTATAAATTCTCAGTTTTCAACTGTGGATTAGAATCGCGAATTCAATTTCTTTCAGTTTTATACTTGCTGATATAGCTCTGTCAGTTATGAACGAACAGTAATCGAACGAGAAAATTTCGATCTTCAGTTAAATCGGTTGAAAATTTTTTAAATAGCTAGCCATAATAATTTGCCATCTCCTCTAAGATCTTCGATCAGTTTCTCAGTTCGTCACCATCTATCTATTAATTAGATTTTGCTATGAATTACAAATGCTCGGGTTTATACAGAGAGTCGTTGTCAGTGTACATGATTCCGTGTATTTGATACGCGTTGCTTGGTAGAAAAAAAGTCAGAGAGAAGAATCGAGAGGAGGCGAGGGACGGTGCAAGTTCCTTCGTTATGCCAGCAGGTTTAAGTCCAGGTTATGACAAAAAGGAATAGAGATCAGCAGCGTGGATAAAGATAGTTAAACAGGTTTTACTGACAATGGATGCAGCGCGTAAGTAGGTCAGAGAATAATAGTAAGGTGGAGTAATGGTCTTGTTGAGTGAAACTGCAGGATGTAAGCATGCATTTCCGTTTGCGAGAATAGTTCGGTCTCATCTCAATTGCGTTTCAATATAGGTTGTACGTATCTCGCGTTTTGCTGAATGCGAGCGCGCTCGCAGCGCCGATCAATCAACAAATCAACTGCTTAAACTACTTCGGCGATGTTAATTGTGAATTCGCAGACATGCACTTCCTTTCCTGTTATTCTATCCAACTTTTTCCCGCGGAGTGAACGCGAAATTTGCTCGATATCGATGGAAGCCTGTTCTTCCCTTAAACGTTTTAAAAGCAAATAAAGGCGGAAGCAACTGAGAGTGAAAAGGAAACTATAAACTTGGACTCGCGAGTGAATAAACGACGAAAATTCTTATTTTAAGTTGAATTACTTTTATCCTGCAAAGTTCCATTTCTCTCCGATGTATAGTAAATTTATTAAATTGTGAACATTGACGCAATGATTACAAATTAAAGTGGTGTTTGAATTTAAAAGCAAATAAAGGCGGAAGGAACTGAGAGTGAAAACGAAACTATATACTTGGACTCGCGAGTGAATAAACGACGGAAATTCTTATTTTAAGTTGAATTACTTTTATCCTGCAAAGTTCCATTTTTCTCCGATGTATAGTAAATTTATTAAATTGTGAACATTGACGCAATGATTACAGATTAAAGTGGTGTTTGAATTTTTGTCATACTGTCGTGTTAGGAAACAAAATGTTTCGTGTTTGAATAAAATCTAACCAAGAAATTACATCCTCCTAGTTCTCGATTTAACGTAAGAAACTGTTTGATGGCAGAAAAATACGATTGAGTCAAAAGTGACTCAAAGAGCATAGCGAAATTAAAATAGATTTGACGTTAGAATTTTCATTACATTATCGCTCAAAAAGTAGCATCTCCTTCTGTTTAGAGATCAAGTTTTATATATTGTAATTAATTACAATTTCGATGCTTGAAAATATCTCAAATGAAATATTTATACGTACTTAAGCAGTTCGTCGTTTTGAAATCCTAACACGTTTCTTCCAATCGTTTCGAGGGCGTATCCACCACAGATACGCGCCACATTTGTCAGAAAGAAGGATTACAAGGAAGAAGATATCGAACGTATCACAGCAAAAATTAATCGCGCCGATATTTTCATTTATCATGCAAACAACGAGTTCCATTTCCCCCTCGTCGATAACGCTATTTCCCGACTCCGATATTTCCCGGCGTGGCGTTTAAATTAAATTAAACAGTTTAATTCGAAAGGGCGAGGCGAGGGACGGAGCTCATTTTCTGATCGGATTTAACAATAAGTCGAAAATGACGCGTGCGAAATGGAGAAGAATAACGGGGCGAAGTGACAGTGGAATTCAAACTGGATCGAGCGCGCGTCACTGGTAATTCAAATATCATCAAAGCTCGTATCCAAACTCGTATCTCATTTCCGACTTTAATTTAAAGTCTAATACATCCGGCGGCAACGCCGAAAAAGATCACATTACCCGGCGCGCGCGCCGGGTTTTCTGCTCTGAGCTTAAATATTTTCTCAATACCTCGTTTCCAAATGGCGGTGCAATTTTGACGTAACCGGCTGGCCTGATTTACCGTGTCCCTCGTAATTTCCAACGAAAGCTCTTTAACCATTTTAACGTCGAACAACGATATATCGACATCGAATCTGCGATTGCTTTCGATGTCTAAATTATCATTCAATCCTTCTCCCTCGATTTCTTTTTTAGAGTCTATACTTTTCTTCACTTTTCAGTGAATATCGTTTTCCTTTCGTTCCGTGCACATACGTGTTACATATACGTATACAACGAGCTAGTTCTAATTTTAAAAAATACAGAATATGTTTAATAATAGAAATATTCGAGTTCGCGCGCTCGTCTACATACACCTATCGATTTAAATTATTAAAAATATTGAAATACTGAAAGAGAGGCTTCGAACGTTTCATAGATCTACCACTACTTGTGACTGCATATTGGTGGTCAAGGTCCTCTTCTCGTTAGGTTAGGCAGAGGTATTTTCCCTATATATTTCAGGCTCGATGTGTGAAGAGTGGAAATTTTCTCTCTCTCTCTCTCTCTGTAACCCTTCACTGTTCGTTCTATCCTTCTCCGATTCACTTCTCGCGAAGAACCCACAGAAGAATATTTTGGTCACGTAGCAGCCATCGTTCTCTCTCAAATGCCTGAGCTTCCAAGCTCCACGCTCAGTGTACCTCTCTGAGTGATATTTTGCCGTTTAATCCTCTCTCACGATGTTAAACGCTCGTACTTCTCGACGTTCATCCTCTCTCCGTTCGCACGGTCTCTCTAATTTCCCGAAGAAGACATGTCCAGTATTATCCATCGGCTATCCGAATAGTTGCGCGAATCCTTCACCACTCGGTGTCTATCTCACCCTTTCGTGCATTTTCCAGGGATGTAAAGTTCGTGGAGAACTCTTTCGAAATTTTCTCTCGCTTTGAGTAGTTTCTTTTTATCATTTCCGAAATAATTAGTATTAGCGCATCTTTACAGTTACTAGCATATATTATCTCTTGCAATATTGTCATATATATGTAACATATATGTAGTATCCATTATACATCCGGTATAGTTTCCGAAAATGCAAGAGGTTTGTAGAAATCTTTCGTAAAAATTGTACAGCTCGATTTTTATCCGTATCGAGATCGCAATCGTACGTAATCTCAATTTCAGTTTTCAATTTTCAAACGAACGCCTCTTTCTTCTTAAAAATTCACCACTCTACAAATCATTATATACGTGTACTTAACTTTATAATACAATGAATCGTATGAGCTTTCTATTTGTATATCTTACGGAGTATTATTCAAAAATAAATATCTAACAAAAATTATAAACTGGCCATTTCGACCATTTTCTATAACTATAGCTCTAGCCGTTGAAACAACATCGAACAAAAGTACTCACATAATTTCGCTTAAAATATTAAACTATCGTGTTCGTATATCGAAGATGTTATGGTATACGGACCAATATTCGATCGCTATCGATTCGTATTAGTGGATTTCTAGAGGGGGCTGGTATCGAAATTTCATAACGTAACGACGTCTCTGCCGGGGGAGTAACAGCGTTCGGAGAGCACCGAATCGAAATGTATTCGCATGTGTCGAACGTATCCGGTGGAGAGAAGCTTCTGGTCGGTTTGTATCGTAAGCTGTGCAAGTCAAACGTTACCGGCTTATAAGCTTTCTCCTTGGCATGCGAAGAAAGGGAATGTAGAGTGGAGTGGAGAGAGGGAGGCTTCGAATATTACACGAAAGTAAAAACGGATACACTTGCAATGTATTCATTTCGTACAATCTCGTTCCCAACTGTAAAAGTGTGCACGTACAGGTTTCGAAAACGTATTTGCAAGCAGTTCGATGTTTGTAAGATCCGAAACTTTCACGAGTCGAATATTGGAAATCAGAATTATGCAAAGTGGTCGTCAGTGTGTGAATGAGTACGTTTTTATTTTATGTGGAGCAATAAATGGATATATATATATATATAAATATAATCATTATTATTAGTTATTATGTATGCATATGACTGCATAAAATCATTTTATACAAGTAGTAAATGAACGAATGTAACGGATTAAAAACTGTTTCAACTTCATATAAATTTCTGATTTTGAATAACTCGAGATCGATCGGCAACTCAAAAGTTGTCTAATGTAAACGCAGCTTGACGGACAGAAATATGAAACTCGTTTGTGAGTACAATAGGACTTCGTTTATTCGAACACGGAACAGGGAACAAAGCCGTTCGTTTAACAAAAAGACTGACTTACTATATCCCACTTCTATTTATTCAAACAAAAATAATAGATTACCTTTATTTCATTTTCGTTCGTTTAAATAAAAATAACATATTAGAATAACAGAGGTTGATCAACTATTGTCGAACTAGTTTCACCGTATTTAGAAAACACCCCCTTTAAACACTTGCGCTGGCAACTGATTGCGGACCATAACGTGTGACCAAATCGTATACAATAATTCGTCGGCACGACATGATTGGACAGAAATTATTGAGAAGTAATAAATTTATCATCTGTTTCGCCTGTGTTACACTTATAAAATCAAAGTAATTAACTATAAATTAATGTAAAATAAATTATATATAATTAAAACTAAAAATACTGCAATTTTGGGACAAAATTCCAGGCACGTTATTCCAGCGCATGAGGTTAAAAATTTCGTAACTGCGCGCGCTCGATCCTCGTCCTTAGGAGGAACACTATCCACGTACGCAACGGTAACCAAAAAACCGATTCGGTTCGAACGACGTTTCAATTCTGGAGTAATGGCGGACCCGTGGCAGCAGCAGTTTTATGAGATGTGAAATTAACCGTCCGACTGATGGGTTTGGACGAAATCCGTGGCCAGACCCAAAATCCGTTTCGCGCAGACGAAGATTCCGAAAAAAAACGCCCCCCGATCCCGTGCATCGCGGGTCAGAAAATCAATATCGTTGCGAGTTCTATCAAGCGAGAGCAAACGAAACGTTTCGGCATGCCAAGTGGAGTAGCAGTACGTTCGCTCGCGTATTGATTGACGCTGGCAAAATAGGAGTTGCACGAGAGAGAGAGAGAGAGAGAGAGAGAGAGGGATTCGACTGGTACAGTTATTAACGGAGCCAGCGACTATTCGATTACGAGAATTTCATAGTTGGCCGCTCGTACCGCGCCTCGCGCCGCTTTTATGTAACTATTATTACACCTGTTAATTCGACTGTTCCGCGGCTGCTGGGGCGCGCGCGAGCGCGGGGGTGTTTCGCCGCTGCTTATGCGCCCCCGCGGCGTCAGCGAGAGCGACGACGCGACGTCGTCGTGCGTTAAACGCCTGTAAATTAAATAAGCTCGCTCGAGAAACAGGCTTCCGACGAAATCTCTCGAGGAAGTGCGATTAACCGGGGGTTTTTTTTTCTCCTTTTCCCTCCGAGCGAGCGGTATTAACGTCGCGTTGAATAACATTTCACGGGTTAAGAAGGGTTATAATTAGACGCGCTCCCCCGGCGTTAGACTTCGTCTCGCTGCTCCCTTCGTGGACGTAGATTCGCGAGAACGAACGTTTTGCCGAATTTCGTGGGCACAGTGCGACCTGTGTGGGGGAATAAAAGATTCGGGTATTCCTAAATTGTTACCTGGATACTAGGTCTTTTTAATTAGACAGTACTGGTTAGATAGATTCCTGGTATAGAGAGTGCGTGTCGATAAATATTAATAATTCAATAAATAATTAATTGAATTTTCGACATGGTTAATTGAGGAATTATTATTGCTCATGAGTGACAGTGATGTATTCCTTCTTGCTCAATATTGTCGTAATTATGAAAGGGTACAAACAAAAAATTATTAAAATGAAACAAGATATTTGTATAATAAAAGACTCGATTAAAAGACTTTAATTCTATATTGAAGGATTGATTCTTTTAGCGATATTTCATTTTGGTGTTTCGCTCGTACCTTCGTTGCAATAAATAATTCTTGGTAATTCTAATTATGAAAGGGTACAAAGAAAAAACTACTGAAACGAACGGATATATCTGTATAATAAAATTTACACAATTACTCGAGTTCTGTATTAAAGAATAGATTTCTTTACCTCGTGGCTAAAGGATAAACCAAAAAATAAAAGAACAAATGTGTTCGACTTGCACGAGAAGTTTGTTCGAACCGAGGAACATTGCAGAGAAATATTCGAAACAAGCGAAATAATTTTCAGAATTTCGTAGAATTTCAATCACTAATTTCCCGATCCGCGAATAAACTTCTATATCCAGATATTCGTGCGGAAATGCTGATTTTCGTCCGAAATTCTACCGTTCGCCGGCGTCGCGCCATCGGCGTGAGTGGCTTCGCTATCAATTTATCGAAGTCGAGCGTCATGGAACAAAAAAAAAAAAAAAAAAAGAAAAACGAGAACGAGAAATTTCACAATTAGATCACGCGATCGAAACGCTTGACTGATAAGCCATTAACGTTAGCACCAGCACGTTCGGAATAAGTTTCAGCTCGTTTCATCTGCGAATAAATTTAATTCCCCCCCCCCAACCTCCTTCGAGTTTAAATAAGATTTAACCAACGAAACGTCCACTTTGTTTCCACTCTCATTTAACTTTGAAAAGCTTAAACTCCGCCCGGTTTCGAAAATGATTAGTCGCTCCACGAAATTCCACCCCCCCCCATCCTCTCCACCTCCCCCCATCCGCCCATTCTGATAAACAACTTTTATTCAGAAATTGCTTCTGATATTGCTTTCGCTACGTTCGACGATGAAATTAAAGGTAGGAGAAGAATAGAAAGGAAGAAAAAGGAAAAAGGAAAAAAATGGAATGGGGGGGTGGGGGTGGAGAAACGTCCTTCGCAAGAATAACGCGTCGTTCTCGTAAGAAGTTAATTTCATTTCCGTTGCAACTTTCTTCGCGACTAGACTAGACGTATTCCCCGGAGGACACGCGCGCGCGCATAGAAATACCGGGTTTCCAGGCAGACAGCTTAGCGATGTACTCACATGGATTAAACGGGAACCTTTTTACATTATCCGACTACCGTCAGAAACATCCGGCCTTTTTTGTTTCGGACCCGCCCTCGATCTTGCATCCACCTCACCCTTCCGTCATTTTTTTTCCCCCTTCGTTCGCAGAGTTCGTTCCGCTCCCGTTTCACCCTCGCTTCGGCCCTTCCGCCCAACCCCCCTTCTCGCGTAGCGTTGATCTCTTCTTTACCACGGCCCCGGACGTCTTACGGTTCACTGCGTCTTACAGATTCGTTTGTTCCGGCTTCCCGTGGAATTTCCTGCACGCGTTCAGGACCCACGCACGTCACGCGCGTATCTATACCGATGCAACGGAATTTCAAGTGTGAAATTCTTGTAACTTCATGCACGGGAACAACGTGGTTCGCCGGGTGAAAAATTTCGATCGTCCGTCTCTAACAATTCTGCACTGAAAGAGATTGAACGCCATTGAATTTTCCGCATTTTGCTGAAAGATGCACCATCAATTACAGTTTTTCAATATTGTTTCTCTTGTTAACGATGGTGCACGTAAACAAGAAAGTCAAGCATTTCTCTTTACATTGAACATCGTTCACGGATGATATTCAGAAATTACTCGCACTACGATATACTGTCGATTGTTTTTCGATACTGTTTTTTCTATTACTAACTTTGTTAATAGCCGAGATTCTCCGAACTGAAATATATTTTGTCAATTGTTTCCCGGCATTTTGCATTTGAAGTGATTTTATTTAAATGGAAGATGGAAGAAGGCAAACAACAAACAGAAGAACGAGAACTTGGAATTTCACTTAATAATTAGGAGAAATTTCAGGGAAAACTGGTCAAAAATGATGCAACATAAACATAAATAATTGTTGTTAGTGCAACGAAGAACAAGGACGTGCTTTGTCAAATCGAAGAGCTTCTCCAACTGAAAGATGATACTATCAATTGTCATGTTTTATTAATTGAGACGATTTTATCCGGACGAACGACTAACCGAAGAAGAACAGAAACTACGACCAGGGAAAATCGTGAGAAAAACATTCCAAAGAAATGGCAAATAATACGTACTTAACAGACGTTTAAAAAAAAATGAAAATCTCATCGGAGATAAGACGCGAAGAAGCAGAGTGACGCGTCGTTTGGTCACTTGGTTGTAGAAAATACAACACGCGCGTTGAAAACATTTGGCCACCGCTATCATTGTCGAGCCTATTCTCTTAAGTGTACTGTCGGCTGTGCTAAACATTTCTACGTACCAGATTTCGAAAATACGCGCGCAGAGGGAAATAAATAGAAACTGGGCTCCGTCTAGTCGAGAAATCTCTGTCGAAACGCTGACGTTTCCTAGGAAACGCCTTGTGGCCTGCCTTCGGCCTCCCGTTCTTGCCGGATGCAGCGCTGTCGCTTAATTACCAGCCGTTTAGGTCTTAATTGTTAATTTAGCGCGTTACGTTATTCTTCGCGGCGCTCGTTAAAGGTGAAAATGCGGGTCGGTTACGCCGGCCAGGCGGGGAAATGAGATTTCTCTTGAGAACCGCGAAACGGAAACGAGAAAAACAAGGACAGTATACCGGCGGAGGCGGACCAAGCGTGAAGAAGAGAAGAGAGAAAGAGAGAGAGAGGGACACGAAAAAAAGAAAACGTGGAAGAAGGGTGCACTTTAACGCGACTATGCCGTTAATGGAACGTTGTAAAATGTATACGAGAGAGAGAGAGAGAGAGAGAGAGAGAGAGAAAGGGTGAGAAGTATAAAACCCGTGGCTTGACGATAAGAACGGTTGAAAGATAACAAGTTTACTGCCAGATGTTAACAAGTGTCTCGTTCTGAGTACTTTTCGCGAATGGTCTCTCTCTCTCTCTCTCTCTCGATTGTCGTCGCAAAAACTGGTTGCGAAAACTCGCGCCAATGAGGGATAACGTTTAACGCACAGTGCCAACAAATCGCGCTCGTGCTTATCAGTAACTTTTCAGCGAGGATATGTCATTAAACGAGTGATCAGTTCTATCTGGGATAAAAGGAAAGGAGAGGGCCTTTTACTGGTGTTATTATAGTATGAATTTTTTTGACGTCGATTTTATTATTTAGCGTCAATATTATTTCAGAAAACTTCCGTCCAATTTCTTGCGATCGTTGCAATTCTCTCGAAAATTAGATACTTTCAATGGGACAATGTTGTAAATATTTTAATTTCTGTTAATTTGACGAAACTACAGAATCTGAAGGAAAAAGTGACTTTTACGATTACAATATTAAATGTAATAGTATTGAAAATGAAATTGAAAATTGATTAACTGTATCAACTATGATTTGGTGGACTTTTAGTTTTTATGTTCTACGTTCAATAATTTGTCTCACTCTTCAATGATATATATTTTTTTTTTTATTTGATAAAACACATAAAAACCATAGCGCAAGTCCGAGCTACGAGAAAGTATGTTCCCATTGTTCCAACCGAGGTAACAACTATTATGTAATTTTATCCACAAATTTGTATTAATTTCCTTAATGTTCCCAGAAATCGTGACAGTTGTTGGTCTTATTTTGCGCTATTCATCATCAAATCTCCTTACTCCTGTTTTCAAATGTACTGCAACTGACGACTCGTAGTGTCTCGTTTGTATGCAGACATTTTTCCAGATACGATGAAAAAATGTTTTTGAATGATCTTTCGAAACGGTGGAAACACTCGTCAAAACAGTTTTGAAAATGCAATTACAAATTGAAATCTCTACTATATTGACTTCCATATTTCTTGATTACTCATTACACTTGCTTACTATACTTTTGATCACTTACTACACTGGTTACACTACTTTCACATTATTTTCAAAAATATTGATTTTTTCAAAGATAAAATCTTAAATGAAGAAAACTTTGTTTCTTCTTCTCAACTTATTACTATTATCTTTTTTTTTTTCATGTATTAAACCCACTATCCATTTGTATCACAAGTATTTCCCATACAGCCTTAGCTTCTAACAAAATTTTTTAATAAAATGTTACATTACATTTTCGCAATATTAAACTTCTGTAGTTATACGAAGTTATCAAGTTTACTAAAGTTACACTCATTTAGGTAGTTCTATTTCGTAACACCAAAATACGCAAACGATATGAAATTTAATATATGCAGGTACTTCGGCCCAATTAAACAGCGTATAAATGCTATAATAAATATAACGGGATGCAAACACTTGTTGTAGCCATTGCTGGTAACACTAGAACTGTCGTTACAGCGTTAATCGAACGTTAGAAACGTTTCGTAACGCTATAATAAATAACACGTTTATTAAAAGTTCCCACAAGTGTTCGAATATTTTCACAAAATTCACCGTATCCGTGTACTTTGTTTCATAAATTATTCACGGTTTCACCGTGTGTGCAACTACTTACGTTAACCTCCGACGTTCAAAAGTCGCGTTCATTACGAAACAAAGCTGAATACACTGGCGCGACCATAAATTTACAGTGTTTACAGCGGGGAGAGAGAGAGAGAGAGAGAGCGTAGATCGCTTATTTCGATTTGTTCGTTCTACCTCAATCTAAATGAATACCATTTGTTCTCCTCTTTTCGGTGTTTAACGCCGCGCTCTCAAAAGCGAACGCTCTGCTGTTTTTAAGCGTAAATTAATAATGACAAAGCTAATGGCCAGCAGCGGAATTTTACCCACGAATAATTGATAATTTCGTGCCGCGTTTATCGCTTTTATGCGTTTGTGCGGTTTCTTTCCCTCCCCCTCCCCCCCTCGACATTATGCGCGATATAATTATATCGCAACCCGCGGGTATTTTGAATCCCTTTGAATTTTAATTGTTGCTTTGTCATGCAGGCTACGTTTTCCTTCTTTTTTTTTTTTTTTTTTTTTTACGACATTTAATGCTACAAGCCTCCAACGGCGAAGCGAATTTCGATTGCGAATCACCACGTTAATTATTCGTCAAATTGCTAATTTTTTCGTATTGCGTAACGTAAATATTATTCCGCTGGAAAATACGAATATGTATTAAGATTTCGTTAGTTTCAGAAAATGAATGATCGGAAATTGAAGGTAATTAGCATTACAGAATCAAGCCGCGGGTTCTTTATGTTTCTCACGTTCTGAAAATACATCGGCACGAGAAACTGCTTCAAACGCCGCGAACGGTCGCGGGTATTTTCTACGAATATTTTACGTGTTTTATATGTGAATATAGTAAGTATTCAAGTCATTTTCCTCACTGTCTATGCTCTATCGGGCCCAAATCTTAAGAATAACATAAATATCTATATCATATAAAACCGTCAGTGGCCGAAAATTTAGTAATACAAATAAAACTTGGAACAAGAATTAAAACGTATTATGTTTATGATATTCATGAAACTATCCTCAATATCGGATAACCACGAAAATATAATGGACTCTTAAAACTGCATTTTTTTTTCAAATACATTTATTTTAGACACCTCAGAAATTTCAGTAAAATCGCCACGAGAACTTTTCAGGATTCGAAACGAGCTTCAAAGTGTATATTTATTGAAAATTTTCTCCTTTCGAGTATGTAACATCTGAATCTCATAGCTCGTTGGATTCATAAATGATATATTAGATTTTATTTCATTCTTATCGAGTGGCTAACACGTGAAAGTTTCGGACCTTGCAAACATCGAACCAGTGTATACAAAATAAATGTACGGTCGAAGAATTTCCCTTCACCGAGTAAAACATTCGAAAATCCACGAAACGAAACTTAAAAATCGAACTCGAAACGGTGAACTGGCAAAAAGTTTGTACTCATTCCAGACTTGTTCAAAATAAACACGTCGCAAGTATATCGATGAAAACGTTCTTACCTTCGAACAGATATCTCGAGATAGTTGACACGGATTCGTAAATGCGCATTGGGGACTTGATTTCATTAGTTCCAACAAATCCATCTCCGTTTTTGTTCACAGGCACGTGAAACGCAACGCGGTGTGTCTAGATCCAGATCGGACCTCCCACCCCTCAACCACCCCCCAGATAGGGACCAGATAAACTCGAAATTACGTTCAGTCCGCTATCACAAATTCAACACCGCCATCAACGTTAATAACTCTGAAATGATATCCCTCGGCGTACCCTCTAATTCGACCGTCTTCGATTCAAAAGCATGAAAGGGAGCCGAACGTACGAGAGAGGGACGTTTGACGTTAATTGCACAGCTCCGATGGACGAAGAAGAGCACCGGGCTCCTCCTTTCTGGGTATCATCGACAAAGACGGGTTAATCCGTTCCGCGCTATCGGCCGAGCCGCTCGCGCGACGAATGACAATGGAGGTAGACAACAATGGTTGAAGAAAGAGAACACGGTTGGAGAGACGGGGAGAAAGAGGCGCGCGAGGGAGGGAGGAAAGGCGCCAGAGGAAGAGGAAGCGAGAAGAGAAACACTGGAGAAAAAGATCGAGGTGGAAAGGGTGGCGCGATCCACCGCCGAAAGAAAAATCGTCGCCAGGTCGTTCGATGTAACCCCGCGGAACAAGCCGTTGTTACGCCATCGGGATTCGACGAGAGAATCGGGAGGAGTTCGATGTCCTGCTACCGATTGTGCGAGACGGGTGCACTGGACGTGGATGAAGATGGTTTTTGATTATTAACCAGCTTGCGCTGGAATCACGTGCCACGTAGTTATCTCAGTTCTTAAGTGTAATATTTAAATGTAACCCAAGCAAAACAAACAAGTTTGTTACTTCTTAATCATTTCTATCTAGTGATGTCACAGCGACGAGTTCAAAAGAGTTATTGTGTACGGTTCGGTCACTCGTTGTGGTCCGTGAAACCAGTTGCCAGCGCAACGGGTTAATCTCGAGAGGAAGATTTTATTTATTAATCTCCAATGAACGAGCGAAGGAGTACACGTTCGATTACAATTTTTCAAGAACGTGAAATACAATTGGGAAACTTTCACGATACAGAAAGTAATTCTAATCTTGCATTCGAATTTAAATGGCTAAAAATTTTCTGCGAAATAGACTTACACTCCTGTGCGGCCAGAAAATTAATCTTTCGACGTAAAAAAAAAAAAAGAAGAAGAAAGAAAATAAGCATTAATCTGTATTAGTATATAGTAAGATGTAAATTAGTCATAACTATATTTATATATAAATTGTCCGCGAATAGAATACTTTGATAAACGTATAGATTACTGTTACCAGTACCACGGAGAATATAACATTTAATAAATTATTAATGCTGGAACAACCAACGAAAAAGTGTAATATTTCTAGCAAAAAAATCCAATTTCAAGTTACAAGAAAAAATTAATAATACAATAGAGTGCAATTTTTTATTAATATATTTCATTAAAAATCACTCGAGTATCTAAAAATACATCGTTATAAATACATAAAGTTTCCTTAGAAAATTAGTCATTTATTAATAAATTAGTCGTAATAAATTTATTATTAATAAATTTTCACCATTTTGGTAGTTTTAGCATTAACGTTCATAGTGTCGTTCTCCGTCTTCCGCGTGTTGCACATCACACGACGTTTACAGTTTCATCTTATCGTCAGAGTAACGGACCGATTTTTTCAGGAGTAGTGGGAGGGAAGAAGCGAGCGTTGTATTTCTCGCGAACAGTTTCGCGCGAAACCATTTTACGTAGAAGGGGACCGCGGCGGTGCGCCCGAGGGAGTAATATAGACCTGACCCCACAAATATCTGAGAGAGTATGAGTATAAAATTTTCGTGGCCCGGAATAGGATTGTTATTTTAAAATGTACAGCCGGGAGCACGATTAAACTGTGAGACCGGCTGGAACAAAGTGCAACATTTTACCGGTGGATATTGAAACTTCAATAATGAATACTTTGCATTTCCATGTTTTTCATTCACGCGCCGAAGGAAATTGAACGACGTCTCTGATTTGTAATGAAAAATCAAAAATCCCCCCGAAGAAGTATGCTTGATGTAACACGATCGGGTGGAAATATCCGATCGCGCTGATTGCAAGTTGAAACTCATACGATACATTTATCGTAGGGAATTTTTCTATCTGTGTTGCATAAAGCATATCGAAATTTCATTGATAATGTTACGAGGCAGGATCGTGATGATTATGAAACTGAAATCTAATCTGATAAAAAATTTGAACAGATATTCCATATATGAAGTACATTTCGTTATTTATTCTGGTATACTTTAGAATATTGGACTTGGCAACTGGATACGTTTGTTGTTGTATAATATAACCAAAAATATGCACGAATACATACACAACGGAATGTTAAGGTATATAAGTACAATAAAATGTATCTAAACTTTTGGCTGATACTGTATGCAGAAGTTATAAATAGTAAAAGTGTAAACGAAAAGTAATTTTTAGAAAGAACATACACGTACATATATGTTATTTACAAATATGTGATCTTGTGCTAATATAATTCATACATACATTTGAAAGAAGATTCTTATTAAAAAGTTTTGAGAAACTTGTCACGACGTTAAACGAAAGTAAGGGTGACGAAAAGAATATGAAGCACAATATTAAAAAATGAAATTCTCTGGCAAAAATCGATCGAAAAATTTGGCGTGTTAAAAACTAGCCATAGATATATTAAAATCTTCTCCTAACAAATATCAAGGCAATTACTTCTTCGATTTCAAAAATTACCTACGATTTTCAGAAATTATAAACTCGTTAATAATAATCTCCTATGAACAACAAGAAACAAAATCAAACCTAATTAAAACCCATTTAGAACCATTTTCACCATCGCACGTTCAAATCTTCAAATTCCCAACGCCAACAGTTAATAAAACAAATCTTTCCCTTCGATGTGGCACACTGTATCTCGGTTTTGAAAACATTTTCAAAGCTTAATAGAATCGTTACGGTACAGATGAACATCTGAATAAGAAAACAAAAAAAGAAAAAAAAGGGGGGGAGGAAATGGTTAGGTACAAAAGCGATAGATAGATCGCTGATTACGAGGTTAGCAAGGTATTGTTTCTGCAATCAAAGCAAGACGCTTTACGAGCGACCTGCACGGCTCGCAGACCTCTTCCCGTTTTAATTAAGATAAAGGCAATAATTCCAGCTACCGGTACGAACCGGCTGGCGACGCTGGCCGGATTGTACGTAATATCGGGCATCTCGCGCAATCGGAAATTTACTGTTCATTTAAATTAAGATCTTCACGCACGCTCTCCCTCTTCCCCTCCCCCTCCCCCGCCGAAACGAAAGTTTATTAATTCGTTATTTTCATCGAGGGGGGAGGGGGGGAGGGGGAGAGTCTGTTTCGCAAACTACCCCCGCATTTACACCGGTTCAGATCGAAAAATTCTACCGGCCGTAAAGCTCGCCGATGTTTATCTAAACTCGAACGTGCACGAAAGGCGCTGGTTACAGACACACACACACGCGCGCGCTCGAAAGTCTCGGGATACTTTTTATTTTTTAATATTCGATATTTATTGCAGACTTAATAAATCAACGAGTACATCTGCGAGTGGAAAAACGCATAAAATGTAATATGCAATATGCAGGAATATATAAAATATTCAAAGCTCGATGCCGCTTATAACGTGCAACGGATAAAATAACTTTCTACCTATGTTCCATCTTTTTTTTTTTTTTTTTTTTTGGAATTAAAATTAAAATTGTTTAAATCAGACAGTCTAATAACGAAACACGTTTTGCTTCTTTTTTAACATTCGATATTAATTTTAATGTTATCCTTGATATTGAGCATTCGTCGCAAGTAATGAGACACTTTTTATATTTAATGCTCGATATCAATCTCGATATTGGCTTCGATAAAATCTTCAAATTGTACATGTACATTTAACAATATAACTCCGTATCATGTCTTTTAACTTCTTCAGACCTCTTGTTGTACGAAGTATTTTTTACTAATTTTTTCAGATTTGAAACGAATATGATACTCGCCGAAGTATTACCAACTAATACGAATGTAATACTAAGACTTTTGAACTTTGGAATCGTTCGCTCTGTTTATGAGCCGCGCCGGACCCGGCAGAATTTTCGCGTACTGAAAAGCGCAATTTTCGTCTCTGATTGAACTTTCAATCACGGCTTAACTGGAGGATTAAAATTTTTTACGAGTTAACGTTGAAACACGGTGCGCGAGTAACGAGAACATATTAATTCGCTTTACAGCTCGCCGGCGCTCGCGTCGTCGAGTGTTAAAAGTTTTTTAGCTTCATTACTGAATTCCGCGATGCGATCCTTTTCCTTTTTGTCAAAACGACATCCGTGTTTGGACACTGCGCAACGTATACTGCGCTTCGCTTTTATCACTTTCCTACGATTAAGCTCGTTAATATTAAAAATTTGTTTAAAAAAGTGTGTAACAAAGTATTTCATTCCTCTTCCCATTTCTTTGGCATTTCGTAAGAAATATCGCGTAGATTTTGAACGATTATTAGACTGTTACATTTTCATGTTTTGTGAATGTAGTTGAAGAAATAGAAATGTATATGATAAATATAACATAACTTAAGAATATATAACAGAATATCTAACTCTTTGTAACGTACGAAGCAGAGTACTCTGTTATATATTCTTAAGTTATGTTATATATATCATGTACATTCTATTTTTCACTCTTAAAATGCATAAATATTCACAATCTAATAATTATAGCTACTTTTACCATTGCTAGTTAATTACTTGCAACTGTTATTTTAAATACTGCTCAAAAGTAAATTTCTGTTTATTTTGTCAGGATGCACAGTATTAATATATATATAAAATTTTTTATTGTAATATTCCGTAATGTTAAATTTCACTTTTATTACAATGAAATTACATTACATTACGATGAAAAATTATTAACTTTCAGATTGTGTAATTTCCAACTTGTAACTTGAATAGACTATTATGAATTTAAGCAGTAACATTATATCTAACGCATTGGTAACTTGGATTCTTAATCTTACTGTTCTACAGTAAAGAAACGAAGAGAATTTATAATCTGTGAAATTTATAAAAAGTTACTAAAATTTTATTTCAATTTGTTATCAACCTATATTCAAACTGTACCAACATATTTATTGTATTAAATTTTAGCATCCTTATTACGAGTCAACTAAAATATCCAAATATACGCATTTCACAATTTATTTCATATTATCTGATTTTTATATAAACTTCCACCCACTAGTAACTCAACATTCCTATTTTTCATAAATTTCAACTGAAACACAGCGGTGGAATTTATGCTCGAAAGAGAAACTCGCATTAACATGCCGCAACACGAAAAGATTTCCACGAACGGCGGAATAAAATCGATAACGGTGAAATAACAGCAACGCGAAAAACGCCTGGTGCTCGCGCAACATCATATCGTTTAAATATATTTCGAGATGAAGGTAACAAAGATGGAAATGGTTTTAACATGTTGCAGACAGTGGATTGAAAATTTTTCAGAGGTAATCGTTCTCAAAACCAACGAATGAAACAATTTACCATGTTACTGCTGAAAAGTGAAATTAATCCTCCGTGAATTCACTGACGCGTGTATGTACGTATGTATGAACGTATAGCGTGAAACGGACCAAGTATCTCCGGTTAAATTTAACGGAACGTTTTTACGTTTCGAGTGTTCTTAAACCCGTGAATTGTAATAAAGCATGAAATAATCCCTTCGGGATCGCGCGATTTTTAAAACTAATTAAACACATCTTCTCTTTCTCCTATATACGAGGCGAAATCTTTTTGTTGCGCACGCTTCTGTGAAGCTTGATAAATTGAAATCGTCTGAATCGGACGTTATTGGAAAGCGCTAAAACTGCGCGAGACGAAAAATTTCCTTTTCTCTTTTTCCTTTTTAAAAAATTTTTTGTTAATTCAACAGAGAAGCATCAGTAATTGTATTAAAGATTAAAACCGACGGCTGCATTATGCAAGTATAGCGTGCATCTGTGAAAGCTTTCATTCAGAAAATAAGTAGGTCGACAAGCGTATATCGAAAAAGTTTGTAGACATTTCATTTCCCGTCACCGACCAATAACG
Source organism: Tetragonisca angustula (assembly GCA_036937485.2). NCBI lineage: Eukaryota > Metazoa > Arthropoda > Insecta > Hymenoptera > Apidae > Tetragonisca > Tetragonisca angustula. The sequence continues at coordinate 957,257 of JAWNGG020000063.1, read as the reverse complement.
GTGTACATTCCTTGTCTAGATCACTGTGAGCGTTTTTCTCTCTCTCTCTCTCTTTTTTTTTTATTCCGAATTCTCCCACACGTAACGCAGTGTTAGCGGCATACACATTAATAACATTAGTAGGAAACGTTAAAATATACCAGTATAATGTAATAACATGTTTCTTGCATTACTCGCTATATTCCGTACCGCGCACGATACCATTTTCGCTCTTTGCGACGAGGAAATAAAATCTACATATGTTATTCATCTTTGTATAGAGGGGAAATGCGAGTTACTTTTTCAAACGATTTGAAAAATCGTGCAATAAACGGTTATACCAGTCGGTTGTAACGTGCGAAAGGGTATAAAGGGAATAAATTACAATACTTCTCGATTTTCCAATTTCCTTCGTTGATTACGTCGAGAAAGCGAAAATTTTGTAAAATTATATCACGAGCAAGCCAATTCCCCTGTGCAATTGCAAGAGATTCAATTCTAGTTAAATCTGTACATCGTGTAACTTGAGAATTGCATATCCGCATTTTGTGAAATTTGAAAACGAACATTTAACACAGAAAACCGTAAGACTCAAACGTGAATCTTTGTCTATCTTCAATTACAAACGAAGATTTAATACTATTAATCTTGGAATTTAAATAATGGTAACTTGTTCTTTTTGGATAATATAGCATAGAGTCAAATGGAATAATTAATTTTACTTATCTTCATGTGAAATTACGTATGCTCTCGCTTAAATATCTTAGGACACTTATTACTCAGTACTTAACGCAGATACAATACAATATATTAGCAGATGAACAGAGTCTTGCACAAAAGATTTACAGTATTTAATTATACCGTATATTTTATACTCATTCTAAATACAACAATTTATAATTTATATCTATTCCACTGTTTCTATACAAACATAGTGCTAGTCGTAAGACCTCTCCGGAGCAGGCAAACAAATACTATGTTCACATTGAGCGTGACAAATGATCAAAAACCAAAGAAATCGAATCGTAACGGAACTACGATAATTAACTGAACAGACAAACGGCTAACGTTTACAAATGCGAGTGGCTGTGACATCTGAAAATGAACGAACATCATCTCTGGAGTATTACGACTCATCTCGAACAACCGGGGCGGACGGGGTCTAACTGGCGCGCATTAAAGTAAAAAGATTGATGACACGTCCCACGATATATGTACACTCTTGCGAAAACGTCAATGCAAAATCTTCCGTGACTCGCTAATGTTTTGTAACGGTTCTTGTTCTGGCACAAACATTGATAGATTGTCCCGTTGACCAATGACGATCGGACCAGACCGTCGGTCCACGGAGAAGAACGATCGGTACGCGATCACGAAGAGCAGGAGAAAACAAGGGATGGTGGCGGGGAGAGTTTCCTCGACAAATTTATTTTCGAAATTCGTACAGCTCTCGATAGGAACGTTGCTCTTTTCGTAGAGTGAAACCACGAAACGACGCGTAAGAAAGTGCATTCCGAGTTGTTTCAACAATTTTTATCGTCCCTTTATCCCGAGGAATGAAACACGAGGCATTTTTGAAGTTTACAAGTATATCTGTCGTGGAAGTACGGCGAGGGTAAAACTTGCGGAAATAAAACGTGCAGTTTGGCGACTTTCAACCTGTATGCCGAAGTTGCCACCGACTTATTGCGGATACACGTGTTTCGTGAATAATATGAATACACGCGTGTGGCGCGAATTGTTCTTGGAACTTCATTAGCATATATTCAGATGTGATTGTCGTGATTAAGTTTGAAGCGAATCCAATGATGTACACAGAAATGTGCAGATTTTGCAAATTTGAACAATCTGTTGATAATAATATTATAATACCATGTAATTGAATTTGATTGAATTTGATTGATTAAGGTAAGTAGAAAATAATGGTAAATATCAAGCGAAACTTTGAGAATCTTTTTTCTTCTAGTTAGGAAGAAATTATGAATGAAACATCCTTAATGGATCAACTCCTGGACGAATTCATTTGAAAAAGAAAATAATTGCGCAGCTGGAAAATGAATATTTGTTAGTAAAGACACGATGACAATTTCTACAAGTATGTTCTTCTCGATTGCTTATTAAAAAGCTAAAGTATTCAATGAAAGACAAATTCAACGAAATTTATAAAAGGCAAGCTACTAAAAGAAATATATTACAAGTATAACACTGTTCGCTGCGCAAAGATTAACAAAAGAAACATATATTACAACATTGATGAAAGAAATATATATTTTCCCCGATATTCGTAGAAATATAATGCACGTACAAGTATTTACAGTCCAGTTAGTCAATTCGGTCTTTCTTCAATCATTTCAAGAATTTGTCAAACCAACAATAAACAATTTGTACATTTTCCGTTCCAGCTATCACGCACGAACAACGACGATGAAAAGCTTGAAATCCAACAGCTTTGCTCGATTAACTCGAGAGGAAAAGAGGGACGCCAAACACGAACGTTTGCCTCCAGCCACCGTGAAGCTGTCGGGGCGTTAATCGTAACAGCTTCACTCCAACGTATATATATATATATATATATATATATATATATATATATATATATATATCTGCGCCCGAAAACTGAACAACGCCCGGGCGTTATGACCACGACAACAGAAATCACTCATGATCCCGCGATAGCGCGCTATATCGGCCGTTTGTACGAACGAAACTGTCCGTACTGATAGATAGTTCGGTTGACCGACAACGAGGCGAAGCTCGTCCGTTGTCCGCGGAGAAGAATGATCGGCGCACCGTCGTGGGAGACAGTGGCAAAGAGGGAGGATAAAGAAAAAGAAGAAGGAGGCGTGAAGGACGAGGCGAGGTTAACGGAAAGACGGGTAGTTGGGTACCCTGCCTATTATTCACGCGCGAGATAGGTGCAACGGTTGGTGGGTGGGAGGAAAGGGTGGTTGGGAGGTTAGGGTTGATCTAGCTCGATCTAGGAGGAGGCCAGACTTAGGAAGGTAGGTTAGGGGTTCGTGGCGAATTCTTATAAATCAAAACAGACACGCTATCCCGTCTCGCTGGGTGTTACCACCCTTTCCTGCGCCGGCACCTATGCCTTCTTACCTCTTCGACTGGCGCGCGCGCCAACTGGCCGCCGAACAAAAGAGAGACGCTTCCTTCGCCCCTCAGCCGCGGAGAGCAAGTAGGCGTACGAAAGTATCGGGGAAGAAAAGCTTCGGGATCGGAAGGGAGTTAGCGCGGGAGGTATTATTTCGTTTGGCTGGAATCGAGATGGTTGTTAGCCGGTTCAACGTCAACGGTATCGTTAGAGAGGAAGATAGATAAGGATTCGTTTCTTACGTTGGATCGGGGCGACTACTTTTTGAGAGAATTTTGGAAGAAGATGGAAGGGAGAAGGTATCTGCACGCAGTCTTTGTCCTTGGTCTTTTATTAGCTTTCGTTTCGTAACGTGAAATTGTTTTCTGTACATCGAGCTGGTGGACTTGTGAAATTTCAATAGCACTCAATTTTGTTTGTTTAACTGGCCATTATTGCGTATAGCAATAATTTTGGTTGATATAATAACTTTTGATAGGCTATTATGCTTATCTATGATATAATAATACCAGACGGGCATTGAAACAACTTATGATACGATTTAATCCATTTTTTCAACTAGTTTCATTATATTTATACAAATTGTTAGTCTTAGAATTGGGAAGTTCTTGGAATGAAATTGTTATAGTCCTTGAAATGAAATTGTTACAAACCAATGAAATTGTATTCTTATTGTTAAAATATTAAAAAAGTTTCGAAATAAATATATTCCCAAAGACAAACGTCAATTGTTCGAGTTTATGAAGATAACGATATGTCATTTAATGGCTCATAGAACGCTTTATTAAAGCAAACGACACACGAGGTTTCAAAATATTTTTCTTTCTGAACCTATTTTTTGCTTTCAGTTTTATTTACAATTGACACCACGAATTAAGATCGCAGAATATTAAGCAACAACCAACAATGATCTAGTATTTCAATTTTAAACTGTTCTACTTTGTTATCTCTCGTTTTTCATTTCCAGTTATCGTCGAACGTTATCATATCTCTTTTGTCCTTGCACGTAGGAAGCTACGTTACTGATATAAACTTCCTACAGAGCACCAAGGAGTATCATACTAGCCATTACTATAGCGTGCTACTATCGTTTGTAAACCGTAAGAGCATTTGAGAAGTGAATTTTTAATCTTATAGATATTGCTTCAAAAAATGACTGTAAATGAATAACCATTGAAAAGAAAAACAGGTATGGCGCACCGGATGTAACAGTGTCTATAATAAACGTAAAACTCGCGTACATACATACGTAAATTACTTACTCAACATGATGAAGGAACCTCAATTCTCAAGTAGTGTAATAAATATGTAGATCTGTGAGATTATAAACGATAAGCTGAAATTTATAAAACTACTCTTGTATTCAATACTACTTTTACCATATAATAATATAATATTATACTAGTATAATAGTACAATAGTATAATAATAATATAATAATTGTTTTTACGTCTGTACTGAAAATTATTATTAGTTATTCTATCAATTTAAATTTTTTCCACGTCCTATTTTCAATCCTACTCTAATTGTTACAACAGCAACGTATTATTTTTACTGTTAACGACGCAAATCCTATCAAGTAGATCACTATCCAAGCACATAAAATGGCAAATCAGTTCATTGAAAATTATTATTAACTCGCAAAGAAATAAGTTCATCGCCTCAATCCTGTGATACCCTTTCTAATTCTTACAGCCAATCTTTTCTCCGTCGAATACGAGAAGCGGAAGCTCGTACAGCTGTCATAACGCGAAACGAAACGAAATCCGTTCTTTATCTCGAAAATAGCCCGTCTATCGTTTGCTCGTTACTAGCTACTTCCTTGATAATTGCGGCACAGTGGTAAAGTCCTGCCAGGCGTTGGAACACAGGCGCGTCAAACGCTGCCGCGAAACCGAACAACCTTGGCGGAAAATAGAAAACAGAGAAAGCGAAGAAGACTTACGGGAGTTCTGGACGCGCACAGGAGACGAAGGGTTGGTTCGCGTGACGACAGGAGAAGCAATCCTGGCGTGCAACGCGGCCAGGCACGAGTTCGCCGCGTCGTAGACGAGATAGGAGCCGTAGTATCGGCTCGCGTTGCCCATTTTCAATTTATTCTTACTCGAATGGTTCGGTACCACCGCCATCTTCCCGTTGCCGATCTGCCACGCACAAACACCGCCGCAACAACAACAACAACAACAACAACAACCAACACACACCCGATCCACCGCGAAGTTTGCTCAGTTCTCGCAGCGATTACTACTTTTCTCGCCAGACCGATGATCGACGCTGATTACCTCTGGCCTCACCGTCCGCCACATTCCAACACCAGCCAGCCATCGCGATCCAAACTTCCGGTGTGTACATTTCAGAACCGGCTGCTGTACGACTGACTCGCTCGAGAAATGTGCGCAACGCTATCATCCACCCTCGTGTTCTTCGTGGAGCCACCACCAAACGTGGAACATCAAACGCGAGAACAACAATAGTCCGTTGGTAACGTTACGATTATTGAAATCTCGGGTGGGTGATTGGGAAATCAAATTCGAATTACTTGCTGATGTTCTGTTATAACCTGGCGTGGTTTCGTTGGTCATTCTTACGCGATTTTCGGAGGTTCTCTTTGTATTCGTGCATCGTTGCCAGAGGGGAACGGTAATCGGTGACTTTGGCAGTGTAGGTTCGTTTGAGATAAATGTGAATTATTATAATCTCTTTCCGGTATAAGGTCTTTATATATAGTAGAATGGTTACTAGACGATGTGTTAATACATCGAGTCATTGATAACAAAATCCTTAACGAGGCTTCTAGTTTATTATTATATATATATATATATATTTGTTTGAAAACAATGTTAATCGAATGACGATTTGGCATGTCCGATGTGTCTTGTCGAAACATTCAGTTGAACGATTGTTTTGTCAGTGGCGAGCAAAATAGGTTTCTCGCATACTCGCGTATTACACATCACATATTGTATTTAAAACATATCACATGTTGCTACATAATACATTTATAGTTATAATGTAACTGTTTGCTTTCTGTACATGTGGAAAACGCACGCAACCGAATCCGCCATTTGAAAAGAACTGGAGAATTTTGAAGTTGGCCGCGAGAGGTGCTGCGTGGCGCGTTTCGCGAGGGCGCATGCGCTTAACGCATTTAAATTCGCCCGCGATTTTTGAATGACTCGACGTACGAACGACATGAAACTCGTGCGAGAAATTCAAGAAAATTGATCTTGAAATTCGAACAGCAACTTGAAAGTTGTTCAGAGTCATGTGACAGAGTTAGGTATCAAAGAACGAATGAAATCTTATTTGTTATTTAATTATCTAACGATTGAAAATAAGCTGAGATCAATATGGCAGCATCTCTTCCTAGTTTAAGCATATTTCAATTACTATGTATGATTTTTAAACATATAAAATGTTAATTATATATGTAAATATGTAATTATATTTAAAATTTTTTACATTTGGCAAATTTTGAAGTTCTAGAACGAATTAATTTAATTTGCATTTTTTGAAGAATATATTCGAGTTCATTGTTGATTCACAAGTTGCTTTGATGCATGATCTATGTGTAAATATTATCGGTGCTTTGAAAGAATAAATTTTTATTTATAGCTGAAAAAATACCAATTACATGTTTCGTTAGTCCGTTTTAAACTCTGAATTTAACCATAGCTTTAGTCACTAAATTCTAAATAATTTTATTTCATAATTTATACGTAATTTTAATACGCAATTTCATATAATAATACTCTCGAAAGAAGAACAATTGCCATTTATGAAAATATTAATTTTCCAAACGATATTATCCACGAATCATTTTCTCACTTGCTCTCACTAAACTATATTTTTATTTCACATTTTCTTCTGTTTATTTTTCCACTCTTCCAACAAATGCATCACTATGAATTTATCGTCATTCGCGGGAATTAATCGTTGCAGAACGAATCACTGTACACGTGTCACAAACTCTACGACACTTTCTACGAACAATGTCCAACGATGTTCGATATTATTCTTCGCAAAACGACAAAAATAAAAAGATAATCGATGCTATTAGACCATCTTCGATAACACTGAATAATACTCGTGCATTTCGTCTTTCACGGCATCGCCGATAGAGTCCGATTAAGATTGGTACACAATTCATTCAGAAGAATAGAAGCACTCGTTAATCGAAAACTTTCGCGACGGAGAGACATAAAAATCGAGGGTATTGTAAGACGATGCATTTCCATCATCCGCCTCAACTTTCAACACTTTCGCGAACAACTTTCAGCAGTAAGTAAAAGAGGCTTGTTAAACGATCGCGATCATTTTAGGAAAGACTCCTTTCCACCGTCGGAGATGCATCGTTTCTCCAATAACATTTCGTTCGTTTCGAACTCATCAAACAACCATGAGAGACGGTCGAACGATAAAAGAAATCATGGAACACAGACTGTATCGGTGAGAAGGGATTGACGCGAAAGAGAAAGTGGTCGTCGATAATTTATTAGTGTGAATATTTTAAATGATTAAAGTAGGATTGATGCCAACGATAGAAAGAATTTGAACAACATGAATGAATAAAATGAAAAGTTTATAAATATTTATAATTTGAAAAGTTTGTAAATATTTTATAAAAATTAATAAATTTCACACTGCAATCAACGTGTAAAAGAGAAAATTGTGGTTGAGAATTTGTCAAATATATAAATTTGGTAATTTTCGGATTGAACAAAAACGAATAATCGACACCATGTCGGGATATTCTACAGAGTATGCAGAAATAAGTAAAAAAACGTAGAATAGAACTTTTAAATTTAAGGATGCAAAAATTCAATTTAATTCAGGAACAATTGCAAAAATATTCAAAGCCGATCTCGTCAAAAACGAAACTTGACGCGAGAAAATCTAATTCTACATTTTCCACTTGTCGATTATTCACTTCCGTCCCGTACGCAATTAATTTAATTCAAGCACACTGAAGAGATATTCAAACGCGATTTCTCCACTTCGCGTGAGAAAATTTTACTCCGCATTCTTGACTCGTTCTTTTACGTATCTCCGCGATTCCCATTTCAATTCAAGCACACCGGCAATACACGTTCAAAGTCAATCCTCTCAAAAAGAAACAGAGAAAGAAAAAAAAAAAAAAAAAAAGAAAAGCAACGAATCTTCGCTGAATGAGAAAAATTTTACTTTTCATTTTTGGCGCATTCCTCTATATCACCCTCCTTCCCATTCCGTACCATGAGAACTGGGACACCGTGTATTTCCCAACGCTATAACTAATCGAACGTCGCGCAGAGAATATCGCGTACCGAGTCTTGGCGACTTGTTAGCCGATCAATTTCCAGGCAGCCAGATCGTCTGGTGCCCCCGGTGTAGATTGGCCCGAAAATCGCGCGTAACCTCGTTTCTGGCACCGTACATTAGATGTTCGATCGGCGATCGACACGGGACGACGCAGACGAGGCGCCGTTGCTCTCGCAACAACAACGAAAATCACTCGAGTCAATTATCCCAGCGAGAGAGATCGAACCCGGAGAGATGACGGGCCCGGGGGGGAGGTTTGTGTGTTTCACGGTGACGAGACACTGGCACTGATTTCGATAGTGCTCCTCGGGCACACACGGATCCACGATATACGGCGACGGCGGACTGGTGAGGATCGGTGGGCTGGGCAGCCGAACGGAAACGGTGCGGTTCCACGGGCCGGAAGCCTGGACCGGAAGCGTCACGAGTCAACGGGCGCCTCGCTGATTGCATGCCGCAAACTCGGATAGATAAAAACGATCGCCGACCGCTTACGTGGTCGCCCATTTGATTACGCCGTCGTTGCTTTACGCTTCGGCGGCTTTAGGGTTTTCGTAGCTCGAGGAAATGAACTTAAACGTCTTCGATGGAACGTTCTACTCTTCGTTTCGTTCTTCGTTCTATCATTCTGTGATATTGTAATGGGGCACGATATGATCACGACGAGGTCGTCCATGGGGAAATTTTATGAAATTGTCAGGATTACGTATTCTTTTCTTCCTTTTTTTCTTTCCATGACAGTCTTTCGGGAGAATGTGGCAGAATCGTGTTATTTCTTTCGTTGTCTATCGGTGTGTATGTATATGATGAGTATATTTTTGGGGATTTTCGTTGTTCGAGGAAATGAATTTAGAAATCTCGAGAGAACGTTGCCACCGTGCTCTTCTTCTCGATTTCTCTTTCTCTCTGCTGGAGATTTTTCAGTGTAATGACACGTATGATAATGGTGTGTAACCGCTTGCGAGAAGTTTCTATGAAATTGTTACGATTATACTTTCTATTCCTTCTTTCAATCGTAAGTATATCTTGCGGTATATGGGTTAGGCAAAAACTGTATTTCGCTATTTGTTGGCTATCGATGTATATGTTTGATAATGGTTTGATAATGGGTATTTTTAGTGCAACTTTGTTACGATCTTGGCGTCTTGAATATTATCTAAACATTTATCTTTTGGTTCAAGTATAATTTTATGAGTGTTTGAGAAAAAGTGTTAACAATAGCTTTCTACGACTAAACTTAACAATCATGTTGTAGATTTTTATGTATTTTAAAGTGTAAAATTGATAAAAAAAAAAGTATATAAAACAGTCAAAGTATAGTGCTTTCCGTAACACTTAGTACATAAAACAATTTTCAAAAATATATGAATTTTTATTAGGGCGTGCTTTCATTAGACTAAAGATCTGTAATGTATTAACAAAGTCTACAATTTTAAAAATAAGTTGAAATAAATAGTGTAAAACGAGATATATCGTATATTATATAAATTAATTTAACATTCTCTTATAAATTCCAACATTCCAATTACTGTATTTTTCTGTATTTACTGTCAAGATTTTTATTAACTTTACACTCAAAAAAAGTTTAAATGATTAATTGCCTACGCCATTATCCAAAGTACGCTAGACTTTTGTTTTCAACAATAATGTACGAGAATATAATCCGTACAAAATCCATTCTAAATACAATTCTTCGAAACGTGCCATTTATTCTAACATTCTTCCATTAAAATGTGTCTCACGATCGTTTATTTATTTAAAATCAACGTGTAACATTTCAACGCGGGAGTGCCATATTTTGGCATTATATACTGACAAAAACGTAAAAACGTTTCTTTGCAACGAACGTTCGGGAACGACGTAATTCAAAATTACCAGGGAAAAAGGGAAACACGTTTATCCGGACGGGAAACGAATTGCACGCGAATTTTTACTTGTGTGCCATCAGTCTTGATCGCGTTTTCAGTAATTGACAGTTTCATGTCCGCTCGCATTTCACACTGTTTCTATCTATACGGCCCCTATGTCCGACGCGTTCCATATCCTTCTCTGTATTATTGATCATTACCGGCAGAAATCATCATGCTGAGAAACAATGAACGTCACATGGTCATGCTCCAACTATTGACGCGTATAATTATCGCCGGAATCGATTACATGCCATTTTGAGCGGCGAACGGTGTGAACCGTGAAAGGACTTGCGATATGCAAAGTGAATGCGTCATCAAAAATGCAACAAGACGACGTCTTTTTCTTTCTTCTTTTTGCATGCCACATTATAGCGTCATTCAGGGCCATTTTGCATATTAATCCACCAAGGAACATTGTGTTAACACGACATTCCGTTCACCACTCTTACCAAACAATTTGTATCGTCAAATTCTATTTTTTAAAATTTTATTGGTCGTTGGAAGTGATAAAAATTTTTATTATACATATTGATTTTTGATGTTATTCAACTTTGTTACTAATTCCTGTCAAAGGAAAGAAATAACTTAAATTATCGTCTGTGATCCTATAATAATGATTAAACATAATAATAAATACTTGATACTTCAAGGAATTGAAACACTTGCACAATTGCTTCGACCCCCGATACAGTCGATATTTTAAAAATAAATACGATAAACGTTTCAATGTCAGTTTGTCGAAAATTGTGTTTCATCTCTTCTTCGTTTCTCTGTTTGTTCATTTCTTCATCATTACACTGTTATGATTAATAACTGTAAAATATAAATGGAATTTTCACTGTACACGAGAAAAAAGAAACACGATGAAAAATTTAACAATCTCATTTCATCTCGATAATTACATAAATTAATAATTCACGTTCTTACATCTTCCTTTGACACATATTCTAGTTTACCCTTAGTGCCGAGGAAACGCACGGCGCCGCTTTCTAAATGAAAAGCAGTACAAATAAAGTGAATATCTTTCCCATTCCTTTGTGTACGTACATTATATTTCCAATTCATTTGACTCTGTAAATTCATTCCCGCTTCCACTTTATGTCACGAGCATACCTGTCTACACATTTTTGCCTCTTATTTATCCCTTCAAAGAATTCAACTTTCTCACGTTCGTTCGTTCGCGTATTAATATACCTGCAGACACGTGTGTACGTTCAACGATACACGAATACAAAGATTTTTTTTATCAGAGGGTACGACTCGCCGGGTTCTGAAAGCGACCGAAACGAAACGAAAAGGAAATCACGATGCTTTTTCACGCGTAGAAAAACCGAGCGGCGAACGAAGATTAATATTCCGACCGGTAACAGAGAGACGAGAAAGTACATTGCGTGCTTTACACGCGCGGCAAATAAAATCGACGTATAACCGCGGACCGGTCAATTTGTATCCGGAACAGCGTGATTACGAGCCGCTAGGTATTCCGCGTGATTTGTCGACTGGGGCCGTAGGCCCGTCTATTAATCGCAAGCCGTGTTTGCCTTTGAAAGCTCGTTGCCCGCGCAATGATTTCTCATCGATTCTCCTACGACACGGTAATTAACCGTCGCATTAACAATGCGGAGCGTTTCGCAGGTTTCGCGGGAGCGACGAACTGACAAAAATCTACGTATGCACGCGCACGTATGTGGAACGTTGAGTTATCAGCGCGATACGCGGTGGCTAATTTTAGCAATTCTGATGGACAAAATAAGAACGACAGGCGTTTCGGAGTTTTCTCGACGTTTTAAAAACTGTTTTCAAATTCGTGAGAATACTTGTCAGAACAATTTTGTCAAAGTAGGTACCACGCGTTATACAAAACGTGTTGAAATGTCATGTTACATTGATCAACTCTGAAACAAATTTAATAGAAGTTGCATAAACTTCAAAGACATCGAGGAAGTATTTAAATAACTAGTGAGCCTTAACCAATCAGTGGATCCGTATTTATTTGCTTGAGGTAGCTATTCACAATGTGTACTAGTCATTTAAATTTAACAAAAATTAAGCTTAGCATCCAGATATAGATTTCCAAATTTTACTGATACATTCACGAGAATATATTCGTATCTCGTCGCAGTGTTAACGAAATTTTAAAATGTTTTTCGTAAATGTGGCACTGGTTGTTTGCGCAAATAATTCAACACGACGAAAGAATGACGTTAAGTAAAAGGAAAAAAAAAAAAGAAATAAAATTCAAAGAATTGTTAATACTCTAAAAACGTATAGAAAGCGCAAAGACCATCGTTGATGTTTCGATCAATATCTTATTTTCTGCTCTATTCGCTTTATTTTTATTACTTCGGTTCCCGCGCGTGCTTCTGTTCCCGATCGAGGCTGTAGATTTGCACGAAAAATAAAACAGTCTCTTAATAAATTCGCCCCACCTAAATCGTTTAAATCGGCCACTGAGCGAACGCTGTGTTGCAGTAGTAACGTATGCGTAACGTTAGTTACGTGTAATCTATACAACGGTTGCGACACGTCGCGAAAGTTAACAAACTGAAACGAGCACGAAAGTCACTGATATTACCCGATCGTTGAATTGGAAGCGAGGAAAACAGCAAAAAAAAAAAAAAAAAAAAAAAAACAAAAATACACTATCGGACGATTTTTCACCATTTCGTTAATTACTTTTCGGGATTTAACTGGCAGAGAATCTTCAAAATAATCAATTATCGACACACGTATGTACGATGTTGGCTCGTCGAGAAGAGACGCGGCAGGTCGTGTAATATTATCACTGAGATCAATCGATTACCTATCAACACGAACCGCGAAGATTACACCCGTGTTAGACGAGAAGACGTAGCGTATCGACACCACGCATCACGATCAACACACACGTACACATACACGCACACGACATAAAAAATTGTCCGAATGTCGTTTGTTCGCATTGCTAAAGCGGTCGGAGTTGTACTGAAAAGCACCTGACCACCGATTAGTGGCTTAAGGAAGAAGCACGTACAGACACATTCTCGCGTTGTTGTGTAAAGCATGCAACAGTAGTTAACGATGTGCGTCGTATACACAGGTGTGAACGCTGGCAACGTCAAACTGGATGAACACCTAGATACGTATACGCACAGCGTTTCCCAATGTGCTTCGTCGAATGTACATTTGTTGCTAGGAAGCAAAATTTATCGTATCGATACGTTGTTATTAATGCAAGTATGACAATTGTAAAATAATGCAACACTGTAATTTATTATTGTATTTCATTGCGATCGCGATTACATGACATTTTATCACGTCTCAATATAATTGTTAATGTAATTATAAAATCATTTTATTTGCTTTTTGTAATTTTCTATTCGTATTTAAATAATTTTTCTGGAATTTTTAATTGCTAACTAGCGCTATTTAACTAGCGCCTCTTTGCTAGTTGAAATGAGAGAAAGACTGGAGAGAAGTACTTTTGTTAGTAATATTTTCCTATGGTATTTATTCTTTTTATAATGATATTTCTCTGTTACTAAGAAATTCTTCAAGTTTGAAGAAATTTAAATGTTTTCGTTTCAATTTTGTGCTGAAGCTTTTCGTATCGAATAATTTTTCGTCGAACAATAGCACTCTTTGCTTTTTGGAATATTTAAATTCGAGGACTGCAAACGAGTGAAGGAGTTCGAAATTTTTAATCGACAAAAAATACGTGCTTCGTTGGAACATTTTGTTTTTAAATTAATCGAACAACAGCAAATATCGCTTGTTCAATATTTACCTTTCCGATAAGTGAATTAAATTAGAAGAAATTGTTGTGAATATTCGTTAAAAATAAATGAATAAAATATCGCTTTTTAATCAGGAGTTTAATTAAAAGTTATTGAGAATGACATTGAGCGTTATTTAAGCGATATCAGTGAAATATAATTTTCTCTAAATAGGATACATAATATTATTGTACGTAATGTATAGTTACATTTAACTGCAAATTAATGCAGATTAATACGTACTAATATATTTATAATTGATGTCGTAAAAACACAGTTGTTCAAATCATATTGAACAATTAATTAATGGTAACAGTCAATTAATGATTATATAAATATAATAAAGAACACATTTATATGTAAAACTTTTCTAAAAATACAGAATCGTAAATCTTTAAGATTTCGATGAAAAATTGCCAGTGCAACGAAGTAATATATTTTCTTAAATTACGACCACATTCCTTTCATCAACCTACAAAGGTAATTTTAGCGTTGATTAAGTAAACAATGAATTGTTATATAAATTATTTATCTTATTAATTAATATTTTGTTCATAAAATACTATTAATAATTAAATTAATTTTAATAACTAGTACCTATAAAAATCATAAGTAGCTGAAATTTATAGTAGCGAGGAAGAAAATCAATCTTATCCTCGATATATAAAAATAAACGATAAATAATGAAACGATATATATTTTTCTACCTCGAATTTCACGTCAGTAAGCAGATGTTAGACGATTATGAAATTATTTTAATCGCACGAATGGTATCGATTACACAAACGACCAGGTCTTACAAAAGCAGAGATATTGATTGCGCGTGTATGACACGGTAAATCAATAGATCCACGATACAAAAAGCTTATCCGTCTTAACCCTACTACGGTCATCGAAAATTTCATATTCCTGTCTCGCTGCCGTTTCAACAAACACCTTTAATGTTTTGAGAATGACTGGCATAAAATTGAAGCGAGAAACTTTTTAACGATAGAGGAACGTGATAAAAAGGGAAAAAACACGGAAGAAAGGGAACTGAAAAAAACGTACGTTTTTCAACCGTGAACTTTGTAGCACCTAATATACTATGACTCGCGAGTATATATCTGGACACTTTGCTCGATTTGTTGTAACAATACGCGGATGTTAATTGAGACGCACGATTTCACGAGAAATAAATATCACCGGTGGAATATTAATTGAAGTAGAAGTTCTCCTCGGAGGATAACTTTCTTGAAAAAGTTTCCTAATAAATACTCTGGAGAAACTCTATCACAATCGGTTTTATTTTTGCAGACGTCAATATTTCATTCTGTATTTATTAGTAGATTGCGGACATTCGCGGACATTTGCGGCGAAATTCAACTGCAAGAATCTATAAAATACCCCAAATACTTTGGTCAATGCATCAAATTACTTGTGAGATTCCATTTTCTTTCCTCTCGTTTCAGTTGCGTTCGTAAATGTCACAACTAAATTCACGAATTTCGTGAATTTCTGGACAAACACGCGCAATCTATTTATTTGTTATTTGAAATCAACTTTTATTATTTTTCGCATCCTCGTGCAAGTTTATATTTTCGAAAGCCCAATTTCATGAATTAAACATTACAGGAGGCACGATAAAATTTCGTTATGCTCTTTCACATTTCACGTGCAAATGCGTGTGATTTTCACAATTTCCTACAGATACATAAAAATTCGCGCTCTGTTTACCGTCAGCGATAAAATAACAATGCAATTATCTCTTACGTCGTTTCCAGTCGTGGCACCGCAATGAAATTACATTTTCCAAGCCACAATTTTATCACAACATTGTAAATACATCAATTCCTCTAAATTTGAACTATAAAATCCAGAAAGTGGAAGTGTCAAGAGCAAACTGCGTGGCAATTTTGACAACGTGGAAAAAAGAAAAGAAAAGAAGAATGGCCGACGATAAAAACTGTTGCAACGTCGTTCCAATCGGAAACTCGTGGAAATTCGATCACGGCACAGGACCTGTGTGTCCCCGCTGTCTGCTCCTCGAAAGCTGAACGTGTGCAGAACTCGAGAGCAGCGTAGAGAGCGGGTAAATTAGTTTGGGAAACGCTGTCAGAGAAGCGAGCATCGTCATATCGTATCACTGGGTGATTCGAACACCGAGAGAGAAGCCGGCTGGTCTCGGTTACGTCGCGAACCGGGCCCCGACGACAATGGACGCGCGACAGGAAGGCGGCCGTATCAAATGCTTAACAGTCGACACAATGCCACGTACACACAGGCGTAGTGCAGCTGCTGCTACGCTCGCGGACGTGAGCACGAGCACGAGCAGCGTGCGGCACCACGTTTGTCCATTACCGTCGCGAAACATTTGACCACGTTTGAAACGCTAATATCGCGCGCCATCGTGTCAAGGGTGCGAGAGAGAGAGAGATTGAACATTTAATTCCCGGACATCCCTCTCACTTCCTACGGTCGATCGCTTCTTTCTTTCTTTCTTTCGTCCGTCTTCGTTGCTCGCTAGTCGGTTCCGAGTAATTAATCGCGCGATTTCTTTTGCGACCGTTTCCTTCCTCGCGTCATGATAATGGATCTATGTCTATGTATTTGTACGTGCATAGTGCATTGCGAAAGTATTTATTCGGAGAAGTTTTGTGAGTGGAGTGTTGATGATTGTTATGATTTTAGTAATGAAATTTGAGACTAATTGGGAAATGTACGTGGGAGTTGCGGATATGTATTTATTGATAATGATATTGGGTCAATTAAATTGAACGTTTGAGACTTGTCGATATTATTAATATAACAGACTGTGAATGTTTAAATATCAATAAAATATATTTTTATTATCGTGAATGTATACTTTCAGGTATGTTTCGAACTTTACCTATGTAATGGCGATGTTCCTGTCTAATCGTAAAATTTTAATTTTCATATATTGTACGTAATATGTATATTCGGAAAAAGTCGCAAGGAATTGAATATTTCTATATATATTTATATTTATCTATACTATAATGTATTTAGAAAATGTTATGTTACACTTGAAATAAAAATTCTTTCGAGTGTGTTACCAAGACAGATATAATAATGCACAATAGTATATGAGTTCCTGATCAACTCCGTTTAATATGAAGTTCTTGATACATTATTAATTATTAAAATAAAAATTAAAAGGTACACAATTAATATTAACGTCTCAAGAAATGAAAAACTTATTTTCAGGAATTTGCTCCTGCAAACAATCAATCACGAATTTCTAAAAAAAGTAATATTTATAATTGTCATTTCAAATTCTTTACTATGAACCGTGAATATCAGAAATAGAAATGATTGCGAGTTTCGTACGTATGTAACGTTATTCAATATAATGAGGATTTCGTGAAAGCTTAATGTTGAGGTATGTCGGAGAATTCCTTTCCCGATTCGTACGTTCTATCGACAAATGTTCCAGATTTCATGGATTATTTATTATAACTTCACCGAAATCAAACGTTAACAGTGGCACGTGATTATATCTGAAAGTTGAAATGGTTTCTGATAATTGAATTGAATTCTTGATCTAGAAATTAATTTCCAATTGAAAGAAAACATTGCACAAAATATAACGTCAATGTTTCGTGTTTTTGTTCGATAATATTTAGATTGATTTGCAGGTGAGAAATGCAATATATGAAAAGTAGAAATGTATGCAACAATAATATCGGAGTTATTCAATCCAACTCCACATTCAGTTAATAATAAATCGTCCATTTAATCAACGTTCGTTTATTAAACTATAGTCAACTGGTCAAACTATAAACAATGTTCGTTGGTTAAATTATAGTTCATTTATTTTGACTTTTACTGTTAAATATTGTTATTTGCAAAAGTCATCGCATAAATTAATAGAATGTATTAATATAAAAATACTGTGGATTTTAAATAATCGACAAACTGGAAAAGACAATAATAGTATAATAATTGATATTTACAATATTTATATGCAACGTTATTATCTTTTTCATTAGACAATTATAAATATTTAACATTGCTATTGTTTCTAAATTCTATATTAAAATTTATATATAACATGGACCCCATAATTTCATACTGATTATTTATTTCTTAAATTAAATGTTATCATTAAATGTTAAATTAAATTGGACTACGTATGCATGTACATTGTATGTATATGTAAAACATACATGTGTACAAATACATCTTTTCGACATGTTAATTATTTTTGCGATTATTGAAATATATCTTTACGAAATTTGCAATGATACATTGAGATTGTTAAGCTAGTGGAAATCTCTTGTCAAATATATATTTTGAAACATTTTAATCTCCTGTTGTAATATCGCTCCTTTGCTCTGTAAATACACATAACGCGGATAATTAATCTTACTAGTCCATTTTGAGTTGCATTTCTCATGTGGGATTCATGAATTCGTTAGAGCTGAGGTCGTATCCTCTCATCGTCGCACGTAGAAATGCCTCGGTTAGTGTGGAAATATACGTTCTAAAATATAGCTAAACTGTCGTGATAAAATGAGAAGTAATATTGCGTAAAGTATTAAAATTTTCTAAATTTCAAGATGAAGTGTCACAGTTACAACACTGTTATTTTTCTCTAATATGTTAATTACTAAAATTTACAATGTTTTTAACATTTCTCCAAGTTGTGTACACTAGCTGAGCTATCTATAGTTGAGTCACAACAAATCATACATCACAAGTGATTTTTATGTTTCTATTGAATATTATTACACAGAAGATGCATGATCTAGCAGCTATAATAAACGAAACCAATTTCTATTATCGTTAGAGTTTATTTTTCTTTCGTTATATCCATAAATATAATATCAATATGCATAGAAAATATTATAAAATGTGTCGTGACAATAATTGTCAAATTATCTCTATTATGTACGTTCAATTATTGATTCTCCTTCGAACTTTATCTTACGTACGATTTGAATCATATAATGTTCGTACATCGTTTAATTCTTTAAGATTTCTCAAGAACGTCAAACTTTTGTAAACTTTGACATATGTTCATATAACGTTATCAGTACGTGGCAAAACATGTTTTCATTGTACACGTGTATATAGAAATAGACAATTAGGTCAAACCTGTTAAACCTTTCATTTATCTGAAGATAGAAAAACAATAATAAAAGAAACTAAAAATTTTTCCGACAAATGTTCATTTTCTCCATTCTTGTTTTTTTCCACTTTGCAATAATACTGTTCGAATAATTTAATTAAATTTCAAAAGCTCTTTTACACGAATGTTACATATTCCACGGGGGGGAAAAAAAAAGAAAGTCAAATACTAAAATTTTATTTTACCACAAATATCTTTTCGTTCAAATATCATATAATTTTATATTTTTATTGCATTTCTTTTTACGAGACCAATTCTCTTTTTGCGGATCGTATCAGTTTCGCATTCGAACGAACGGGTTTTTAAATATTTGACACGCTTCATGAATAACTATTCGGAGCCACGGATACACGCCATCGAAACGATCTGAACGCGTATTAATGCAAAACGACAGATAATCATATACACCGAGCAGAATATGCATCGATCGTTATTGTCATCAAGTCATTTGACCGTATCATAACACTAATGTTTCAAACAGACTGTGGACTCCGGTTGAATATTTAATTTTGCACCGTTGTTAAGTTTCAATCGGGGTACGCGAGGATTATTCTTTCGTTGGGAGATATTGAAAGCAGTTAATTAAGTTAACACGTTGTTAATTATTCTTTCTATTTGACCTACCAATAGCGATTTGCCAATTACCTAAATGACGCTCTGACGCGATTCGTGGAAATTGACAATTAATTTACAACAAACATTGTCCACTAGATTAAATACAGTATCTCTTGGGCTTTCACTATTTAGGTGAACTTCGCATTTTTTCTTTTGATTGTCCAATTTCAATGCCAATTTGTATCATGTTCTAGGATTATTTATTATTCAATTTGGTATACAAAAGTTTTAAAGCAAATGTTAGAAATGCCATATGTTGGAGTAGAAAGTGCAAAATTTTATTGTTATTATTTATTGTATTATTTACGAGTAACGAGATGGTGTTATTATTGTATTTTATATTATATTTATATTTAAATGATACGAATTATTTGAATTACTATAGATTCGCGCAATGATCCATGAATACTTTTGATTGACCTGAATGTCTGCTTCTTATCGTTTAAAATGTTATGATGTTTAAAAATGTTTATTTATTCAGTGAAGATTGGAAAAAATTAAAGTTGCGACAAAAAGATGGGGATTGGTAACGTGAATAAATTTCAGCAGCATTAAAATTATTGTCAGAGCTACCTTGCAAGATAATTTATCGATTAATAGTATTAGTAAATTGACAAGTACCAGATTGTAGACTCTAGACTTTGTTTGTAAATTTGTAATTTGTGTAATTTCATTTTATTGGTATTGATAACGACTCGTGACTTGTGAAATGGTGCTAATAGCTTAATTAAGGATTTTTATGCAAATTCCTATTTTTCGGAACATAATTGAGAAAGTGAAATTATTTTACATACATACGTATTGTAGAAAGCGAATTTATGCAAATGTAGATTTTTCTTTCTTAAATATTTAAAACTTTGATTCTGTCCCATCAGGAAATGTAATGTAACAGATTCTGTGTTTTATGTATTTTTGTGTATTATGTAAATTCTATCCGTTCCATAAAATAACATAAAAATCCATAGTCAACTTCAAGAATTTATATATTATATCGAGAGATTGTAAGAACGTCAAGTTTATATCACTATATTTCTTAACATAATAATTTATATTATTTCAAGAACTTGCAGAGAGACGATTATTAAAAGCAAACGAGTGCAACGTTACATTACCATGAAAATACACTAATTCCACGAGGCAAACATAAACCGCCAGCAATAATTCATAAGACGAAAATTTGACACGATCTTCCGGTTCCGTGGATCCCTGTGATCGGAACATAAATTCTCAAGTTATTTGGTTAAACGAAGGAAGCAGCGCATCGAAATCTGTTCGATAAGGTGGAAAAAAGAAGAAAAAGAAAAAAAAAAGAAAAAAAGGAAAGAAAGAAAAAAGAGAAAGGAAACGAACGGATGGATAAAATAACGAATTATGCAAATGTATTCGAATTCCATTAAGAAAGTTAAATCTATTCTTCAAACTTTCTGGATGTACTCTTCATAAACTTTTTCCGAAGAGTCCCCCGGTTGTGAACACGTTGAATGGTAACCACGGCTAAAATTGGGTAAACCCGGGACAGCCGGAATATTTCACGTTGTCATCAAAGGATTAATTGAAAATGGAGATGACATTGTCCCCGCTTGAAAATTACTGGGAATGTGGATTAACGGAACGCCCGGGTATGAACGTATGTGAGTAAACGAACCGGCGCGCACGCCAGAAACATTGTTATACTATCGCGAAATACTCGACCACGTTACAAGGTTGATTTTGCAAACATACCGCAAACCGGACTTACATTCCGGTGCAAATGAACGCCCGTGACTGGCAAATTAAATAATTTACCACCGAATTTAAATTGAAATCGTACACAGGCGGAACTTCTTTCTCGTTATTGTTCTTCCTTTCTCTCGCTTTTCGACGCATGAAATATCCGCGGAATAGAATATTTCTCGCGTTCCTCGCTGTTTGTTAGAAATCCAGCCATAATTGCAGAGCAAATTGCTACTGCTGTTATTACATTCTATTGTTATTAAACGACGGTCATAAATATTTAGAAAAATTTATTGTAAATTCATTAATATGTAATTCTTTTTGGCTCCATATCAGGTGTAATTCAAAAAAATAGCGATGAAACAACACGCGTTTATGAAATATTACATTTTTCTGAAGACAATTGAAAAATTGAAGCTAGATGAAAACTTATTTTACATATCATTATACTTTGAATATTTTACATATTACGTGCATAATTACTAATATAAATTATGCAGTATATTTTTCGATGGTCATTAATCATGATGCCATACTAACGTCATCGATTATCAGTGCTGAGAATTTCACCGGTGTTTATAATAAAATTATTTATAATATATTATATATCATTTATATTATATTAAATTATTATCGTCAAGTCAATATAAATTCCTAGTCCTAATTTCTTCGTTTCACACGAACGGTTCGAATTAATTTCTAGCACACTTGAAGTGAACATTTTCGACAGCTATTAAGTACTAAAAGTCACACGACGTTGCCATTATTGTTGGCAACACTATTCACATTCACACACGGAGCATAACAATTACGTCGCAATGAAGAATGAATGAAAAGTAAACGTCCTAAACGTTCGATTAGAGATTGAGCTGGAACTATGAATTCAGTGAATATTCTTTTGCAGGACTTGCACGGCCAGAGACTAGATTAGTTCATTGCTAGCAATGATACTAATTTTATTATGCATGACGAATCCAGCGATGCAACCATGAACGCAAAATGTTATTACGCATTTATAAGGGGTTACCGCGTATACGTAACCGAAATAATTAAAGGATTCTAGATTAATTTACAACGCTGGAGGTTGTATATTTAGTACAATGATATACTGATTATGCTCGCTACTAATATATACACGCGTCATACATCATTTGGAATTATTAGTTGTCGCATATGGTATTAGTAGCGATTACGGACTGTTATTCAAAGCGTGAACTATTTAAGTTTCGTGTAACGGTTTCATTACGTTAATTCACATTGTTATCTGTAACACGCGTATAGAATGTCCGAATTATCACTCGCAATTTAATTGTGAAATAAAGTTATAGCGGAGAAAGGTTTTTGAACGTTCTCTTTCATTTTCAGAGACACAAGAAATTAATAGATTTTTTTTTTATATTATCCAAATACAAACACATGGAATTCCTTCGTCGATCTGTGAAAATTTGTAATCGATTTTTGTAAATTAACAATGATATCTAACTTTGAACGATATGATTAAAAATTTTTTTCTATAGAAATTTGGCACTTATTTGGCAATTATTTTAATAAGACGTGAAATTGATAAGTTACAGACATGTCGATCCTTCTCTCAAGATTTAACACGCGCAAAATGTACCTTAAAAATTATCAACTATGAAATTAATAAGCTCAACGCCAGTAAAAATATTTTCCCGCGAAAACGAAATATCCTTCTCTCGTGTTGCGTCGGTGAACATTTTAATAAAGTCGCGCGCGAGAAGAGGACAACTAGAATATCTAATTTTCGATAGGAAAATATTTTATATGCGGTCGTCAGAGGATTAATTGAAAATGGAAATGTCATCAGCGCCGCAATTGCGCGATCGTAGGCACAGCGATGGGTGTGAAAGTACAAACAACAGTAAAATAGCTCGTCGTACTGCGGAACAACTGGCAGTGTTGCACTTTCGAAGACGGCCGTACGCGTTCGTTAATTAGCTCATTCGTTCCATTATTATTTGAAAACTTCGTTTCAGTATTTCGCGTCATTTCGCACAAACGAATGCAAATAATCACTGTTCCTTCCTCGCGAATGTGCACGAACCACACTGAAATTGCGCGGTTTATTTTATAACATAATGAAGAGAACAAAATCAGCGAGCACACGCTATTTCTCTGCTATTTTCTGATGTTTATAGCATGCCAAGAAATATTTGCTCATACTTCGATTAGTGAAAAATCTCTGATTCTTATGCAAATTTGTATTTTTTGTAAAGAAGTAGAATCTAAATGGAGATTTGTTCCACTTACGCTAAAAATTATGATAAATTTACTTTGGATGTTTTTATAGTTTTCACTATGTCATTACGTTGCTCTTTTATTTAAATTCTGTATAAACGCGCAAAAATCTGCAATTTAATTGTAGAATTAAGGACAGATCAACGTGTACCGATTTTATTCTTTCGAATCATCAGTAAAATTACGTTTATTATGTGAACATTCAGTAAAATTACCAAAAACAACCTACAAGTTTAACATAATGAACATTCTAAATAAAAAAAATTTATTTATTTATCTTTGAACACGTATCTTTTGATAAATTTATTCAATATATTGTAGATAATATGAAGTTTAAGCCTTTAACGACTAGACTAATTATTTTAAGCTTGGACATTTCAAGAACAACGAATGATACTGATAACTTTCACGGAGATGTAAATTACATTAATAATAACAATCGAACACTCAGTCTGAATTCGAATGCAGATTTCTATATATAAAATTGATATAATAATTCTGTATATGAAATTTGTTGAAATAACTTCTGGCAAGAGTCAATGCGAAGAGTAGAAATATTATCAATACGAATCGAATCAATTCAAACGCTCAGTAAGATTATAAATCACGCGCGAGTTACAGAAAATTTTCCAAGTGAAGTAAAATTAAACAACCTGTCACCGGAATCACGATGTTTCACGCGACAACCACGGGTCTAATAAAATTAGGCGTTGCCAATGAAAACAATGAGCATCTGGCACGTCGAAGGACAACTAACCAAAGCGCGTAATCCCCGCTGTCGGAATATTCCGCGTGCTTGTTAAAGGATTAATTGAAAATGGAGATGGCATCAACGCTGCCAGGTTTGACATTGCCAGAATGTAAATGAATACAATGGTCGGGCATAAACGCGTGCGCGCACACGCGACATTGTTAGCGGAGACACTCGACCACGTCAACGCCGCTAATTTTCGCCAAAACGTACGCACGATACGTATATCGCGGAATCGAAGCAGCAACGAAGCTACGCGCGAAAAAAAAAAAGGAAGAAAAAACAACGGACCAACGCAGAAAAATGGCGGAACGATGAATCGCGTGATTCAACGCGGCCGGCGGGAAAATAAGGGATGAAAGTTACGGATGAACGGCGAGGTGCGAGGTAATCGACATGGAACCGCTCATTTTTTTCCCCTCCTCCCCCCCTCCCACTCGCTACGCCCGAGCAAAAAAAAAAAAAAGAAAAATAGTCTGGAAAAAGTTATTTCTGTTGAATCGACGAAACGTTCGTTCGAAAGTCTATTAGCCTGTATCACCTTAGGTGGAATATCGATGTTCATTATTGCAACCGTGGCGCGGTGTAATCGAAAGGTGATCGTTCGATTATTTCTTTTCTTTTTTTTTTTTTTTTTCACTTTCAGAAGAAAGTAAAATTATTGAGGAACAAGGAACTTTTTGAAGTCTGTTATTTGGTCTCATTTGCGAGTATTTTTTGTATAATTTGAAGGGAATTGCGAAAGGGATATCGATAGTTATTTGAAAATGTTTATTATGAGAGTAGTGAATTTATGATCTTATTTGGAACACAAGTTAATAAAGGGACATCGAGAGGGATTCGAAAATCTCTGGTCAATAGTTTAGGTACTAATATTGTACATGAATAATGGCTTTGAAATATCTTTAACCAAAGAGATTCTTCAGATATTCATTTCGAATTGTAAATTGAAATTATTTTACTGGCGATGGTAAATAAATAAATTCAACGCACAGAAAAACAATGTACACCTATATTAATTGTAATGATATTTAGAAATAAGTATTGGATATTAAAATATATATTACTTGTCCATGTCAATGAAGTTATTAATGAAACTCTTTGCATATCCACTGTTAAATTGGATATTATAACTTTTTACATTTTAGAGAGTGAAAGTGCATAATAATTTATAACAATATTTTTATCTATTCGTACATCTGTACTAACGAGATTATTTTTTTCCAAGTATTTTCAGAAGGCTCGAAGGAAGAAAAGGTGTAAGTTGAAATTAAGTTCAGAGAGGTTTGGCTCTGTCTTTTACGATAGGTACTAGCCGACAATTTAAACTGCGCGACTCATTTACATGGTCCATAGAGAAGCCCGGCTATAAAACAATCTTTAATATCGGTTATCCGGAGTCGGTATCAGTTGAGCATCTCTGAACTTTCACAGTCACTTCCGTTATGGTGCACTTAATTGCCAAACGATTGTTGGAAAGACTATGAAACCACAGATTAACGGCGTTAGTATGCTCATTTATTTTCAGACACATGGAAGGCTGGTATAACGTAATTGTCGAACATCGCTGATATACGTTTATTCTTTAAAGTGGAATTTTATATTTATTTCATTACAATAAAATGATTAGAAGTTAACGAGTAAACGTTATTTTCTAATGTTTCTGTTTCCGATTTTTATTGCGACAATTCATATTCCACTTTATGTTGCAATAATTATTGTAATAGAGTGGAGTACAGAACGATAAATGAAACACGCTGGATCAAATCTCAAGCACAATTGAAAGTATGAAAAAATACAACAAAATAATTCCTCAACGTTAGATTCTATTATGAAATGAAAATATTTCGTTCAAATCAATTTGTACTGTATATTTTCTTAGAACTGTATTAGAGAAACGAGAAGAGAAATACATAAAATATCGTACAAAAATAAGTGTGCATTCTTAAATGAATTACATATTATAATTAAATACATTGAAATAACATTGCAGTTTAATTTAATTAAAAGTTCTGCAAATAAATACAGGGTCCAACTTGAAAATATTAACTACATTAATTAATTTAAATTCGTATTGCAATTTCTAAAAAAGTTTTACTAGTTTTATTATATTTAATCGTAAACGGAGAACTCATACGAATTATATTTTATTAATCAACATGAAGAAAATATGAATCATATTATATCAATGAACAATCGACATTGAGAAAATAATAATTTTTATCGTGAAAAGAAAGTCCGCGGAGAAGAACTAAGTTTCGTATTTTTTAAAGTTAGATATTCCAAAGTAAATTGAAACTTTCCGTTTTAATTTTACAAGGCATATCCAGTGGTACCACAAGGATCTTAAAATAGATGCATGCAACATAGTAGTTAAAAGGCAATCACGTATTAACATACTCACACGTATTAACTACAAACACGATTATTCCAACTCAATGAGTTCAACCATCTTTTATAGTATACCATGTAGTGGAATGTTTCAAATAACTACATGTGTACAGGTTTCACATAAACGTATCCATAGTATGTAACAATCTTCTTATGCATCACGATCTACACTCTCATTATATATCGTTACTACATAATGTTTGTATTTGCATAATTAATTGAAAATTTCTCAGTTGGTCGATTGACTTGCATGATTAAATTTATATTATTAGCGAAGTTTTACATATACCTTCCATTAAGTTTCAGCAAATTTTAAGTAACCAGTCTGACAGTAAAATTCGTGAAACTTTGTAATTAACAGATTACAATTATATCGAAATGAAAGTCTACAGCCTCTTGTAGATTTTTTACATTTGTGTTTTGATTATAAAGCGATTATTAAAATATATAGAATTATAGGGTCGTACGGTTAATATTAAAATATCTAATTACCCAGTTCTGAAAACTTTGGACTTGATAATATTATTGGTTATTATTAAAAAGAATTTAAGTAAAAATTTGCTTTCCTTTTCAAATATTACGATAAATAGTTTTCTTTAACATTTTCCACTCATTGTGTGTATTTGCCAAATATTTAGATTTGTCAAAAAACAGTTTCATTAATTAATTAGTCAAATAAATGATGTGAAAATATTAAATTTTTTAGTTTGTACAATGTCACGTCACATCACGCACGTTCCACGATCCTCGACAAACACGAATAACAAGCTATTTCGAGAAAAAAAAGCAAGCAGGGATCGATTTATGTAAATATTTAAGTATAATTGGAATAGAAGTTCTACTTTATCAAAGTTGAGATTCTGCATTCGTTTAACAGCGAGCATAAAATTCTATTTAAAGAGCGAGTTTTCTTTTAAAATTAAATTTTTCTTTACACGTTCTTTCCAACCCTCTGCTTGGATGTGCAAATTCTATTAGCAAGTGGTCTTAAGTGGATTCTGTAAAATTTTCTGCGTGAGTCTACAGTCGTGTATCTTGCACAACTGTGTATTTATGTAGTATCAGGATATTTATTTGAGAATTTCACGAGTTATTTCCAGTTAGTTTTAAAAATCTGCTTCAGAGATTAGTCACGAGGCACAATATTATTATTTCAATTGTTTCAAACTGTACTTTTGCACTTCGATCTCGCTTTGAAACGAATTTGAAGTGTTTCGAAAATATTTTACGCGAAATATAGAAATCAAGCAGGAAATTTTTCGTACTTCTCAACGTTGGAAATATTTATCTCACACAATTCTCTGCGTGAAGACACACTCGTGGTATAATTCACACTGACGGTAAGCTAATTGAAAAATTGCCCCAAATCGCACTAATTATTTTAATTTACTTATACTTTACATCAGTAACTTTCCCTGAATGTTCAGACATTGTCAAAAAAAAAAAAAAAAAAAGAAAAGACGAGTCCCAATCTTTCGTTAGGAAATACAAAAATTTTCATTTTCTTGCTAGTAGAATCTGCATGATACCAATCCGGCCGAGAAGTCGGATCGAACGAAACGGCTGCCTCGATCGTGCGGAATCGCAGCGTGCTTTCCTCGAGAATGCAAGTTTCCTCAAGAATGCAGATCTCGTCACCGATGTATCTCGCGATCCTCGCGCGCGAATATTTCCTCGAGGAAACTACTTTCGCGCCGCACACCACGCTGCTGTCCGCTGTTCAGCACCTACGCGAAACACACTCAACAGGTTCGCGGGCGCCCACCCACGCGACCAACCACCGCCGCGCACCGGTGCATCGCGAAACGCGCGATTTCGTTTCGCTTTCCCCCTGGGGGAAGGAGGGGGGAGGGGATGGAACGCCGTGTTTTCCGTAACGTAAGGCGGGACAATTAAATCGGCAACGAAGAGACCTAAGTGTAAGCGTAAGTCACGGTAGAGTAGCCCTTCAACGGGACGCTTGTTCGCGGCTCCCACTTCAGATAAGTGCCGCACGTTCAACCCCCGCGAGGCGATGAATCTCTTCCGCATCGGTGATTGCGCATTCGCGAAAAATTGCTCCGTAATGCGATTCCACGGGAAAATAAATTCGCCGGGATAGAAAGATGCGCGCGTTACGTAAGCGATCGTTAAACGATCGAAGATTCGAACTGGTGCCTGTATTCAAAGTGAATCGCTTAACGCTGGCGGCAGCTTAGTCCCCGGTCGTTCTCTTTCCTCTTTCTCGTTTTTTCTTTCGCGTGCCACGTTGGCTGAGATTGGATTTGTTGTTTAATTAAATTTAATCGACGAACTGAACGCTGCAGCTTCATTTTCGACAATCTTTGTCGCTTTTTAGTAAATATACTGAGTAAGAATATTCCACGTCGTTTGATGCAGGTTCGATGCAAATTCGATGACTTTTCATCTGTGTATTTTTACGGAGAAGACTCTGAAATGTGTTAATGTATCTATTCCAGACTTGATTAGCGAAGCAACAATGAATAATAAATTGTTTTCTCGCGCGCTGCGAGTTTGGAAAATTCATCAAAAGTAAGGATCGAAACTCATAAGTTCAATAACTGCTGCTTATTGTGTGAAAATATACAGTTTTCTCAATTAAATCAAAGCGATAGTTTTACGAATATTTTTTCCCAATTTGTTCAAAGTTAACAAATATCTATAAATTGGTAATAAGTAAATATTGTATACTTGGTATATGATCGTGGTATAATATTTAGAACAGAAAAATAGAACAACAGAAAAATTGTATCACTGCTACATTTATTGTACATGTTGTATAAAATTATTATCAATTATTCTAAAAATTATTTTGAAGCTTTATCAGCGTGTATTCATTTGTACGCCTATATTTATGCGAATTTGTACTTTTGTACATGTGTGTAACTTGGAAAACAGAACTTGTGACAGGTAGAAAATTATTTAAATTAAATATCGCGAAAGATATTATATTTTGAATATTTCATATATTCTTGTATTTTGTATTGTCCATTGGCGTCCCGTGCATCACTGTATTTCAAACATTTCCATAAATACATAAAAATCCGCAGTCTGATAATGAGACAAGACCGACATGGTTATACTGATAAAATTTGAAACCATTCCAAGAATGTAATTTTTCTAGATGAATGTAATTTGAATTGAAACCAAGCGCGTGTATATGCGTATTATGAAAGATGCAAGATATTCACTGTAAATGTATCCAGTAAAAATTAATGTGGGGCACGAATAGCCACTCTTAAACTATAACCTTGCAAGTGTCGAATATTTATTGATATTACGGATAATTAACTGTTTAAATAGCTTTGTAATTTTCCTTCAAACTCGTTTTAAAATTTACCAATATGAGAGGTGTAGTAATAGAGAGGTGTAGTGTAAGTTATAGTGTTAATGAAATTTCAAAATGTTTCGTAACACGTGTATACAAGAGCTTCTGTATTCCCATGACAATAATTGCATATATGTGATAATGCAGGCACGTATACTCGTTTCACCCACACAAGCAAATCAATAAATTCATAACACGTGTATATAAGATTGGAATTAACTCTCTGGATTCCACTTTTCGATCTTCGATTGAACGATTTAATCTCAAAATATAGAGTGAGCTTTTGATATAAATATAAATATACCGTTGGAACTATAAGATTTTAATTATAACCAACCAAAGTGTTTGGCTCATATATGTTGGAGCAAACATAACATTGAATTTACTTTAACGTTTATGCTCCAGTAACATGTTTCACAATTTCTTCGAGATCCACAAGAGAATTAAAAATTCGTACTCTTGGCTATTTATCAGTATAGAGAAAATCGTTACTCAGACATTGCCGAAGTTTTATAAACAAATCACTAAAGAAATTGATTTCCTCTCGTATACTCCGTTCTCGATATTTTTGTGTACCGCACGCGTGCTCCCAATTCCCCGTAAACCCGCGAAATCCCCGTGAAAATCAGTCGAAAAATTCGAATCCAAATGAAACACTCGCGCCTGTCCGAATTAACACAGGCTCGTCAAATTCCAATACAACACACACCTGGGAATTCCTCGGAATTTCACAAGGCAAAGGAAGACCGTGGGAGTCTCACGCGGATGCGTATTCGCCGAAATTTTTGATAACGAGACGAGAGGTTCCGCGCTCGGTTCTCGGATCGAGCCAGCGGTGCGACGATAAAAAGCATCGGTTACAGATTGCGAAGAGCTACGAGAATGGAAAGGGCGAAGGAGAGACGGAGCCGCGGCGAGGGGTTAAAGGTGAAGGGAGGAGAAAGGGGGCGGGAGGGGGAGGGAGGAAGAGATGGAAGAAGAGCGAGTTCGTATTAAGGGTAATGGGCATTATCTCCATCGATCCCGGGCTCACTATCCCACCGCCGGCCTCGCCCACCCCATCGCCCGTTATTCCGGAGCTGCTGGATAGCTGGCTGGTTCGAGTTGGTCAGAGGCAAAAACGCATGGGAATTCATCCGTCTATGGTGAACGGCGGATCGTAAAATGCGGGCAGCTCGACCGAGGAGATATCGGTGCGCGCACGCGTGAATACTCCGGGACTCTGGTTTCTCTCTTGAAAAAATAATTACCTACTGAAATCCGTGGATTTGTTAATGCGCGCGCTCTCTCTCTCTCTCTTTTTGCGTGACGGTAATTGAAAGAACGAGCAGCGTTTTTTCCCTCTCTCTCTCCTCGTGCTTTTTTTTTTCTTTTTCCTTTCGTTCGATCGAAATCGCCTATTGCGATCCTTAACGCCGCCGGCCAATTAAGCCGCAATTTACAGCAGCTTCGCGAGAAGCGAGATGTTCGAAACGATCGAGATCGACGGCGGAAACTTTCGTAGCACACGTAACGATAATCTGACACTCGCGAGCGAATCGTACGAATCACTCGCGCGCGCACTCTGGATTTTTCGCCGTTGCGTTCTGTCGCGAATGATGGTGAAAGTTGATGGATACAGATGAGAGAAGGACGAGGCGTGCATTTGTCCGGGAATCATAACGCGCGAAACGCGCTGGAAATCGATTTGTCACTGGGGCGAACAGCGACGAAAGTTTTAAACGAAAACGTCAGTTACAACGCGTCAAGACTTTTCTACTTTCCTCGGGGTTAAAGGTAAATTCCTATTTGAACGCGGCAGCTCGTTGACCTTCGACATTCCTCGCGATCTCTACGAGGAAATCTCCAGACGCGCTCATTGCCCGCGTTTCGTATCGTCTCGTTCGAGGTCTGGTTAGTACGGACAGTGATCGCGTGCATCTCGATGGTGAACTCCGCGCCTCCCTTAACGCTCCTCTCATTCGAACGAATTCGGGGAATCAACTACTTTGTTCCCGAGAGTCGACGCTGCCAACGTTCCGACGCGATCCTCCAAGTTATGTCCTGCAAGATTGATGAGAATCTCTCCGTTGTTTCTACTTCCCACTGGCGAGAAACAGGTTCTCGTCCTCAGCGCCGAGATAGTCTTTGAATATGTTTTTATTTAACAATTGCTTCGCAGACACGAGACGTTATCTAGTCTAGATATTGATACAGAGACATTTTCATTCGTGCATCTTTCTTTTCGTTTTTGACAAAAGGAGTCGAAAATCACACGTTCGAATTCGGGCACCTGTCATTTAAAAAAGAAAAAAAACTTGATAAACTAATTTGTTTTGGATAAAATTTTCAGTCCATGGAAATATATCTGATAGGACAGCCAGTGTTTACTAGATGACAAATATCTTTGCCATATTTGGTTCAAATTTTTAGTTGAACGGTAGTGTGTGATAAAATATATCATTCTAACGAGATACAATTTCATCTACAAGTTCTCGAATTTTCCTTATCTTGCGACTATTCGAAGTTGTAATGAAATAATAATTTAATAGCTGCAGTATAATTGACTGCACAAAAGTAGCGTAATCAATTAATTTTTAAAAGATATCTGATGAATGAAGGGATTAATAAAATATATACTGTCTCATATATCAATTGTGGATTTAAAATTTTAACAAAGATGTTAAAATTATTTTATGGGACAATAAAACCCCATAGAATTTTATATTAATTTACTTTTGTATTTAATATAAAATTTAAATTCATATTTAATCCGAATTATTAAATTTGATGAATTTTAATTTTAAAAAAAAGAATAAAAAATATGATTGCCTGAAACGGGTTATTAATATACGAAATAAATACATTATATATACATATATAATATATGAAATAAATAAAACTAACATATATACTAACAGCTCAAGGAGATTCACAATCATTCTAGAAAGTGTCGAAATATATATATATATATATATTTTTTTTTTTTCTGGACAACGTAGCACCGGTTGACCTGCCGATAGTACTCGCAATCAGCTTGCACGGTGAGTTAATCAGCACGAATTAGGGCGTGGCGTTCGCTAGTTGGAACTTGAAACTCGAAACTTGAAAACGTCTCGCGATAGAAGGATACCGGAGGCGATACCCCGATCCCGAAGCCCGGTTTTTACGAGGGTTTTACCACTTTTCCATTACTGGCCGGCCGCCTGCGCGTCGACCGTCAAGTGGAAAGAGGGTGACGGTGACTAATTGTCGCAAAGGCGATCATGATATGTCCACCCACCCATCCCTCCACCCCATCCCACCCTCCCCTAGTAAATCTGATTGGCTTCGCTTACTGACCTCGCCAGCAATCTCCCCGGCACGATCTCTGCCTCCTTGTCTCGCACGTACACGTCCATCGTCCGCTACGCCCAATTCGAGACGGCATTTTTAGATTTCCCGAAATCGACCGCGGTTCTTTCTCACCGATCCGTGAGATATAAAGAACCTCGACGGAGGCGCCACCTTTCACACCGATAGAAACCGGCCCGGGGGCAGAGAGATTCTTATCGTTCTGTAGTCTGAAGCTGGAATTTCCTATAAGCGTGCGACGCACGTGCCCGCGCCAGAGATTTCTCTCGCGGGTGGACGAACGAATGCTCGTTCTTCTTCCGTTTCGATCGAATTCAGTCGAGGTCAGTCATTTAGGGTGTTATCCGTCACGCTAATGCGTAACAGTTGAAAATTAAACGTCTCGTGTCAGTCGATTAACGATTTTCTTCTGAATTTCTCTGGATAAACGACTTGTGATACGAAGGAATGGATGTGATAATACGTGTGCAGGATCTCTCGTCATCGACCTTGATGTACATCGTCGTTTATTATCGTTCCTTTGCAAAGAAACGAAAAGTTGCAAGAAAAAGTGAATGCGCGCGTATTCTGTTATTTATTTCCACGTGGATGGATGCATGAATAATATACGAATAATAATTAATATATATAACATATAAAGTAATAATTAATATATAAATGATATTTATATAAAAATGAAATAAACATGTGAAGATCGACGAACGATATGTTCTCGAGTGTATCGATCGACACGTAGTCTGATATTTTCTATAAAAATGTGTTGAATCATGTACGTTGAAAAATTATTAATAAATTAATTTAGATATTTTACTATTAATTTTTATTTTATTATTTTAGATATTTCATCTTCAAAGACGAGAACAACACAAACACTTGACCATTGTTGTCTCTGTCCTTTCATGTGTTGTGTTAAAACATCTCTCTTGAATTAATAATTTTTCGTATAAAAACGTATAATTCCACTTAAAAAGTCAAATTTGACCTTCGCAAGCCAAGTCAAAATATTTCGAAACTGATTCGTCGTTCATCGTGACGTTTCTCGCCGCAAATAACAATTACAATGACGTGAATCAAACACATCAATGTTCAATCCAAAAAAAAAAAAAAAAAAAAAATTCAATTTCGCTGTGCCCCGATGTTGCGAGACGAGGAATCAACAAGAGAGACGATCGTCTCGCGAAATACACGGTTCGACAGGACTGTTGTATTTGGATCACGACTGTCGCGAAATAAACTTTTTTTTTTCGTCCCGAATTATCGGTCAGTTGTTTCGCAATGATTTTTTAACAGCGCGACTAGCGGCCTTTTTATCGTACAGCGTTCGCCCTCCACCCACCCCCCCCCCCCCTTTCGGTGCACGCTCGTTACACTGAAATGCCGAGGTTCGATTTTTGCCTCGCGCAATTTCCAATTACTTGCACGTTACTCGCGCTTGAGAAAGCACCGCTGATCGTTGTCGATTCTGTTCATTCCGCTCATGTTGCTCGATCTTGCGCTCCATTGTTTTACGAAATTGGGAAAGAGTAAGGAACATCGACTAACGTTGCTAACGTGTAACACGTGCAGCAACGTTGCGTGCCGATGATTAGAAGAAACGTTTCGTGAACTTTCGAAGCTTTTAATTTCGTATAATTCGCATTACGAGTACACAAGTGATACACGCGCCGATGGAAAAGCGATTTTATTACGTTTCATGCACGTAAGTGTGCCAGCTTGCTTTCTTCTACTCTTTTCTTCACTCTCGCTCTCGCTCTCTCTTTCTTAAAGCAACTTACTTCTTGTGGTTTGAGGAAAGTTGAGGAAACATTTTTTGCTCTCAATACAAGTTTCAGTGCACATATGTAGAACTGTGAATGCTGTGTTTATTGTAGAATTTGCATGTCCGTGGAATCGTTTATTTATTTTTATATTGAGTGTAAAACTTGTATCATTAAAAGTGCAAGGTACGAGAGAAACATTGCGATATGATGAACAACATGAACTTCTATACAAGAAATAATTTTAATTCTCTGAATTTATAAAATTTTTGCAAAAAATTAGTAACTTTAATAGCATTCTAAAAAATATACATAATATAAATTTTATGATATTCTATCGCTACGATATTTCCGGTATTAATTGGGTCAAACTATTGCATACTTCAAATTATTTGATGGTACTTTCGTGTAACTATAAAAAATTAAAAATTAAAATTAGAAGACAAGGGGATATGTAAATATTTTTGTATTAGTTGAAGCGACACGATTTCAAAGAATTAGTCAAGTACAGCGAATTTACTATTTCGAAGCCGTGAAATATCCTTTTATCCTCCTCGAGTAGTATAATTTCTTTTTTCTACATATTCAGAAGCAGATTATTACAAGGTAGATTATTTCACAATTCGTTTTCGTAAAGACACAATAATTCAAAGCATCGACAATCCTTTCGCTCTGACACAGTATGAGAATTTGTCATAAATCTGGACTCATTTTGAATCACACGTCATTCTGAAACAAATTTTGCAACATCAAACGTCATTACGAACGCTGAAAAAATGTGTCTCGTGATTAAAGGCATCGCAGTCTCGAAGACTGAACATTTCCCACTTCACGATATAATTCCTTGCTTTTTATTACTAGCTTTTCACCCAAAGTTCCAAGTAGTTTAAAGTATTGACTTTCATCGATCACGAGCGTTTTCTAGAAACGTAACAACGCCTTGTTCCCCTGAATTCTCAGCCGTGCAATCTTTCCGGAAACAGCGTCTTAAGCAATGTACTCGAATCCATAGTTACAAAGGATTACTATGCCTCCGTTCACGAGAACGAATTTCAAGGAACTTGGGTTATTAGATCAGCCTCCCATATCCTAAACGCAGTAATAATGTAACTGGATGCTCCAGATAATTTCGATAGGGATCTACTTATCGGGAAAGGCCTGCTCGAGCAAAGGGATGAGTGTAGTTAAAGGGTGGAAGAAGAGGGTGTGTGTGTGTGTGTGAGAGAGAGAGAGAGAGAGAGG
This sequence comes from Tetragonisca angustula, assembly GCA_036937485.2. Classification (NCBI taxonomy): domain Eukaryota; kingdom Metazoa; phylum Arthropoda; class Insecta; order Hymenoptera; family Apidae; genus Tetragonisca; species Tetragonisca angustula. Next base: position 920,686 of record JAWNGG020000063.1, on the reverse strand, counting down.
AGGGTGAGGAAACGAAGAAGCCGGAGGAGGTGAAACAAGGGATGCCGGTGGCACGTCGCGTTCCTATCCAGATATCTTCTGGTTTCCGCGAAGCTGTGGGATGTCGCCGTGAAAGATAATTCCTACTGTGAGAACTTCTGTCACCACTTGTTTGCTTCCTCTTTTTGATTAAGATTCTTTCCCGACCAATTTTCTCCCGCGGCTCCTCGCGCATTTATCCTCAACTTCTTTTCAATTTTCATCTTGGCCTTCAACCTCGAATGAACGAACCCTGGCTCACGCATTTTAACAGAAAGTTTGGTTTATTTATATGGGAATTGTTCAGAAACAAATGTGAAATAATACTATTATGCTGTTATTATATAATAATAATATTATTATTAATATTATTATTAATATTATTATGTGTATTACACATGTGCGAATAATTCAATATTTTTGAATAACATATGAGAATAATTTCCGCAGGCTTATTCAACGTTTCTCTTGTTAATTCCGAAGGAAAGATTTTAAAACCATCTAAATAAAAAATATCCTCTCAGATTTCGCCTTATTTTCTTTTTCGTTTCATCGTTAGGGGACTTTGTCGTTATACAAGGAATTACTTTTGTATTAATTCGATTTATGATCCTGAAACCTTTTCTCCCTTCTGGCGTTATTAAAAATGTTAGAAAGGTAGAGAAAAATAAAGGCTTGAACTTTCTGAAATTATCAAAATATAACAAACGTAAAATCTCCCAAAATAAATTTTGTTAACGATTGAAAATCTAATATCTGCTAAAAGTACAGAGAAGTATAGGAAATTTAGAAAGTTCTTTTGTAGAATTTTATTCACACTGTTGTATTTAGAATCAGCTGTACTTAATTTATAACCAAACGTGAATCTCAGTATCAACAACAAACTATAAAATTCACATCAGAAAAGTTAAAATGCGAGAAACAATTCTATAATGTAATAAAGAAAATGGGCATTTATTTGTTACATTTGTTACACGAAAAAATTCATTCAATGTAATACAGAAACGCTTTATTATCGCTTACTTATGTTTCTATATTTATTATTTATATACTTAAAAAAAATTAATTAAAATTTTTTTGCCTAGTTTATTTATTACATATTTGCTAGTTATCTGCTTTATAAAAAATCATTCGAACCTTTAAAAATCTCTAAATCTATAAAAGTATATTGTATAAATTCGTGAAACGCTAGAATATATTTATTTTCTATATTTCGCTCTCCACAGCTGTTTCACCACGACGTGAAGGTATGAATTTAAATCCGATTGAAAGAGCTTCATTTCGTCGAAAAACAACGTTCGATGTTCACCCCGGATTTAAGTATACCGCCCCTTTAAAACGTAGAGGTTAAAAATGGCGAGGGCGCAACGTTAGGGGAAGCTCTTTGATAGAGCCGTAACGAAAAAGTATGCGGATAAACGGGGTGAACTGGCGAGATTGTTGTAGCTGTAGGAGAAGGGTGAAGCGTAATGTTTCGCGCGGCAGGACCCGCATGACGCAGCATTAAGATAGTATCCTTCCCTGGGAGAGTAATAAATACGCAAACAAACTTTCCTCGTTAACCTATCAGGGATTCGACAGACCACGGTCGCCGGTTAAATACGTCGAATACGTGGATCAGATAAAAATCATTTATTTTACCTGAACGTGCGAAAAAGAAACTCTCTCGCTCCGTGTCCACGTGTTGAAGATCAGAAACGTTAATTCCAACTTAGGCATGGATGTTAAATCAAGTCTGATACTTTATGTTTTAAGAATAGTATGCATATTTAAACAGTACTTGTATTTAGTTATATAAGATATAATATGATATAATATTATATTATATATATGCAATGGCTCACGAAAGTATTCGAAGTACTCTTATATATGTTATACATGTTATATAATGTAAATATTGTACTGCAACTCAGCTGTTATTATTAATATAATTGATCAAATTTGAAACAAATTTAAAAGATTCAAAGAGTTACAAGATACTCAATGCAATTATACAGTTTCCAAGACGTCAGAAAAATATTTAAACAATTAATTAGTGTTCTGAGGTTTTCGCGACCAATTGTATCAACTGTGACGATTCTAAAAGTTGAATGGTTGTTTACTATGAAACATTTACTTTATTAATTTTCATACGTTTTTATTATAGTGGATTTAAAACAATGTCTCCCTTTTGCAATCTCCCTTTTATATGATTTATATAATATTTCACAACAGTTTGATAAAAACGAATGTTCATTTTATCCTGCGTTCGTACTCTCTGTTGTATTATTACATAAGCTGTTTCCTATCCGTTCTCCCATTTTTTTTTTTTTTTTTTTTTTTGAATTTCATTTCTGCGATTGCAAATTTTACATTTCACTCGAGGCTAATTCTAGTGTTAAATGTCAACGCGGAACCAAAGCTGAAAAAGCTTGTTGCTGTTAATTTCATTGATAGCAGCCGTGCGTTCTCGATGAAATAGAGTCTAGACTCGAGGTATGAAATTTGCACGTACGTATATTGAACGATGGCCTCCATGTACGACTTTATTCCTCTCAACCGTTTGAAATGTTTAAAATTACAGATTGCGGTATGACTAACGATTACTGTTCCAATACGCGTAAATGCCACTTTGTTCGAGCACCTCTTGGTTTATTTGCCAGTAATGATTATTATAATTCAAACCTGCCATGCGTATTTAACATTATACATAATATCGCGTCGGAACTTATTTATTATGCATAATTACAACGTGAAATTATTGACTGATGTGTTTATGATTATGTTACTTCTTACTTTATATTCTCATGATTTCTGGATACATTATATCATTTGTTCAAGTCTATGGATAAAACTATGGATACTCATGCATTTATGAGAAACATAAAAGTATCTACATGTGTGAAATGTTGAAAAGTATAGTACTTGATGAAATAAATTTCTTATATAATTGTATCTCTTATTGAATTAATTTCTTATCAATCATATTCTAACTAAATTTCATTCCACGCGACAATAAATAAGAGTGGAATACAAATAACAGATAATACATATGTATGTATGTCCACAATCTTACAAAACAATTACATTACTAGACAAACTAAACAAATTGAAACGATTGTTACATGACGCTACTAATGTTACACTGTTGATCACGTTCTTCTTTCTTTTCAAAATTTCTCATCAAAATTCCGAAAGGCTCGCTAATTAGGCTAATTCATCACCCGAAAGAAGACGTTAGCCCTAGCAAGAGTCGTCTCTCCGAATGGCAGGGTTCTGTTATTCTAACAATGCGGTCGGTTGCGTTCGCTGCATCAGTAACAATGATGCATATGAATTCATTTGCGGTTTCTAGCATTACAGGGGCGTTAATCGCGCGCGCACACGCCCCAATGGAAAGTGGTATTTTGTGTAATACCTTGGTATCTTCAAACGTAGGAACTGTTCTATCTCATCGTACTGCCAGCCCCTTTTCTTCCTTGCCGCCTTCCTCTTCGCGTACTCTCCATCTATCTTCGTTCGCCGGGGCGTAATTCAATTCTCCGGGCGGAGTGGAAGCATCAAAATATTAGCATATTGATCAGCCTACCTCTGGCTGCTCTCTTAAATCCACAAGCGTGAAACGCACTTAATGCGAGCAACCACTTTGGCTGTTGCTACAGCGAATGCAATATCCGTCGCCTGTTGCGATCATCCATATTGCACGCTCGATCTCTCTCTCTCTCTCTCTCTCTTTTTCTCGATACAACTTTTTTCTTCAGAAGAAAATAAGCTACGTTAATAATCTGCTGTTCAACAGTTAAGAAATGATGGCATTTGTTTTAACGCCGTAAAACGTGTAAGTCGACAGAATGCGATCCGATGTTTAACTGACGTTTGAACATTGTAGTCTTGGAATAAAGTTATAATAGGCGCGATGTGAAGGTCTTTTTTCCCAATCAACTGATAAATTTCAAATTTCGTAGGTACTAATTTATTTATTATGTACGTTGAAATATTTCATAGAGAATAATTCTGGACACTTTGTAGGTAATTTTATAGTTAATTAATTTATTATTTGATTAAAGGTGGAAAATGGAGAGAATTTTAGATATTCTATAGGCACTGATTTATTATAAAAAACTGATATACATTAATATTTATACATTTTAACAGGATGTTTTTAAACAACTAGCTTACTAAAATTGCATTTCTGCAACAAATTTACGAATTTTTGATAAAAGATGTTCTTCATGGAAATCTTTAACATGTTTTATTCTTAGGTTAATATTAACAAACATAAGTATGAAAAATAAATATTAGTGAACCGCAAGTGCGAATTTTGGAATGTCCGATTTTAATTTGCACACTGTACATTGCACAACAAATGAAAATGATCATTGCGTGAAACAAAGTAGAAATTAAAATGAAATATTTTAGAATAAAAATTCATTCCTATGCTATCTTTATACATCATTTTAGAAATTTATATAAATCTGAAAACGTCATGATCAAAGATAGAACATTTCATTAACTCCAAATCAAGTTCCATCTGTCCTCAAAAATCTAAATCGATCGAATCCCATGTTCCGCATGAATTTTACATCATTTGCCATTAACATTTAATTTGTTTGTCCTCCAAGAATAATTCCACTGCCAAAGTTAAATCTATCCTCGGAAATTTAAATCAACTGAACTCTACGCTTTAAATTTCCATCGATCTCAGACAGTGCGTCAAAAGCAACCCCCTCCCCCAAATCCATTAACGCTTATTTTATTCAAAGAAGGAAAACGAAGAGGTGTATTGTTGCTAACCAAAAAAAAAAAAAAAAAGAGAAGCAACGACGACACGTGAACATGCCTAATGACCGCAAATTTTAACGCAGGGGGCAATGTGCTCGGTGTGTGTGTGTGAGAGAGAGAGAGAAAGCGTAACACGCTCGTGTCCGGCGCTTGTCTTTTCAAACGACCCTCTCTCGCCACGCGACGATCTGATTAAGGCGAATTTCACGCTACAAGTAATTTTCCAGCCGATAATAGAATTCGTTCTATGTATAAAACCCCTGAAAAGTCTGGAAATAATGTTGACGACTGGAAGGTTTCGTCCAGAAATGATAAAAGAGAAGGTGGGGATATTAAACGGTTATTTCGATTACCGATCTGACGTGATTGCGAATCGAAAGGATTTTTGGGCCGGCGCGGCAATTAATAGGGACGCGGTTTAATGAACCCGGCCAATAATTAATATTAATGTTTTCAATTAAGTAGCAACGAATCCCATTATGCGCGCGAATCTTTTCGAACTCGCGAACGAAATTAACAGCGAACGAGTCCGGCCGATGCTGATTTACATGCACCACTGGTGAATTAGCTATTGTGCGCGGCAATTGGCGGCGCCATAATCTACACCGGTAATTAACATGATCGTGAACGAAATTAAAACCTGCGACCCGGCCGACTGCGTTTCGTGCAATCACGTTACTATCAATCTTCCGGTCTCCCTCGCCCCCCTCCGGTCGTTTTTGCTTGTAATTCGAAAGTCTGATGACAGATCGCGAATTCAGAATGTTCGGCCGTGGGTTTTTGGCGTTTGTACGCACGCGTGTAAATTAACTGTAATTTTTCAGTTAGTCGGTTTGTGTCGTGAAATTGTCACGATTCGCAAAGGGAATGGCATTGGTGAATGCTCCTATTTCATTTCCTATTAATTACATAATAATTTACAATGGCGTATAGATTTCTGTTCTGTTTGTTGAATTATAAGATTATTAAATAACTGGTAAGTTATGGAGTTAGTTAATACGATTAAAGTTGCTAGTTATAAAGTTGTATCAGAGTTAATCGAGTCACAGAATTGTAAAATAAGTGCCTGTCATTATTAGACTAGGAATTTCATGGGTTTCTAAATTTTCAGAAGCATAACTAAGGAGACAGAAATATTTTAGATATTTCATAGATCTGCATTTGTGGAAATTAATTACGGCCTGCCATTATTATCCCAATATATCCCAAAATTATTTTATAATTGTGATTGTAATAACTAAAATGTTACTAAAAACTTCTGTCAAGTAACTTGCAATCTTTAATTATACACATATTCTACAAATAACTTGTAAATTTACTATCCTCAATAATATCATTATTATCAAATGGTTGCGTTACAAAACTTCTGTCAAATAATTTACAATCTTTAATTATACACATATTCTACAAATAACTTGTAAATTTACCATCCTCGATAATATAATTATTATCAAACGATTGGGTAGAGGAGTTTGTAGTTAAGAGTTTACAATTAAATAATCAAATTTAATTCATCGAACCATACATCGAACAGAACGATTCATAGTGCATCGTGCATCTCGAGAAACAGATCCAGTTGGTAATGGTGAACACGACTTCCGCATCCGGCTTGCAGCTGCTACTTTATAGAGGGATATAGGACGTTACATGCTCTTGTCAGCTAGCCAACCAGTATAGTGTTAGTCAGTCAGTCAGTCAGTCAGCCAATCAACCAACCAAACAGCTGTCACTCTAGCGAATACTACACGAGTTTGACACCTGGTGATCACTGAGCTACAACGTCGTTCAAAAGTTAGAGATCATTTTCGTTAAATATCTGTCATTGTGATAATTAGCGAGGTATGCATTGTTCAAGTTATTTTAGTTAAAAGTATCGTTTTGACAGACGGTGTCAATTTCAAGCGTTCGAATATATGAACGCTCCGTTACTTCAAATTGGAATAGAACAAAAGAAAATACTAGAATTGGAAAAGACAATTGCGGAATGAAATAATTATTTCAAGTGGAACAATTAACATCTCGATTGAAATTCTTCCTTTTGAAGGAAATTAATGAATAAAAATGCTATTTTTATTGTAGAAAATTGAAACAATACTTAATCGTGAGTATAATTGTATTTTAATATGAAAAATGATATAACATTGTTTACTTTTCAAATTGTTATTTATAAATATCTTCAAGTAAATGTTCATTTACTTTTTGCGTGATAAGTAACGAATTATAATTATCGTTAAAGTTTCACTCACACGAGTAATAATCAAAAATAAAATAAAAGAAATGATTCGGATCGTTCGACTCTGTAGATTGTTTAACATAAAATGATTATAGCTTCGAAAGATTTCCTCAAGTTGGGAAAAATAATCTTAACCGTGCATCAGCGAATCAGAAGTCCAAGAAGCGTAGCAAAGTGTTGGCCATTGTAAAATTCCACGACAAATGTTTATCTTTCTCCGATGAAGTAATTTTAATTTAAATTTATATACGACGGGGAAACTTATCTCGTATTTTTAAGTAGAAAAATAATGGATTTGAAACGTTTCACTGTTACCTTTTCTTTCAATGATTTGCATAGTTTAATGCGCGACACTGTCTCAACAAATTCAGCGTATTCTGGTGACATGAATTTTTGAATTCATAATTAATTCCTTCCTGTGAAATACTTTGATTAATAATTATTTATTTGCCCGATAACATCGTATGAGTAACACAAGACTTCTGCATGTCCAACATTTCTATTAATCTACGACTTATTATTTAATTAATTTTTAATTGATTATTTGACTAATTTAGGACAAAGAAAATACACGTAATTGAATTTTTTTTAAAAAATCAATTTCAATTGTCAAAGTTCGGTATTTTGCTTAAAAAATATTTTCATCACAGTCATATAATTAATTAATTTTATTATATTATTCATTTCGTCAAGGGGAGATATTTCTTACATTAAAATTGAGTAATAACGATAGTCATTAAATTGAAACGTGATGCCAATGTTGATTTGAATCATCAAATTTGTTTTGTTCAAGGAATTACGTTAATTATATCGGATTAATTTGGCAAAAAGTATAAAATTAATCTTCGTTTCTGTTCACGTCTGCACAATTAAACTCAATCTCGTTCCACATGTTTATATGAATCGACTAAAATAACGAAGGAACAAGGAAAGAGGGCAAGAAAGGAAAGAGGAGAATGAAAGAGGAGAGGAGAGAAGAATAATATCGCCTTTTCCTATTCAACGTTTTTCACTTCACTCGATCCATTCATAGAGTTAAACAGAAGGGAAACCCTTGTGTGACCTCACCATTAAGAATCTGATTACTACCTTAATGCACTTTTGCTTCTAAACAATACTAAAACTCAAAGTTTCAGAACTTTTAACGCGATATAAGCTCATAACAAATAAAATGATAAATAATCGTGATCTGATTTAATATCTTTGCATATATTTTGCAAGCTCAATGTAAAATGAGAGAAAACGAATCTAATCCAAGCTATCACATGTTAGTTATTAGTTATTATTTTAACAAATATATATCTATTATGTATTTTCTAAATATATTGTGTCTACGTAATATTTAACTGATGCTTCGATCAATTTTGTATTAAATTTTATATTTCAACATTTAATTTGTACTCTTTCGACCAATTTATATTATCAAATTCGATTTCTTGAACAATCTATTCACTTGATATCTTTTCATCATTGTGTCTGCCATTTAGGTTGTACAATTAAAACAACATTTATCATCATTTAATTGTTAATAATAACAATCTCTAAAATTTCGTAACGAAATTTATCTTCATTCTTCCTTTAACCAAAGATACTTAACTGAAATATCCGCCAATAGATTTCAAACATTTTCCACGGCTCACTTTTGCGATCCCTCATCAAGCATCATAAATTAGAATTTAGAATTCAAATGTTCCACGTTGAACACGCAATTCCTCTCTACCTGCACAACTATACTCGCTCGAGTACGTCCCATTATCCCTCTCGAGCAGAGAAGAAAATAAAGGCGAGTTCGCGCGCTCAGCAGACATTCTCTTTTTTCTCCTCTTTTTTTTTTTTTTTTTTTTCGCTGAGATGCGATCCGCGTGTCTGTTGTCGATCAGCTCGAACGGCGCGAGACGTTTTTCCTCGCGAATCGTCTTTCATGGCCGAGTCTTTCTCATGCCAAATTTTAGATTTATCCGTCGCCGAAAAGGGGGTCAGATTTTGCTCCGGCAGTCAAGGCAGCCGGCCAACTGCACGCAAATCCATGCGGTTTCCCACGTGTAATCCACGAGACTCCACGGTCCCGTAAAAGTCGGAGACGCGGAGGAAGACACAGCTATATTCGAGGAGGATCTCGATCCGGGTGCGTCGTCCACTTCCGCGATGTTTCGTTCCTTCGATGTATCTTGGCGTCGTCGGTTCACCCGTCCCTATATCCTGCCACCGAACCACCCAGTATTCTTAGGTATCGTCGAATATTCCTGTCCGCCGCTGAATATCTTTGTCCCCTCTCCCCATCCCTTCCCTTTTCCACCCTCTCCCCGTCGTACGACGATATCGCCTCTTCTGTCGCCTTGTCGCTTATATTCCCTCTCTGCGTCTTCACCAGACCGATACATTTTCAGATTTTGCGTTTTATATCAAAATCGGTATCCGTTTCAACACTGGTGAAACGACACGCATTGACATTTGAACGCTGCTCGAAAAATCGAACAACAATCACTGCTCGACTTCGTTCATTTTGTGCACAACTGATCTTTGCATAACGAAACTGAAAATCGCGGAAATACTTGGACAACAAGCAAGTTTCGTTAATTTTATATTTAAAAAATGTAATTACGCGCGTGACGCGTTTGAAATTTGAAATATTGTCAGAGGGAATTCCAAGATCACTTTAGTCAGAGGAGATGCAAATTTCACAGATTTTTCTGTGTGGAATATTCTGCACAATTAATTTTATAATTTTATTAATTATAAAATTAATCCGATTACATTAAAACTGTGAGCATCTAAAAATGTAAACATTCCTGATATTTTTCTTGCGTTTTTAACCACTTGCGCTGGCAACTGATTGCGGACCATAACGAGTGACCAAACCGTACACGATAATTCCTCGTTTTCTTCTTGAACTCGTCGGTATGATATCCCTGGATAGAAATTATTATTACATAGTAATAAATTTATTATTTGTTCGGGTTATGCTTAAAACTGAGAAAATATTGCAATTTTGTGGACAAAAGATTCTCGACGTTTGTCATTCCAGCGCAAGAGGTTAAAGTATCACACTGAATGTACGAACAATCTTCAATAATCCCTCTTTATCTTCCTTCACCTAACTCTCGAATCAGACAATAGTTCTCTAATCATCCTAACCTCGTTTCTTAGAAGAAGTGCCCTACTCACAAACAGGAGTATATAATATGATAATATACCGTATGATCATACACTGGTAACCATGACATTCGCACGGTATATTTTATTTCTTTCGAAACGATAACAAACGAAGTATCAGCATTTGTAATACCTATACGACCTCTCTCCATATCTTCCTCCGTTTCTCCCGTAAATGTTCCCGACGGCCATGTACAGTGTACCAACATATTCGAAGAGCAACGAGGGACAAATGTACGTGACCGTTTGATACTTGTATACATTGCGCCGGTTTTTGCCCAAGAAAATGCTACCCAAGCATCGACCAAGGGCTCATTTTCAGCCAAAACAATATCGTAACGGCCATTTCCTCCTCCTCCTCCTCCTCTCTCACTCTCTCTTTCGGGTCACGACAGGTGAAACCGGGTTTCCGGTATTCGCCTAGCAAACGCGACTAACCGGACCACCGCTACTCGCTCGACAGTTCGGGTCCTCTGGGTATCTCGCGGTCTATAGCGGAGAACGTGGTACGACTGGCTAGGTTTGCAACACCACGAGTCTCGCTAGCCTGCAACACTAACACACCACCTCGTATATACCCCCCCTTCGTCTCCATCAAGTTTAACTTGGCGCGGCGAATTTCCAAGTACCGTTTTACGAGTTTTCGTTGCCACTGGGAATAGACGGATCAGTCGTTACGCTGCACGGTAAATGTTGTTCCCGAAGTGACTGTTCACTCTCTCTATCTATCTATCTATCTATCTATACGATACGTTTCAGTCGTCTCTCTATGGAACACGCCCGGGATAATCAATTTTGCAGCGAGATTACAATTCGTTTGTGACGCTGCCGGGGAAAACGCCGCTATATCGTTAATTAGCTGCAAATCGGTTTTACTTTTTCACCACGATTCACCTCTCCCCCCCCTCCCCCCCCTCCAAACGCCGGTTTACAACCTGCAGATTTGTTTGCGATTGGTTGCGCCAAATCTCTCGCTCCTCTCCGACGTCGTATATTGTTTGCGTTGCGTTTTTGGCTTTCTTTTTTTCCCTTTTTCGCCCTTCCCCGAGCGAAACTATTTGCTCGTATTTGCAAACTGTTCGTTGTTACGGAATTTTGTACGAATACATTTTTTATGCGCATCTGTCGGATGCCTTTCGCTCTTGTTCGAGATTGTCACGGGTTTCCAAGGATTTGCCAATGTTCCGAGTAGTTTGCGCAGCTTGATATTCTTGGATACTTTTGTACGATGATTTGTCAATTAGTGATATTATCGGGGTGGGGGGGGGGGGTGATACATTGACGAAATTGCAGATTGTATATATTTCTTTCTTTGTCATTCAATTGTACAATTTTAGTTCTTTCATTGCTCAAGGACTGAAAGTAATATTATTTACGTAATTCAATGTTATAAAAGAATCCCAAAGATGAAATCTCCAATGTTCACGCAAGAATCTCATTTTCGATATTTTTACGTTGATTTCATGGAACAGTGTTTCGCAACTTACACATAGAATATTTCGATACAATCATTTTAAATTAATTGACAGACTGCAAGTTTTCATGCGCGTAAAAATACAGAGAATTTTAGAAAATATGCAAAAATATATAATTCAAAATGGTATTATAATATTTCGTAGACAAAATACGATAAATATCTATTAGTATTCATAAAAATTCATAATCTAGTCATTAGCGATCAATCAGAGAGCTCCAATCAAATTAGAATTGCTCGAAACCTTACTGAAATCAATAGAAATCTTATATTGCGCGTTTTTATAAAATTTCCAGATTTTCATCGAACCAATTTTATTTATATTTCTGATGCTTACGTGCAACTTTGACAATAGATTTACCTACGTGAATTTTGAACCACTGAGAATGCACTTTTGGAATCGAGAATTGCGGTGGAATGTATGTTTCTTCTGTTTCTTCTTCAAGAAAACGAAATATCTCGCTATACTTCTTTCTCGAGATAAATGTACAACGGACGCAATGATATTTTAACTTTAAATATTGAATAATATGAGAGCGTGTGTGAAACGCGTTCAACGATTTGTGTTTCGTTCGTGTGGACAACGTTGTGATAAATGGACTAATCCCTTAGCCGCTTAAGGGCCATTGCAAACATACTTAAGTGTGAAATGTACCCTATTTGTATGTACGTAAAATAACATCATGTTTCTAGAAAAATAACGACTTTTGAAACCTCCGACCGTGGCGCGGTCCTTATTTAAATTTTTATAAATCCCATTTCGCTTTCGCCGTAATTTAGTTTCGTCCTCGTAAAAGGAAAAGATCCCTTTCGTAACGTAAACGAAAAAGTTAAAAATAACTGGTTGATATTGATTTTAAACTCTCGTTGATATATATATACATGTTAATTAAAAATGTTACCGAAACAAAATAGTTCGTGATAAGGATTATATTATTCGAACTGCTTGTATTTTATGTGATTGAAAAATTTACCCTAGAAAACTCGACAGTTATACGTTCACACGAATTTTTTCATTAATTTTGTAGTTACGTATAATATGTAATTATAAATATATAAAATACTATAAATATTCTACAAAAAACTTATTTTTTTGTTCCAATAGATAATTATCAGATCGTTCATTTTCTATCCAATCATAGCAAATTGCAGTTGCAATAAAAGAAAGATGCAATTATAACAAATATATAGAATTGCAGAGAATGCACATAATATGAAAAAGCATACGAAACATTTAAAAATACAGCGCTCTCTGTAACATGAAGCACATAAAACAATTTTTCTTTTTAAATTCCACTTTCACAAATACAGAACCTACTTATTGTAATTAAAAATGTATGCAATTGTACAGACTAACGAATGTTTTGATATTTTCTTATATTTCTTCACTCCCTTGCGTTTTGGGAAATAAGTTTTCTTCTTTCTCTCTTGTTAAAACAATCGAATCATCGTGAGTACGTTCCAGTTACCTTGTGCGCTATACACGTCGCGCTAAAGATTCCCCGCCCCCCTCCCCCCGCCGTGGTATGCGGATATTGACAATCACTTGTGACTATAGCTCAGCAGTAGGTAGTCACGATATTTTTAGATTTTATCGTGATAACGTGCAAGGTCGCTTTTTTTCTGGTTTCCTGATCAATGCTTCTGGCTGATTATCCTGTACTAGTTTAATTCATTTCGCAACATGTGACTCACATATGCACGCTTGCCTTGAAATATATCTATAAATTGATATTCAGGGTAAGTAATGCGGGGCTGATGTTCGATTATTTGAGGCAAAATTACTGGAACGATTTAATATTTGTCATTTAGATAAAATGAAAGTAAAGCTGGAAAGGAATGAATTCTAACAAATTAAATTCGAAGATTGCTTGAATTTTGCTATCAACACATATATTATCACACGGAACAGAGGTAGTAATGTTTTGTAGAATGCACAACGCGTTCTTCAACCGTAAAATTATATTATGAAATTTGTTATTAATATTTTTATCCTTTTTACAAATTTGATTCATCAAATAATGTTCCAACGTAATCAAGAATGCGTGTCACTTTCTCAGTTGTGTCATGTTTTAAAAATAAGGATGCAACATTTTTTATATTCTCTCATTTGTCAAATTGTTAGATATAATTATCAATTCTTAATTTTGCAATTATCGAACGTACGAAAAGACATAAATAATTCTAAACATACATCATTTGAGTATCGAGGTTTGACTATCGACAATTTTGAAATTTTCAGTTTCATTCTATTATTAATTACCAATGTAAACTTTACTCGAAACTTTGGTATTTGGAAAAAATTTGATAACTACTATTTAAATTAGATATCTTCGGGTCGCTTTTAAGAAGAAAACGTATGTTTGTAAGAAGAACACAATGTTCTTTGATTCTTCCAACAAAAAGACGCAATAAATAAAAAAAAAAAAAAACAGTTTCAATTATTCATAACTCTCTTCGTCACCGCGATGCTTCGAACCGCGAATCAAATTGAAACAGAAGAAAGAAATAAAAGATACAGCGCAGAGTATATCGCTCAGAATAAATACAGCGCGTCGTCCAAAAAACAAACAAAACAGAAAACATTCCAGAAATTATATGAAACAAGCCGTCGGACATCGAACAAAAAAAAAACAAAGAAAGAAAAGGAAAACACGCGAGAGAAAAGCAGTGAATGTGAAGGGAGAAAAAAAGAAAATCGTGGACCGTTCAATTAATTCGGAAGTTATGATATTTCGCATGGAAAAGGAAAACAACGCAATGGCACGCGAAACGGTCGATCCGATCTCAGCGCCGCAATCGCAATTCCTACCAATTAATAATAGCAATTATCCATAGAATTAACAATGCCAGCAGTTGTTACGACACAACGGACGGGCCGCGAGCGTTCGCGGCCCGTGATCAGCCGCTCAATATTGAACGTTACTTTATACCGACGGTGTAATTAATTAATAATCAAATTCGAACGCATCCGCGAGCAGCGGTAACGAACGCGAGCCTCGGCCAGGACGAGAAGTTACGTCGATGAATCCCCACGAAACCGAGACAATCCTCCCTTTCGAGGACGAGGGGGTGGAGGGTGGAAACAAGCCGCAATCAGGCGGAAGGCGCGGAAATCGCGAGAACTTGAACGCGGTTGAATTGAAAGTGGCCTGCGAGCACTTGCCCGTTTGGCAAAAGGCCGGCGACGAAGCACCGAGTTGCAACAAGAACGCGATAGCAGCCAGTCGCACACAAGTATGTCTGTCGACGTATGTCTGTCGAATTTGAGGCACAATGGAGCGGACACGAGAAAAAAACGTGAGACGTGATGTATATATGGAATTAAACTGTTCCGAGATTTATACACACAAGCCATTCGAACTTCAGATATTTATTTAAAATGTAAGAAGAGGACTTGGAATTCTTAGAATCTTTTAGAATAGTTTTAGAATATTGATGATGCTTCCAGTTCTTGTTTAAAAGAACGTATAAAGAATATAACGTATAATGTATCTGAGTATTTATATAAATACTATTAATAAAAAATTTGTAACATATGTAAGTATATAGATATGTATATATTATAAATTTTTTATTAATAGTATTAAATAGTATTAAAGTATTTTAATTTTACGTAATTATAATAATGGTACGTTTTATACATTTGATGATTCTAGAATATAATTTATCTCGTGATTGCATGTTGCAGTTTATTTATATTTCCTGGCAAATAAGCGTAAGAAACATTGTCAGAATTTTCATTAATAATAAATAAATTAGTTTAAATATATTTCACGTAATATGTACAATTTTCAGATATAGATACGTAGACTTTGACTGACTGCGTGTTCCAGTTACTAATTCATATCTCTGCAGTGTATGTCATATAAACTAAACATAGATTGATTATTACTAATTCTTGGTCCTTTATTAAGAATTATGTTAACAAATGGAGTATTGAGGAATATTAGAAATTTCACATAAAACTTCAGTAATATCCTTATGCCAGTGATAAATGGCAATGTATTGTATTAATAATATTAACAACATCATTCGCAACAGCACAAATCCTTATTTTTCTAGAGTCGTTCGAGATTTGCAAATGCATCTAGATTTTTCATAGTTGACTGGTTACCACCCACTCTGCTGCACTACCTACCACGTAGCATTCAGCGGGGGGGGGGGCGGATGGTGGCGGCCTGGCGGCATGGCGCGCCAACTAAAATTGAATCTGCGGACGAAACTTCGGTAACCTCGTCAGGAAACCGAAGCTAAAGCCATCCATCGCCTCGGCTTTTCGTCGTCGGTCTCTCTCCCATCGGCGTGTCCATTGTCGACTTCTGTTCTATCTTGGAAAATTGCTGCCTCTTTCCTTCGTTCTCGCCTCTTCCGACCACGGTGCCTCCCCCCTCTTTTCCCTATTCTTATTTCCCCCCCTGTTCGTCTCGTTTAGGCGAACAGCGAGTGCATCCGCGATCGTACACGGGTAAGCGTTGATAGGTCGGCGGGGGAGCACGCGAATTTCTCGAGTTTCTCTCTGTTCATCGAACGATTGGTCGGAACTTTGTTGCTCGTTAATCTCGTTGCCGAGTTTAAGAGCCACAGATAGTGATACTTTAGACTGGAATCGTTAATGCGGTTCGTTCATAAATTTTCCCCGAGTTTATGGGATCAATAATTTCGAATAGTGGTATTACCACTTCTTTCGAGAAGTGGTAATACTTGGTAAATTATACGGTATCGTGTGTCGATCGTGTTGTCCCTTCCGTTTTCTTCTTGTTCATTTAATTCTTTAAGTCTCGTTGTGTTTTGAATGTTTTAGCCTGTCGTACGAATTTGTGTATTATACGGTTTCGTGTATTATGTACTGTAATCTAATATCCTTATTAGAACTCATAATTTTCAATATTTTTAGTAAATTGGGTGGTAATAAATTTTACCATCTATTGAAATTAATAAATTGTTAGCTATTAGACTGATGATAAAAATAATGAATTAATAGTTGATATCGATGTCAGGTATTGTTTGTGAAGATTAGATAAGTTTTAGACACACTGCGATATAAAGTAACATGTGCTGAGACACGTTGAACATTTTCTTCAACGTAGGACTCTTGTGTAGGACACAGATTCACATGACGTCTTTTCATCGACCATCACAAGATAATATAACTTACTCCGATACATATACTATAATAGTATAATAATATAAAATATAATATAAGTTAATAATATAAAAATTACTAATATATGTTTGTAAATATTATTTCAACGACTAATAAAACTTGGTACTCAGAAAAGTGTTGTAAATCCTGAGTGGTCCCAATTCAATGGCCAGTAACTATAAATAAGTCACTTATAAGTCAGTCCAACAGTAAAAGTGCATCATTAATTTCTCGATTTGCTTGGTGATCGATGTGTATCAGATTTTCAAGCTTTTGATAATTTAAGCGAGCACTCGAAAGAGTTAATCTAAAACTCTGCCCGATAGTTTTCCGTCGTCGGTAATGTATCACGTGTTTCAAATAGAATTATTTTCTATGAAACGCCACTTGCGTTCCACGTGAGCGGAATGTTTCACTTTGTTCCATTCTATCGTAACGTTTCCACAGCCAGCGATTGTGTAATTGGACAACACCACTTCTCCGCGTTATTTGAAACTTTTCGATATACACGTTTTAAGGTGGGCACGATTGAAACGCTCGTAAAAGCTGACAACCTTTCGTTCAGCTGTACATTTCTGAATTACAACGTTCTTGAATTACGTTTGCACGTAATTTCGTCGCAGTACTAATGGATACTTCCCTTGGTGTTATAATTAGATTGCTGATTTTTACGTATTTTTTTTTTCTAAATGGAAGTTTAGTTTCGTTGAATGTTACATGTTACGCTCTATGCATCGTGCGCATTTCTGTTTCTTGTATGAAATGCAAAAGTCCGCGATAATTATGATGTATCGAAAGAGAAAATAAATTCACGACAGCTGCATATTTTTATGATAATGACGTATGTTTATTTTTTCACTATTGCGATAAAATGTTATTTTGTTATTGTTTGCTATTATCATGTATTGCGATATAATATAATTATTATGTATCATATTATCATACTTCTATGACACTAATATTATGAACACATAATAGAGAAAGAAAAAAAGAAACTTTGAAACTGATATCTTGCATAAACAAAATTTGCATTATAAATATATGACGTGTTGTGATATTTATTTAGCCAAAGACATCATTGTTTCTTTCAAAATCCCAACATTTTTCAGCTATATGGGAATTAGTAAGTTTCACGCCAGACGTGTTCCCATCAACGTTAATAACAATCATTCATTCATTACTCTCATTAAACACAATTCCGCTTTATCCACGTCATTTATCTTTTAAACTTTCTTCTATCCATCACCCGCGGCGGCGAATACCGCCATCAAGAACAAGAATTTTTCCGCGTATCATCGCACACTCCCAGGGCAATGTCTTAAATAATAAAACAGCTGCACACGATGAAAAGTTTCTTTACGTCTGCAACAAATCCAACCGGCGCGCCGCCTTTCTACCCTTACGGACGTGAGGGCCGTAACGAAATTCCCGACCCGCCTAAAGGGAATAATTTCGCGCGACGAATCCTTTACACTTTCGCCGCCTCACCCTATAAAACGCCGGTAAACAGAATTAATTTTCTTATCAGAACACGTTTGCTACCCTCGCGGAGCCGGTTCACTCCCCCCTCCCCCCAACACTGTCTTTCTCCCTCACGACCAAGTTGATAAATAATTGAACGTTCCATCTCGCCAGCGTGGCGATAGTTCCGTGCCACCAGGACGTCTTCGTTATCCCAGACGAGCCGTTTGGCCAGCCTCAACACCTTTCGCGCATAGGTAAAAATTCCCACCGCTGTCGGGAGGGATTGTCGAGTCCGCGGCCACGTTGCGTGCGTTATCCCTGGCAACTGCTACATCGAAACATTCGAAAGGGAAAGAGAAAGAAGAAGAAGAAAAAAAAATGTGGAAGAACGGACGACGTTTCCGTTTTCGTTTTTAACTGAAACAAATGCGACATCGCGTAAAGAGACGGGTGACTGATCAGCTTACTGCGCACGCTCTCTCACTTCGGGTTGAGAAACTAATGAGAACACTGTACATTCTTTTTTCAAATTTCCTCATCATACATATTATACTCCGAGCGAACGTGAGAAAATGCTACTGAGCTGAAATTTCACACGATGAAAATCCACAAACTATTGCTGTTATTACTTTTATTTAACACTGTACAAAATTTATAAAACGTTATAGCCACATTGGTTCCTAAAACAAAACAGTTTATCACATATAATTTAATATAAAATAATATATATATATATATGTAATATAAATTTATTATATACAATATATACAATGAAAAGAAATGTTCTGTCACGATTCAGTGATGTCTAATTATCTAATCACTAATTAGTCAAATGAAAAAAACAAGAAACACACTTTCTGCTTCGAACGTGGGAGACGTTCCTATCGCGATACCGGATGTATTAACCTGTACACGTTCGACTGAATGGTCAGGCCGCGGTGCAAACGTAAATAAACCGCCG
The DNA here is from genome assembly GCA_036937485.2 of Tetragonisca angustula. NCBI lineage: Eukaryota > Metazoa > Arthropoda > Insecta > Hymenoptera > Apidae > Tetragonisca > Tetragonisca angustula. Next base: position 901,476 of record JAWNGG020000063.1, on the reverse strand, counting down.
CTCGGGAAAGAAGAGGGTAGCTGGCCATTTCGATAGATCCGGGCAAGATTATCGCGCTGTATTTAATCGTTAAGTAATTAACGGGATTGATTCACGTCGGCGTCCGATACGAGGCCAAATGCCGTGACGTCTGGTGGTCTTCGATAAATTCCATGCATCCACTTGCCTACGTAGCTAACGTGCATGCCACGCAGGTAGTATACGTGGCGAAGTGGCACGATGCCGGGACTTGCGCCCTTGTTACGCTCCCACGACACGTACACTCGCGATGTAACGGTAACTACAGTTAGTACGTGCTAAGTGTGCACGGCTAGGGATTGCCCTATTGGCAGCTCCACGTATTCCGCGCTCTGGATTACACATACGTGGATAAACACGCCTTTGAATGCCGTCGCCCAACGCATTACGCCGATTTCTTCGTCTTTCGCTTCTTCACCCCTCCCTCCCTTTCTCTTTCGCTTCTTTTTTCATTTTCTTCGACCCCCCTTTCCCTCCCCCCTTTTTTTTTGAATCTTGCGACGCACTTAAAGGTCTCTGAAAGGACGATGAGAGATTATGTGGGTTTATTTAGATTGGGGGGTGTTTTTTATTTTAATAATAATTGAATTTTAATATCTGTGCGTTCTTCTATTTGTTGGTCGTAAATTTCACCTTCTGTCTCTGCTAATCGTAAATTATTTTGTATACATTATTATGTATGCGACGTGTTTTTCACAGTTGCAAGAAGAATTTATGCAAGGATATAAGAAACGATGTCAATATATATCTGAGTCTGTGATAAACCAATAGTTCGTTTGTAAGAGTCGAGAATGCCGGAGATATAATTTTTCTACAAATTAATTAAACTATTAATACATTAATATAGATTAATTATTAAAACTATTAATAATTATGAAATAGAAAATTCTATTATTACTACTTTCTTACAACTACTGAGCATATTTGACGAAGAATATTGAAAGTCACTTAATTTTGATATTGAATATATATATTTGTCATCTAAAATTTATATCTGTAAATCTATTACGGCATTCCCTTGTTGAATTAAGTTTGAAAATAAAAAAAAGAATGAACTTTATTTAATTACACTATTGAAGATTTTGAACACGTTTCGTTTAACGCGCATGATAAATTGGCAAATTAGTATAACATTTCATGATGTCACAAAAATACTTTACAAACTTGTTTGTCTTGAATAATATAATATTATCTACACCCAAGTATAATTCTTAAAGACGTTTGACCATTTTAGCAACGAATCAAGTGGAAATACTGCGACATTAAGTAGAAATATCAATAATTTCGCAGGCACGCTGTTCAGATCTGTTTTAGTAGTTCAACTTGGAATGAAAGAAGTAAGTTGTGTACAAATTGTGCAATTTACATGTATAAATCATGCGATTTACATAATTCAATAACGTAATTTACAATTCATACTGTAATTTACATAATTCACAATATTTTAACAACTATCTAGTATTAATCGTAATATCAATATTAATGACATAATATCAATAATAATATTGAGAACTGTTGTTGAAATTTCCCATAATTTTCTTCCAATCTTCCGCTCGATTGATACAGAAGAAGATATAATACAGAGAAATTTAAATCCCCCCCTTTTTTTTCAACGAGGCATTAAACCTATCCGAAGTAGATCTCAGAAGATTACAGAGACCGAGCGAACGTTTAACGTTTTCTTTCAAAAAATATAAATAAACGTCGTGTTTATAGGAAAGTAACTTTACTGAAAGTGCAGTTGAATATCCTCTTACTGCGAATCCACGGTCTAAATATATATATATACCTATACAGATTTATACACCGTCTCACGACAAAGTCCTCGATTTCTTTCCTGTATCCTTTTCTAAACTTTTATTGTATATCACGTCGAATAAGCGATCCCATTCCATCGTTGTAACAACATCGGCACAGGCTATTCTTAGTTACGGGACGCGACTTTAACGATTATCATGCGTCCCGGATAAAAGATAACCGGGCGATAATCAATAGCTGGAAATTGCCTGCAGCCGGCAACTTCGCGTATTCAAACTTCGGAAAATTACGTAATCGACGTGTAACAAGTCTTGGAAAGTTGCGTTTCCATTTCGTCACAGAAATCGCTCAGTCACGCTGACGTCTCTCTCTCTCTCTCTCTCTCTCACTCGAATGACGATCGAACACGTGTGACGAAAATTGGAGAAAATGGAACGTCGCGTTAATATCAAAGGAACGATTTGAAACGAGGTTTGAAGGAACACCGGGAGAAGATGCCTGCCGAATTTATTTGAAACTATAGTAGAATCGATAAATCGCAAATTGTTTAGCAAAATATTAAATAATTCTTGATTACGAAAATACTTTTGCCAAAATACTACACTGCATTGAATTTTCATTTCAATTAAGCGTGAAATCACGGGATATTGTCTTTATGTATTTATTTCTGTTGGATACCGAAGTATAAATATTCATTGAAATAAAATTATTCGTTTCTGTTAGTGTCGAGTGATTCGGATTTATGATTTAGGAGGATAAGCTTTCGATTTTTATGTTTTTACATCTGTCCGTGATCTTCAAATTTTTGTAGGATTTCTTAACTAATTTCTAGGAGTTTTGAAGCTCCCCAGTAAAACAATTACTGTGCCATAAATCCATTTGGGCATCAGATTTGGAAAGGGCAAAGTAATCTCTTAGGATAAATTTCTAAGGATAATCTCTGCCGAAAAATTCTTTGCCATGCCCAACCTATTTTCTATAATCTCCCTAATTAGTATATGAAAGTGACATTCCCGCCAAGCCTTGTCGTCTTGACAGATAGAGCAATCAAAATAGTTTTGAATAGTAAACTTTTCGAACCATGAAGTCGGATTATAATACACTGCGCACTTCGTCTATAAATACCAAGGGTCGAATTCTGTTGCAAAGTTCTATCCTTAGTATTTGTAAATGAGGTGCGCAGTGTACAAAATTCTGCATTTGAAAGAAATTTGCAGTCGAAGGAAGGTTCTATTTGTCAAGACGACAGTCACGGTACGACGAAAGCATAATTGTCAGAGAAAAGACGTCAAACAGCAGTTCGAAATTTTGGAAAATCCTTAGAAATTTGCCTGACCAGAGGGGTTCATGGTAATGGTAATTCCTGCTGTGACCCTAGGTACAGCAATTTCTATTGAAACGCAAGACCGAAGGATAAAGTAATAAATCTTAAGGCTAAGGAGCCTAAGAATTTAAAAACACAAAGATCCCGTCCCTTTTAAATCATGTCCGTAAACTCGAACGCTTTACTCTCTAACGGTACAACTGTACGAACATTTCTATTGTATGAAAAATACTTTTGCTCGCCTTGAACCACTCCATCCATAATTGCTGAGAAATGAAATTTGCACGGTGGACTAACGTTCACAAAGCAATACTGCGACGAAAGAGAGAGTCTAGTCTTGAGAATGTGCGAGTAAAGTTGAAGGAAAATCTGGCAACGGAAAAGGAATTGACAGAGTAAGAAACGTGTATAGACTGTTTATGGAAGTCACAAAATTCTTAGAATGTATAAATTACTTCTTTATTAATTTATGCAAATAATCGGTAATAATACAGCTAATGAAAAAGTATTATGCGTTAATTTATGGATAAGAAAATTTCTATAAAATGTAATACCATTAAAGAACTTGCATCCTCATTCTGTACAAAATAGAACAAAGCTTTCGAAGTTTACGAAATGTCGTGTTGCAACAAACGTAAAATTGACTCGCGTCGTTTTTATATTGAATGCTTCAATTACTTTGTCTTTCCATGAAATTCCACATTTTCACTATTTTAGTATCTAACTATAATTAATTAATTATAAAATAATTGTAATTAATTAATTCTGGTAACTTTTAAATATTCTGCCTATCTCGTACCAAAGTATATGGTTGATATATTTAATTGCGCTAACGCAACGTTCCACTACACAATTCATTAAATTCATATTCATCGTATAAATTATAATTATATAAATTAAATCATTCACTATTGGGGGCTACCAAATAAAATTCCAAGAATTCGTTCAACGTTTCATCGTCGTGTCTTTTATCATTGAGTGAAATTTGAAGAAATCGAATTATTTGCAAAATTACTGGCCCTCGATGGATTGAGGTACGAAGTTGCATTCTCGAAAAATCCAAAACGGAGTGCTTTGTATCATTATTTTGCCGAAGACAATTCTTCCGACAAACCTTCGTTTCCTCTAATGCGAATTCCATTTCCTAACAATTAAAATCGACGACCGTACGTGCGACGATATTATCGACGATCCATGTAACGTAGTTATCTGTCCGTAAAAATCGCTTTTTGCCCCTTGTTCTTCTTCTTCTTCTTCTTCGTTGTTAAAGGCGGCGAGAGAAAGAAGAGGAAAATGCCAGGGTAACAGCAGTGGCGCGGTTTTAACCACTTGCGCTGGCAACTGATTGCGGACCATAACGAGTGACCGAATCGTACACAGTAACACGTCGCTTTCTCTTTGAACTCGCCGGTATGACGCCACCGAATAGAAATTACAAAAAGAGAAGTAACAAATTTATCATTTGTTTTGCCCATTTTTGTTTCACTTAAATATACTTAGAAACTGAGAAACTATTATAATTTTGAAACAGAAAAATTCTCGACGTGCGCGGCACGTCATTCCAGCGCGAGAGGTTAAACGAGCGACTTGTAACGACCGTGAGGGAGGGGAAAACACGAGGCAAAATCTCAACGATGCAAAATCAATGCGAGCGCAATTTGTAATCAGAGCCTCGTCGCGATCGCATGGATGAAATTGCCGTACTCGACTTACGAGCAACAACGAGAAAATTGGAGCGGCTGCGCGACAGTAAACACCGGTCGAAAAAGAAAGCCGACGAACGGAAGGCGTAGGTATAGTTATCCAGCAACCGAAGAGAGAGAGAGAGAGAGAGAGAGAGAGAGAAAGGTTCGAGCACCCTTTGAATTCTGCCGTCCTAAAGGACTTGTCTAGAACTTTCCAGCGTATCTATCCGTGAGTCTATCCGACGAGTAGCATGAGCAGGTACGCCGATGGTCTCGGTTCCGAAACTGAACAACCGTGTATACAATGACGACGAGCCGGTAACAACGGTTTTCATTGTAATCCAGCTACAGTTGGTACGTGCTAAGTGCCGCGCAGTTAAGGGCTTCCCCTATCTAGACACGATCCACTCGATGGATTCGGTTTTCCTCGTCGATGTCTATCTCTCGGCGAAATTATTATTTTTTTTTCTTCTCTTGGCGAAGAGAGAGAGAGTGGTATCGAACTACTGAAGGGGTGGAGTGAAAATATTTGAACACTGAAAGAATTTTTACTCATATATATGGTGCTATGTATGTACATTGTACGAAACATTTTGGAATTTTTTAATGAGAGGCACGATCAATCTTAGAAGATATTCGTTGCGATCGTAAAATTAACATATGGTATTTTAAGCATGTAACAAGTGCCACAGACAGTTTCGATTTATTTAAACAATTGAATGTCAATTATATGGATATTTGAATAATTATATATCATAAATCAATGGTATTGAAATGTATAGGTTGTGTTAAACATCTTGTTAAACCTTGAACAATGTAATCGTGACAGATGAGTCTCTGTAATGTGATATAATTAATCCATAATACACAGAATGGATTACGATCTAATGGATTAAGATCAGAATACCACTAGAATCTTATTGATATAACGAATACGCACATCTGTGTATGTAATTTTTATGAAATACATATCTTTTTAAATATCCTACATTTTTTAATGTTTATCCTAAATCTTTAATGTTCAAACATCTCTTGCCACGCAAACTGCAACATTTTCTCAGTTTTAAGTATATTGAAATGTAACCCAGGCAAAACAAATGATATTATTTGATATGTATTACTTCCATCCAGTGATATCATACCGACGAGGTTCAAAAGGGAAAGATAGCGACGAATTATCGTACACTCGTTATTTCGGTCACTCGTTATGGTCCGCGAATCAGTCGCCACCGCAAGCGGTTGAATTTGTTTCAAACTCGGACTCTCGCGACAACGTCGACGAAACTTCAAAATTTTTCACGCGATACGGATAATATAACAAATTCGTAGGGGCCTCTGTTCGAATACTTTTCACGAACAACGTGACACAGAGAGAATGGCTAAGGCACACGATAGAAGACGATCTCGACGGAAGCGATACGCAACGCCGAAGAAGCACGACGCAAAGGATTTTCATATCGAAAAAAGGAGAGAAAGGGAAGACTGTCGTTCGAGTAGCGACTACAAAGTCCTGGTCGGCAGCCAACTGGTCTTTCTCTCCGCGGCTTTGTCAAGCCGGCGCGGCCCGGGTTATAAATTTTTAATCGAGCTATAACGTTTCGTCGGATAAATGTTTATTAGCCGATAATTACCGGCGGATAATTGATCTCTCCCTCTCTTTTTTTCTCTCTCGGGCGGTGGAAGTCGCGCGAAGGAACCGCCTGGTCACGAACGCTAATCGAGAAAAGTCGACATCCGTAATGGGGAGCAATTAATTCCTGGACGATCAACGTTATTACTTTCACGAGCATCTTAGAAAGCCGGGGCGTATATTCCAATTTCTATGCGGGTCACATCCAGATCAGCCGGCCTTGCCATTCTCTCTTTCTTTCTCTCTCCTTCCTCGTCCAACTCTCTTTCCACCTCTCCCACGCGCGGCACCCTACAAGAAGTTAGCACTTCTTTTATGGACGCCGGAATTGGAACACAGAATTGCGGTAGTTTCGCGGCGAAAGTATCAAGAATGGTACGTATGAAATAAAACGGGAGTAAAAATCGTCCGAAGCTGTTGGTGGTCTCGTGCAATTGGTCTCGAGCGACGACGGAACGCAGCGCGGAGAGGCGAGCCGAGATAAATAAAGACGATTAGAGAACGCCCGGGTTGTTTAGTGGGTTTTTGGCTTGTGGCGACCACCGCCTGTCCACCGGGGATTGTCACGATATCGCGAGCAACGCGAAATTAATTCGACTCTTACGTGTTTACAGGTCGGCGACTAAATAACCATCCGAGGAAGCGCACGCAGAAAGAAAAAAAAAAAAAAGAAAAGAATCCGTCGAGATTTATTCGCCTTAGATCTCGAGCGCGGACTTTTTGATGGCCACTGTAAACACGCTATAAACACGCTGGGCATCAAACCACTATGAAAATTGCTATGGGTCTGCACGTATAGCCTTTTGACGACTATTACACAATACCCTGTAAATATCAATCTGGCGTACGGTGTGCGGAAAAAAAAAAAAGAAAGAAAGGAACTCGTCGTGGAACTCGATTCGGCAGATAGACAATGGAACGAGTGCCGTTCCGACAAGAGAAGCGAATGGAACGCGGCGTTATCGGTTTGATAACCGCGTGGAAATATCAACGAGGGTGGCGGGAGGGGTCAATATTAACGTTCGCCCGAGTACAATAATTTGATCGATGGGCATTAAGCGGTTTGAAAGACCGCGAAGGCCCCGTTAACTTGGGCGACGTATATCGTTCACGGATTGACAGGAGCAACGGTGCATACTCGGCCGGCACAATGTACCGGTTAAATTTATCTTAGAGCCGCGCTCGAATGATAGTGCAAGGCCATAAATCTGCAAGTATAAAGGCGGTACCTGATTTGTTGCCGGCTGTTGTCGTGTGAGTAAGCGTAGGTGCTGCGGCCAGCTTAGGCGGTTCTATCTTCTGCGGCATGCTGTGCGCCGGTATAGGTCCGGGATTCGTCATGGTTGTCATCGTGGTGGGCATCATCAACGTCGACATTGTCAGCATCTTCGCTCGGTTCGTGGCTTCGCCGTGGCGAATGATTTTTTTTTTTTTTTTATTTCGTTTCCTCGGCGATCTCACGTGACTCCGGCTTGGACGAGGATCGCTCGATTCCTCGCGACGCTGTTACTCGTAACGCGATGGAATTTTCACTAAAGATCGGCGTGACAGTGTCCGTGTAAGTAGATCGAGTAAGCGATCGCGACTACCGGCGGATCAATCGGCAACGTTAATATCCCGCGAGCGTGGCATTACACTCGATCAGTGATATCCCGAAACTGGCACGTTGTTCGTTACGTGGTGCACGATGGGATCGTCGAGTCACTGCACACCACCGTGTCTACGATCTATTTATCGCAACGTGTCACCAAGATCGCGGGCAAAAGATCCTCTTCTCCACGCGACATTACTTTACGTCGTCGCACAGGCTCTTCTTTACTCCGCTGGTATCTCTCGACATCTGTTTCCTTCGCGTCGGCTTCGTCCTTCTCCACGGGGTTTACTCCCCTTCCAAACTTTCCCCACTTTCTCTCTGTCCCTCTCTCACTCACTCACTCTCTCTCTCTCTCTCTCTCTCTCTCTCTAGTCTAGTTGCACCTTCTGCCTTCTATCCTCTAGGTAGTTTAATCTCTCCCCCTCTCTTGACTTTTGCAAGACTTTTTCCCGCGATTTCTGATTGCAAATCACACGTGATCTCGAACCACCACCGCTCCTCGATCCTCCGATCACACCACAAAGTTACTTCACTCTCGCTCGTAACGAAATTCCTCCTTCCTCTCTTCCTTTTCACTGACACCTCGAGCAACTCGGTCCGTGCGAGTCTCCCCCGACGAAGTGTCGGATCGGCACTGAGGCTGGCCAACGCAGTGGCGTGCGTGTGCGAAACGCACGCGGCCTGTACGAGCGGCGCGTGTCCTGCCGATTGTTACCGTTGACACTCGACTGGATCCGGCGACGACGAGAGGAAACGTCGACGAGAAGCAGCGAGCCGCTACTCGGTGTCTCGGCGTGCACACGACAGAAGCACAGGTGTTTCGCGGTGTGTGTGTGTGTGTGTGTGTGTGTGTGTGAGGGGGAGAGAGAAAGAGAAAGACAAAACGTGTGCGTGTTTGTCTCCGTCTGTTTATGTCTGTATACGTGTGCGTGCGTGCGTGCGTGTGTGTGTGTATGTGCGTGTCTGTGTGTGTGTAGGTGTGTGTGTGTATGTGTATGTGTGTGTGTGTATGTGTGTGTGTGTGTGTGTACGTGTACGTGTGTGTCGCGAGGGGGTGAGAGAGAGGGTTCGATAGGCTAGGTTGAGACGACGGGCTACGTCGACGACGACGGCGACTAGAACGACGGCGACGACGTTCTCTACGCTCTCCACGCTGCGCGCGTTACGTCACGTCCGGCCGAGCGTAGAGTCGGAACTCGTCTGGCGGGGAGAGCGCGAAGGGACGCCTGCCTTTGCCTGCCTGCCAGCCTGCCAGCCCTGGACGCCCGCCGTCGCGACGCCCAGAGGCGCCGGCGTTCCCGAGCGTCCGCGGAATCGCACGAGTTAAGACGCGAGCCAGCAGTCGCTCGCTCGCCGCCAACCCGAAAGGGTTGCTCGATGCGTCCATGCAACCACTCCGCTCTCTCTCTCTTTTTCTCGATTTCTTTCTCTCGTTCTTTCGAATTATTCACGAATTTTCTTCTTCGTTCTTTTTGCTCTTTGCTTCTCGTTTACTTTCCGTCCCTTCTACCTGTACTACTCGTGGAACGTACGAAATTGTCATTGTTAAGACTCGTCTGATATTTCGGTCTGGGTAGTTTGAATAAGCTTCAGCGAGAATGACAATAGAGAAGTGCCTCAACTCTTATGCTTGAGTAGAGAATTTATAGATTGTTAATTACTGGTAGGCGTTTGCTGGAATTTAAAGTTTGAACGTAGTAATTGTTTACGGTATTTCAAGTATGATAATACAGTAATGAAAATTAATTATTATAAATACGTAAGATATAAATACGTAATTTCCGAATTACGCGGGTTTAAGGATTTAAGGATTAAACATAGAGAAAGTCGAGATTGCAATCGTTGTGACAAAGGAAATAAATTTTACATATTACTGCAATATTTTATAATAAAATCAAGCAACATTAAGTTTTATATAATAATAAAAGTATCGTCATGCATCTGCTTGTATAATATAATTTCGCTTCTAAATAAAATGAGCAACTTGTTACATAAAATATTTTTAAATATTTCTTCAGATAATAAATTTAATACGTTTCGTATAAAGGATTGTACATTATATTGAACATTATTATACTCTATTACAATTAATATACTTTGTTATGTTTTATACTTTATTATCCATAACTTAATAAACGACTCGTCTCGTTAAATATAATATTTTTATACGAGTGTAACAAGTAATTTACAAGTAATACGAAATTTATTTAAATAAACAATAAAAAAGTATAATTTGTCATTAAGTTAATATTGCATTTCCATTCGGTTATTTTCTCTTATTATTTTATACTATTAAAGGATCTTAATCGAAAAACAAAAGAACGATTGATAAAACAATTTCTTCTTTCAGAATACTGTAAAGTATGTAGCTTTTACAATAAAATTTTTATATTTCAGAAATTTTAACTTTACAATTACAATTTCTTCCTGAACAGATTGTTGAATGGATTTCGTATTGAAATTTTGTTGTAAAAATTGGACGTAAACTTTAATGGTACTCGTGGTACTTGAATTACATTGTGCCGGTGAATATCATTCATTAATCGCGTTTTATGCAAATTCATTATCGTTATTGTTCTAATAAATCATCACTTAATGTATCAATAACCTATATTTGTTGCTGCTGCAGTTAATAAATTACATAGTATATATAATATATTTACTTTATGACTGCGTTACATCGTATTATTATTCATCTCATCTTAAGTAACATTATAAAATTGATTAATTACTAATGCTTTATTAATTGACTTTAGTCGAGTTTTTTAACTATCGAATATGCTTAATGCACTGTGCTTTAAAATATGTTGTAAATGTTCATTGAAACATTATTACGTGTATAGCGTTACACATGGACAAAGATTTTAAACATTTTATTGAGCAATAAATAGAAATAAATTTTTGTTATTTACAAATATAGCTTACAAATTTATCATTGTTATTAAGTTTCTATGATTTTAATAATAAATTTTATACAACAAAGACTTACGAAATTTATTATTTATTAAAGCACACAAAATATGCTCTTATTATTATCGATTATTATAATTAACAGAATAAATTTTATTCGCTTTGCTAAGGACATGCCTAAAATACTTACATAAAATATTTAGTCTTAAAAGTAGTTCAATTTTAACAGACTAATTAAAATCCACGAAATGCTTGAAGTATTTTAAATTTGGCAGATACACCTAGACTTCTGCGACTGTTTGTAAGTACTATATATAATACTTTATTGATTCCCTTGTATGCTTTATACTTTACACTATTGATTCAATAGTAACTATAGTTTTCCTCTTGCTCTAAACTCGTCATGCATTATTAGATGTACTAAGTACATTTATACTAATACGATATTTATATGTTAATTCTGAATTCGAAAATGATCAATAAAATGTACGAATAACATTAACAAAAATGATTAAAAATTCGCGATGAAGCAAAAGATTTTAGACATGATGAACAAACACTACATTTTATTATTTCGATACATTTATGGGAAATCGAAAGATGCAAATGTGCAACAAAATATGCAAAATTAAGTATTTTTACATAAAAACAAAAAGAAAAGTTTTATAAAATATCCAAAGCGGAACATACGGCATAATGTATACACATGATGTTATATAAAATAACATGTAACAATGTATAAGAGAATATAATACGTATAATAATAAATAAAAGAAAGTATCACTTATAACATAAGTATAAATTCCGATAGTTATGTTCAGTAAAAATAGAAAAGCGCGTGGAAATTTACAACTACACTGCTCGCAACGCCTCCAAATTGCTCGCGCACTTTGACAAATGCAACACAATTAATATTTACGGACGAAAGCTGCATGATCGATACGTCTGTAACTGTGTGAGAAAGTTTCGGCCTACGAGACGCGTTGTGACTTGGAAGGAAGCACGTTCGCTCAGTGCCATCTGCTGTGCAAACACTTCGCATTATGTCCTGGAAATATTCACTTCACTTGGAATGCCCTACAGATGTTTGAACTTTCGGCGATTGGCAGCGCCATTTCCATATCTGATAGTTATCGACTACCACTACCACTACTTCCGGTGTGGTTTGCGAAGCCTCTTGCTAAAAGAAAATTCGCCACTGGCAAGCAATTTATTTGCTTTCCCAATAGAACATTCTCGTATGCACGCGGCATGAAAAACATACCACTTTATGAATAATGCATTCGTTGTTTTCTAATAAAAATGAATGTAAGAACAAATGTTTTTGTGTTAAAGTTGAAGTGACACTCACAACAGAGATATCGTACGAGCGGAATATTCTCTGATAACGGATGCTTTTCTTCTTGTACTAAGCTATTTTCTACGTATTTTGAACATTTTGTATGTACTATTAAAATATAATATGCATTTTTTAAAACTATTTTATATATACTATTGAAATACATATAAAAGTGTTATTAGAAAAAAGTAACGATGGAACGTAAGTTATTTTATTTTCGTGTTAAATTTGTTTGTGACAAAAGTAATGCAAATATGATCTTTTAACAATAGCAAAGATACATTTTTTTAAATTTTCAAGCAGTCAAGATATTGTATCTAGAATACTCTTAAATATCGAAATAAAATTTCAAGTTTCTTAGTCTGCGCTTAGATACATACAATCTACTATCAGAAAAGGTATTATTAAACTTTAATTGTAATTTTATTTGTACTTTATCGTATGAAATTATTTTATATCGTGGTTCAAACAATAAAATTGTTCTCATTCGAAAATGTACAATTACTATTTATTTAAGATTAATTTCATTAACCGAACACTTTTGTCACTAGTTCAAATATGAAAATTTCACAAAATATAGAAATTTCATTAATTTTTCAACAAGATTCTTTGTGACAAGCCTTTCCTTTCAAATTTTTTAAATTATAATGAGTCTTTGAATCAAACTTTAACATCCAAAATCTCCTCAAATCCCCAAGTTTTGTACAAAAAAAAAAAAAAAAAAAAAAAGAAAAGAGAAAGAAAAGAAAGATCATTTAGATATCGTTTTTTCGAAGGCAATTACCCTTGTCTATATCGAGTATCTCGTAGTCTGAGCAAGTCGCAGAACCGTTCTGGCGAACCGGTGGCACGAGTTTAAGTATAAACGTTGCAGCTCGATTTCGCCGATCTGTAGCGCAATCTACCCTTAAGGAGTATACGCGTATTCGCCGCGTTTTGTAGCTGTTTGCTCTTTTGTGCGGAAAGTATCTTATCGTTGGATCTTCAATATTCTTCAGGAATTTTCGACCGAAGGCATTGTTACCAGAATAAATTTACTTTCCAAAGGGAGTTCCCTGCTCGCGCAGCAAATGGTTTTACTTACAATCGTATGCCAAGGAGCTACGCCGGATTTTTCTGCGTTTATTTAAAGCGAACTCTATGCATGTTTAAACGAAAGTGTGTACGTACGTACGTACGTACGTAAATAAACGAAACGAAGTTGCAGAAGGGTACACACGCGATATTTTTGTATCTTTCATTTCTGTAAAAGAAATTCACTTATTCCCTGGTGATCTCCCTTTTCACTTTATGGTCGTTGAATGTTGCGTAGCATGTTTTTAAATTAATACTCCGCGTTCCCATTCTGCTTTTGCCATTAAACAGTGTAAATCCTTTACGTTGTTTTCGAGCAACTTTGTTTTTTGTATTTTGCGTCGTAAATATTTTACGCCGCCCTCGCGGTACAAGGGGGGAGGGGAGGGGGAGGGAATGAAATTTTCTTTGATTCGGTAATTGCTTATTCAGGCAACGTACGTAAACGACAAAAACGTTTAATTTCATGTTTACGAAATATTTATTGCTTTAAAGGAGCATTGTTTTTTTCCTTTCGGGAGGGGGGGGGAGGGAGGGCGGGAGGAGTCAATACGCATTTATGTTTATTTATACGAGTTTCACAAAGAAACGATTAACTGGCAAGAATCTGTACTTCGTTATTTCTACAAGCTTTCACAATTTTCAAAGATAATTATTTGGTAATTTCGAAGGTAAACGATTAACAGGGTTTCAATGAAAATATTTGTTTTCTTTGTAATCGTTCTGCGAACCGGATGTACAGATACTATGCAAATGTGAGGTTTCCAATTTTTCAATCTATCGAGAACAGAATTCCTTTATCGTATTTCATTATTCTCACTTAACGAAATTTATTTGGGTAAATAAAGCGTCTGCTTTCAACAAGTCCGGTAGCTTTCTATCTTTATATTGTTGCTCATTGAACGAGAGATAAAGTTAAAAAAATTTATTAGGAACGATTAATATTAAAATAAATGGTTTCATAGGTTTTTATTTGCGATATCGTTATTTACCTTATAATTAAACATTTTTAAAATATTGACAAAGCTTGTTGCAAATAGTAAATAAATAGTAAATTAAAAGCACGATCTTGTGAAAACGTGTCATAAAGTTATCGTATATTTAATAAAACTTAATAAACGAGTATTATACAAATGTTACAATTCATATATTACAAATATAATATGAATACGAGTTCTTTAGTATCTATAGTATCTATAGTAATCGTGTAATAGAGATTTATTCATATTTCCCGATAAACAAATAAAAGAAGCGCGATCATCTTTTCAGAATCCATGGAATTTCAATATGTAATTTCGAATTTTATGAATAAATTAGTTTAAACCTTCGCGCGTGACGCGTGATTGAATAAATATTAATAATTTAATGTTATCGAATATGCAACGTGTAAATCAATAAATAAATTAGTTTAAGCTCTAACATATAATGTACGACGTAATAAATAAATTGGTACCCATGAAATATCTAAAAATCTTATCACTTTTCCACAGTATGTATCACTTCGACTAATAAATAAATTAATGCGTGTGAAACGTTTCAAATTCTTGTTTCTTCTTCAAATGTTTGAAATTCGTACGACTCTTTGTCTGGATCGTCAGACAATCACTTAAATTGCACGTGTTTCTTGTTCCAGTGAAGGAGAGCGCGGCGTCTGACCCAATACTATCCATATCTACTTACCCATTAAGTGGCGCCGCTCGCTGGTCGTGGATCGAACTAGGGTGATTGCAATGCTACTCTCCGTTCGAATACCGAAAGGATTTCACCTCTGTTTTCGGTAACATTGATGCAGGGCAAGGAAAGAAGCCACGGAATACGGTTTCCTTTAGGATTTTCGCTTCGAATTTTGTCTCCTAAGAATTTTCGTAGAGTGTAAAGACATTGAAAAATTTTTTTCACTGTGAAGATTGAAGTCTTCCGAATGCTCGATGCATAATTTCTTTCGCCATTTTATTGAACTCTACGAAAACTCGAGAAATCGTAATATATTCATCCTTTCTTCGTCTCATGTACAAAATTGAATAAATTGGCGAAAGAAAAATTCGTACACTAATTTTCGAGAAGAAAAGTATCTTCACTTTGTCACTTGCTACGTAACGTGAAACCAATTCTAAGAAAGAACGAATGACGCATTTTGAGAGTAGAGGTTTCAAGCTCCAAAATGAACCCAAGTTTATTATCGTGCAATTTCTTTTTAGAAAATTATAACAATTTCAATATTCAGGTGTCCAAGCACTGATGTATGTCAGTGTATATCTCTTAAATTTCAGATATTTAAAACTTAAAATATATAAAAAATATTTTACGAATCATAATCAATAATAGTTTAAACAAAATTAAACACAGGCGATATTCTGAGATATAACAGTAACATGACAAGAAGAATATTCGGTACTTTTAAACTTACAAAAAACGATCAATTGGCGATTTCGAGAAAAACAAAATGCTTTCGCTTCGTGTTTTCCAAAATTTTAATGCAAAAACTCAGGACTGCAATCTCGGTTATTTAAAAACTCCATGAATATTTTAACTCGCGCTACTTTCAGCCACGTTTTCTCTCGCGGTTGTTTTTAAAAAGGAATTGAAAAGGAAAATTAAACATGGGAAGTAAAAATTCCCTAGTTCGAAAGCTCTGTAATCATAACAATCATATTCGCTACGTTCAAACGGCCGAACAGCACAAATAAGGGAACTTTTATTAACTGCGAAACATTTTTCTCGAAAACCGCGGGCAACGGTGATATAATTCTATGAGAAACAGACCGAGTAGAGTAGAGTGGTAATTGTGACGCTTGGTTATAACTGTTATTTCTTGCAAGCGCAACGATTTGCAAAACTTTCTCAAGCTCGAGCAATTTATCTGAAAAATTGAATTATATCGAAGGAGTATAGTGTGACATAAATAATACATGTCTGGTAAAATATGCAATGCAATGCAATGTGATAAAAAAAAAAAAAATGTTAAGAGCATAGTAGTTTCTATGATATTTGACATGTGAAACAATCTTTCGACGAGGTTATTTTTAATTACATTCTTGAAAATATGAATTATCATAAAAATTCGCGTGATTGTAAACTTTCTTCTGTTCCCTGAGACGAGGATAGGATCGAAATGTACAAGTTTGAGGATCGCGATAGATTCAGGGCGTGTTTCTATCGCGTTAAGGGGAGCGGAACATGTGACACGGTGTTCCATAACACGCGAGGTATATTCTCACTTTATTCTCTTTCGTTCCAACGAATTTACGTGTAATTAATCGTCGAAATTTGCGAGTCTGGCGGCTCGTTTTCCTGCCTTTCTTTTTTCTAAATCCCCGAACGAAATCCGCTTACTGGAACAACGTTTCCGGAAAGAACCGCCGCGTTACACGTGACCCCCGGCTAACGAAAATATTCCCAGCTGTCGTTACTTAGCGTGATTTACAAAACTACTTGCACGAACCGGTAACGTCCGCCGAGTGAAACGGGCACTATGGCGCGAGATGGCTTGAATGTACGATTTGTTTAAAATGTAGATTACAAAGAGAAGGTTTCGTGTGCGCGCGACTGGCACGTAGTCGCAGTTCTCAAAAATAGAAGTTGGAATCCGGAGATCCGAGTGTCGATGAACGTTCTGACGCATTGAACTTCCTTTCGCGTAGATTTCTCACCGATTTAATTAATTTATAAAATTAAATTTAAACCGATATTAATGTTGTTGATACAAGAGTGTAATTTGTAACGACACTGTGATATAATGTTATTAATATTTATTAAATTTACATTGACATATAAAAATTGGCAGTACGTTGAATAATATTATTCATGATATTCGTTAAATTTATATTAACATGTAATAAAAATTAGCAACACGTTGAATAATATTATCATATATTTAATAACAAATATGAAACGAGCCATTTGTTTTTAATTTATTTTCTGCAAGCTAGATCAATTAATTCGACAGGATCTTTATTTTGAAAAAAAAAAAAAAAAATAATGAGTGAAATACAGTTGGTAAGTAGAGCAAACATTTTTGGAGGGAAGTTATTAATTGTTGGGAAATTTCATCGTAAGAATTATGAGCCTCGCAGCTTATTGATTAGTGAATGAATAATATGGTACATTTGTAATAAATGTGCAACGAACCGTTCATTTTCATTTTTCCTTCGATATTGTTTCGAACTTCGCATATTTCAATTGAAATTTATACACACACTTTATTATAAATATTAATACAAACAGACAGCGCAGATTCAACTCGATAGCACCTACCTACATATACTTATTTTTCTGCATGATCAGAGGCTGAAGTTTTCACATCAGATTTTTTTGTTTTCATTTAATATGATAATTTTCTAACTTACTGCAGTGCATAATAATTGACAAACATTTACAAGCGTTTCCATATACTTCTTTTATAATTGTACAATTATTCATCCTTTTATACAGCTCAAATGATAGAATATCTTTATTTATAACTTTCAAAAGAATTCATCTCGGAAGCATATAACGAATCGTTTCTACTTTTGAAGACTGGGATGATGTGTATATTATCTACTTGTTCGTTTTCAAACACAAAGATTCAGACTTGACGTCTGAATATGTTTATTGATAACTTGTTAAGATACAGAAAGCGTGATGGAGTTGACATGAAAAGTATTAGTCGCACTTTGCAAAGATCCAACAAATCAGTGAAACTCATTTACCTATCTAGAAAACATTGAAATTACATATAAAATGAGGAGATTAAATTTTTGAAGCATGAAATTGATATCGTATGCAAATTTACAAACCAGAAAACAGATAATTTTATTAAATTACAAGAGAGATGTTTGAATATTCACATCAGTTGCATTGCAAATAAATGTCGGTTCACGCTTCAAACAATTGAGCACCCTTTATATTTAAACGATCGCGTTATTTTAACGCTATAACGACGTATCATGTTTTTGCCCACCATTATGAAATTAATCACAAAGTTTTGTTCATCATTATGAAATTACTTATACAAATTTCTAGCGAACTTCGGCCCACAAAGTCGTCGTATCAAAATTAATGACAGCGCGAAAATTTCACACGTGACAATGGCTGCAATCAAATTCTTGTTAAACACAAATTTAATTTAAATGTGAATCTCGTTACTTGGAAATAAAAAATTGGACAAAATTCATGTAATATGAGAAAGTGTGCAAAGTAAAGAAAAGGCCCTGGTTTCTTTAATCACATTTTCAAATCGAACAAAAATCTAAATGCAATCTGTTTAATCAATGATCCACGAAGCTCGTAAGTTGATAACATTTTATAACAATTTTAACTCTTCGAAAAAATTCAGTACTACTCGAATCGATCGGAGATAAATTTTATTATCAAAGTTCTCGATCGATGCTGAATTTTGTGTATTTGA
The DNA here is from genome assembly GCA_036937485.2 of Tetragonisca angustula. Classification (NCBI taxonomy): domain Eukaryota; kingdom Metazoa; phylum Arthropoda; class Insecta; order Hymenoptera; family Apidae; genus Tetragonisca; species Tetragonisca angustula. Next base: position 882,758 of record JAWNGG020000063.1, on the reverse strand, counting down.
AACAGATTTCCTTAATAATTGAGCTTAACACAAAACTCTTTCTAGCCGTGGAGTAATAAAGAATTTGTCTCAAAGAAATCAAGAATAACACAATACAAATTTTACGCATTTTGCGTATCGTTAGATAAAAGTTACGTTAATGCAACGTTTAACTTTATTCAACTTTAGTTCCTTTTCTACTTTCTGTTACCATGAAGTTCACGGACGACTCACTTATTATTAAAAAGAAAAGTTATAAAATTCAGTGAAATGAAGTGTAACAAACTCTCTCTATCCCCGAAACAAAGATCAACCTCTCTCGAATTGGTCGATCCAGCTAGAAACGAACGAATTTATCTATCAGACTCGTTCCGAGCAGACCATCATTCAGACGAGCGAAACGAAGATCGCGCGAAAAGGACACTCGAGCAGCGACAAACGTTTACGGTAGGTCCCTGTGTGGTTGTTATGCAAACCGTGTGCATCGTTATGCATCTTTAATTCAAGTCGAATCATGATGAAATTCCAGAATGTGGCAAGATCACCGAGGTCCCACGACTTATCCCGATATTCAGAGAATGTGACTAGCGTCCGGATGCATCTTAGTGGCTTGCGGAAGAGCTCTGGCTCATGTTCAAACTCATAAATAATTCCGTTTGTGATCGTGGGCGTAGCAGTTGTCGAGCCGATGGAGAGGAGGAGACAAACCGAGATGCGGAACGTACACGTAGTGACGCGTACGGCCCGACCGCCACGGAATCCATGAGCTATTGGCAACCGTCTGCCAAAATACAATCCTGCTCTTCATGTTCATCGTGACGAGCTTCTTTTCTTTCTTTTTTCTTTTCGCCAGCCTGCTTCATTTTCTCTTATAAATACGTTATGATGGAACGTGTGCTCTCTGTCAATCGAAAGAGTCCCATCCAGTGTTCTTCAACTTAGCAGAGTGTCGTTGCAGTATTTGATCTTTTAAACGTGCAAAGTGTTTGACATTTTATTTCTCGAACATGAGATATAGACTAAAATTTATAATATATGACATATTATAAAACACGATATTATATATTATTATTTATAATATATATATTATGTGTTATTATATATAATATATTATAAAACACGATATTTATAACATATATAACAACAAGATATGTATATATTTAGGTTGGGTTAGTAATATTCATCAAAATTCATCATAATCAAGATAACACAAAGATTCACATCTATGTAGCGGCCTATAGCGCCTCGAGTACGAGTCTCGAACACCGACTCGTACAAGCCGCAAGTGGCTGTGCGCCTAGCGTTAAGCAAACAGAGTGCGGAACACTACTAGGATGGGTGACCGTCCAGCCTAGCGAGTAGTTATGAAAACAAGCGTCTGGGGTAAGGGGTCGCTGCCATCAGCCCCACTGATGAGTCTAGGCAGCGACTCTGAGACGAAACGCACAACCTTTCCTCACCTTACCCAAATCCTACATCCTTCCAGCATCCTCGCCATAATAACAAAATAAATAAAAAATGTCTAGGTACAATATATAGTATACTACATGAAACCCTTCATCTAGCTTAAAAAGAAAAGGAAAGAAAAACCGTAATTGAACAGCATCATTGGCAACCTATTCGGCAAAAATATTCTGCGAATTGTCGAAGAAAAGAAAATAACGACGCAGGAATATTTATTAACATCTACACCGTTTCGCGTGCAGATAGCGTAAACACGGAACGATGCGACGATCTCTTTCCCCTTCCGCCGTTAAAAATCGCAAATCAGAGCGGCGGCGAGTTAACGCGCCGATCGTAATTAATTTCCAATTGGTCCCCGGTTCGTTAAAACGAAGAATCGAATCAACGAAATCGGTAACGAGTTTACGCGACATTACCATATTTCGACGCGCGACGTAAAGGAACACCGTATTTCCGCGCATGCCGCGAAACGTCCCCCGTACGCCACTAATTGAATTATACGTTCATAGCGCGGGAAAGAGCGAAAGGGAGGAACTAGTGAAACTAATGAAAGTAACGTAGCCTCTTCGTCGTCGTAGAAAAAGTACGAGGCACGCGGGGGAGGGGAAGATCGGCGAGAGGGAAGGGAGGGAGAGCTAAGAACAATTTCAGAGCGAACAGCAAAAGTTTCCTCCGAAGGATACCGATACAGCAGGTTGTACCATTATATTAGATAAGATTCCTCATTATCCAACTAAAATCCCGAACAACAGCGGATGCAAAATATCGCTTCGTGATCTTCGAATTTTCTAAGGTAATAAAGAACAACTTGGAGGATGAATAACAGACATGGGAGAACGAAAGGAAGAGGAGAGATCAGTCGAGAGTGCAAGCCGTATTTTCTTTTTTTTTTTTTTTTGTAATTCTTTTCGTACTTTATTTAGTCGTATTATTTAGGTATGTACAACAATTTGTTAGACAGTCTTAATTAATTGCTTCTTCGTTCTGTCGCGCTCGCGATGAACGCGTGTTCGATTGATAAATGCGTGATGGAAGTTCTCAAGGTGGGAAATGTCGAAGAAGATTTTGAACCTCTTGCGCTGGAATGCACGTCGAGAATCCTTTGCCCCAAAACTGCAATATTTCCTTCTAAGTATATTCAAGTATAATCCAGGGAAAACAAATATAAATAAAAAATAGATTTGTTACTTCTCAATCATTTCTGTCGAGTGACATCATACCGACGAGTTTGAGAAGAAAGCGACGAATTATTGTATACGGTTTGGTCGCTCGTTATGGTCCGCAATCGGTTGCCAGCGCAGTTGGTTGAATCGGATCTGTTCAGCCGTGTTCCAAATTTTTGCACAGATCTTCTGTCCCCTCTCTTTCACTTTTCGAAGCTTCGCTTCAAAAAAACCACGGCCATCGCGCAGGGAGCCAGCGAAGAAAAGCAAATCAACGCGATTTTTATTTTATCCTCGTATTAATTTAAATTGGCTTGGTAAATTGGCTGTTTTACGGGAAATAGCCCGGAGATGGGGTTCCGAAAAGGGGCACCGGCTGGAAGAGAATGCCGGGATTCCGCGCGACAACGGGCAGGATCACGGAAAGGGAAGTAAGAGGGAAAGGAACGAGGAACGAGGTATACAGATGGAAGTAGATGGAAGGACCGAGGATAAGCCTCGGGCGATTCGCTCGACATTGCTATGTTGCGGTAATTGTAGCTAATTAAGAGCTCGAACTCCCTCTTTACTGCTCCCTCTCTCTCTCTCTCTCTCTCTCTTTCTGTCTCTTGCTCGCTCAGCCTCTGTGTCCCTCTTCCCTCTGTCTTACGTAACAGAAGACCCACTCTGCGTCTTCTCCAGAGGGTAGAACGTAACATCCATCCACCGCGTCTTTTCATCCGAGTTATCCCTTCCACTGCTTTCCCGACCACTTCAGATGCTGCATCAAAGTGATGGCGCGTTAGCAGTAGTCGGGGCAGTTTCTAAACAGCCGCGAGACCCGTTTTCTTTCCACCGGTGGATTTCACTTTGTTTCTTCGTTGAATCAACATTCGTAGCGATTTATTAGATTGGATGTAACATTATTGGCGGTGGTGCCGGCGATACGTAAAAAAAATTCGGTAGATAAGAACGATGGTGCTTTTTAAAAATTTCACTTTATTTTATTTTATGTATATACGCGTAATATTGTACGTAATGTGATGATTTTGTTTGAACGCGTGGTTTCTTTAGAATTTTAGAGAAAGATTGAAAGAAAATTGGATTCGTGGGGAATTGTGTTAAACTTTTCTTTCTCTTTTTTGCATTTGGAATTGTATACGCATATCATTCTTATATGTATGAAATTTGTAAAATTGTACATGAAATCTACAACGATATTTCGGAAATTATTAAAGGTACGTGTACTATTGAATTTCCATTTTTACTGACGTGTAATTTTCGATACTTCGGTATTTCTAAAATTGTTAGATTCTGAAATATTATTTATTTATTTTACGAGATATTGCAATGTTATCCACGCATAAAGATTCGGAAATTTTAAACTTCTTTTAAAAAGCTTTCTTAAAATCAGATGACTACTCTATTACTTCCATTATTATATATAGTTTATCTATTCACATAGAAAAGCAAAATACTAATGAAATACATGTATCCTTTCTACATTCCTTCTATCTTGATTTGAAAACTACAAAACTTTACTTTATTTTCTCCAAAGATTTACTTTATTTCCTCTAAAATTAGCAGCTGTCTTGTATAAATATACTCTATTACACTTACAAAATAATAGAAAGCGTATTTATAACGTCAAAAATATCACTTTCATCTCTTGAGTGTCTATATAGACATTCATTATATACCGATGTGATATTCAATTTAAAGCGGAACTCTGCAATGAGCAGTCAATTATCTTATCCACGATTAATAAAAATTCCATCGTTCGATTCTCAAACGGAACGTAGATACTTGCACAACGCTTCACAATCACTTTTTCCAAAAATCACGCATGTCGCGATACTCGTTCACGCGCGCGCCAAAACGACGAAATTCATATCTGCGATGATAAGTGGCAGCGAGCAGTGAATCTTGGGCCAATTATACAGTAGCCAGATGTGCTATCCATTAGCGTGCTCCTTTAACGAGTTATCCACCTCGAAGCAGGATATTGTCTCCCAAGTTTCACCGTCGTTGCCACGCTCGCTTAGGTTTGATCGATGACTCCTCCATCGAGCTGATAGGCGACATCGGCTGGAACCCAGCTTGTACCCATGTATAGGAAGTTCATGCCTCTATCGCGTATACACATGTGTCAAGCGCAAGACTAACGGGACAACGCGTGACTATACAAGCCGCAATGATGTATATAAGAATTTATAGCCGGCCATTAAATTACACTTTCCAGTTGCGCGAGCGAGAAGAGAGACTGAAAAAAAGGAAAGGAGGAAACGGGGAGAAACAAAAGTAGGAGGAAGAAAAAAAAGAAAGAGAAAAGGAAAAAAGTGAAGAAAAAGAAGAACGACGAGCTCTTCTTCGAATAAATTTGATAACTTGCTTACGACGCGGAGGAACAAGGTATATATATATATATATATATACACGTAGCGATAAAATTCTTTAGGAAATAACTTCGGAAAGAAATTACTAGAGATTGGAATATCATCGTTTCAAGATTGTCATTACACATTTTTAAGTGAAAACTTCTTGTTTCCGAGAACATTCAATTTTTGCTCTTCGTCTTTCTTCTTCTTTTCTTTCCTTTTTTTTCTTTCTTTTTGAGAAACGTGTTTCAGTTTTGGCTTTTAACTCGCCGTTCCTTTTTCCTTTCTACGATTCGATCGGACAAACGCGCACGCAACCCCTGTTCGGTTCTTTTTTTCCATCATTCTGTATTTTGCATCGTTTATCCAGAAAGTCTGGGTCACGCGGAACCACTCGACCAGGTAAACAATCGCACGATCGTTTCGAGCGTCAGCGGTTTGCAAATCCGGGATTTGTTGCAAGACTTGCAAATCGGAGGATTTTTCTACCCGCTGGCGGAAAGTATCAGGAGCGTGCGTGCGACGCAAAATGAGAAAAGGAGAAAAAAATCGCCTACACCCGCTGTATCCTTTCATCAATAATAAATCCCAATTCGCGCTACGAAAATTCGAATATACGTCATTAAATGCCAGAAAACACGCGGATTTATTTCCATACGCGCGTCCGGCGACGTACTTGCGGTTGCGTGAATTTTTCAACCCGGAGAAAAAAGGGGAAAAAGACGGACGCGCATCCTTTGTCGTCGCGCGGACCTAGTTCAAAATAATTAACAGTTGTCTGCACATACTAGTCCCGTATTTCTTCATTTCAGCAGTTTCCATTAATTTGATGCAAAAGTAATGGGTTTCTTTTTTTAACAACAAATAAAATATATCAGAAAACAGGGGATCTTTACATTTTAACAAGGGTTCCTTTTTTCGAAGAATATACCAATCTTACGGAATTTGAATAAATATTTGGAGAAATATTTCAATTTTCTGCCCTATTGGATGTCAATCAGAAGTAAATGAAAATTAATATTTTTTTCAATATTTAATATTTAATATTATTAAAAGTTAATATTTTTGTGAATATTTAAGCTGTACAATTCACATTGGAATATCTGAAAATACTCACACTTGCTATTTATTATTAATCGCAAACTATATTTTCACATCAGTTTCGCTAAAATCCAAGTTCCCTTAACGACTCTTCTAAAACAAAAAATGAAGCTTTCGACTCTCCCCTGTTAAAAAGAAAGAGTGAAACACACATTTTTAAACAACCCGGCAATATACAATAACACGTGAATTTCATTTGCAGGCGAAAAATGAATTCTTGCTCTCAACGCTAGAGTTTCATAAATATTCACTATCGCTGCCTCACGTCCGTACGTGATACTAGACGAACAACTTTTGTCACTTTAAGTTTATTCCAGTCTGGTGGTACGACCAGCAGAATTATAAATACTCATCAAAAGTTCACGAAAGAAGGAGATTTACAGCGCCAAAAGGCGAGATATAGTTGCTCATCTCCTAAGTAGCCGTGATAACTTGCTCCTCGTGCGTGTGCGAGTCGCGCGGAGTTTCCTACGAAAGATCAGAAGTGACGCACGACCTCATTCGCGCACTACATAAACAAAAGTTGCAGCATTTAACAGTCATAACTTACGGTGTGCTTCGCTTAAAATTCACCGTGATTTATTAGGGGAACGGTGTACGGAAAGTTTTCGTTTCAATGTAAAATATAACTTCTAGAGTGATAGTTTTTAAATACACGAAGAAGCGAAGAACACGTACATAGGTGTACGCGTATGGTAATTTTTTTTTTTTTTTTTAACGAAGTATCACTTCGACATCTTGACAATAATTAATAACAGTAATAATAATCAAGATAACGCTGAGATTGACAATTATTTCCTGATGCATTACTTCGAACTGAATTTCGCTTTAAATACTTTAATCATTCGCGCAATTTCTTCCCTCTTGTGATATTATTGAAATGAATATTGATAAGATATTCACGTTGTCTGCGATATGCGGATAATTATAATGGGATAAGTATACACGTATGAATTATTAATACAGTGCTTTGATTTTGTAAAGAAACACGCGGAGATTTCGACATTATGCGAAGATTCCAATAAAAATCTTTGAAAAAATTCGTGTATTTATGTATAAAAAATTAAATTATTCGTCTATTTGTAAAGAAATTTTTATTTCAATTGCAATGTTTAATGACAAATATTAATAATGGATGGCTTGAAATAATAGGACTTCTATTAAATTATAAGTTATGTATTAAATATTTAGTAAATAATTAAAATATTAAAATATTATTAAAATAAAAGGAATAATATATATATATGAAATATTATTTTGTAATAATTAATCCATAAGGATTATTGCCTTAACGCAATATTTCATTTGAAATATTTTTCAATGAATTTACACCACCAGATTTTATTTTTCAATATTAGGAATATAAAAGAAACTTCAAAGGCCCATTCCACCCAGACTCCACAATTTCATAGAATTTGTAGAAACTGAAATATTTATAATGTTATGACAAATTACAAATCAGACGAAAAGAATTTCACATCTATTATTATTATTATTATTTCCTGTCAATTATCGTACGAATATTTCAAAACGATTACCATTAGCATTGTCAGGATTACCAAGAATATTGAAATGAATTATATATCATGTACTTGCGGGTTTATCAATAATTAGCACAACACGAACGTCCATTGTTTTGTTACAACGTTAAATACGAATTCGGTTTAGAAAGCAAATTAGAATGTTGTGAACGTAGTAAACTTTCTCTCATCCTTGTTTGTAAAATCCTGTTTCATTTTTCCCAGACTTTACGAAGCACCTTGTATTTCCCATCGATAGGAACAATTGAGGTCTTGTTCAGAGAAATTCAATTTAATGAATCCCTCGAAGGCCTGTCACACAACATCGAAATTTCCAACGCTGGAATTGTATTTGTCTATTCAATAGATGCCGTATTGCATCGGAAACATATCAAATTGTAGATCTCTATTTTGCGGAATAACTGAAACTACATACAGTGGCTTCGTAAAAGTGAAGTTGGCCACTCAAAGAAATTCTTCGTGAAGCGCATGCACCAAGTGCGTTGTACAAAGAACTTTCCAATTTTACTCGTGCTTTGATGAGACACGGCTGTCGTGATTATATATGAAACTAATTTTTAAGTATTCATTGCAAAGTATTTATTTATTCATCGCATACCAGGTTCTAAAAGATTCAGGTTCGAATTTCATGAATTAATACTGTCTGTTAAATTTTAAATTATCAATTGCATTAAGGAAGATATTCTCAGTGTGAAGGAGATTTACAATAACAATATTAAAATCTTTATAACAGTATTGATACTGATCGTTTGGAATATATGTACGTGTGTTGAGTTACGCGGAGAGTTTATTAAATATATAATTTGATTAAATATATATTTGGCAAAACGTCTTTATCCATTTCGCTAACAAACTACAACATTTAGTGTTACTGTTAATTAATTAATGCGAATAATCATATACTTTAATTTATTACTTGCTCTGTTAATTTTTTTAATAAGTATGCTTGCAACAAATAACTTGTGACGTTTTCAGATTGATTTCAACTGTTTATCACAGTGATAATGGAGTTTCAATAAATATCGAGTTAAAATTTAGAATATTTCACATTCATAATATATATTCATCACCTCATCGACACTAGTTGATCATTCTTTATAACATGACACGCTATCCAAATTTTCAAAAAATAGATAGGAGAAAATTACTATTGCTCGAGATTGTAATTTATTCACATAAAAAAAAAAAAAAAAAAAAAAATGGAAGAATCTTGTGAGAATATTTCGAAGCCTAACTATGTAGAATACGTAATTTAATCTCTTTTGTTATACTATATACATTTCATCTGCGTTAATTAACAAATAACAAAGAGAGCAACACACTGCATCGATTGCTAATTCATTCTTCGAATGTTCGTGCTTGATGAAATCTAAATTGTAAATACCGAACTGGTAAATATTCAAAACAGTATTGTCAGCGGCAACTTAACCTGCAACAATGTATCTCTCCTTCTATCTGCTTTTTCCTTGGCCACGTCTGAATAATTAAAAATGTTCCGCGTATTCCTGTCTCTCTTTCGAACCAAACTCTTTAACATAAAATATAAAATTTTAATTTTCTGCCTTGCCAGGTGCATCGTGCATACTCTGTGTTAAATACGCGTAATCGATGCAGGAGATTGTTATTTGTAACGTTACATAGGTCAGTATGTAGAAGAGCACGCAAGACTCCGACTCTAGTGTAATCATTCAAATTTTATTTGGTTCTGTTCTGATCAATATATTACTCTGTTTTGTTTGCAATTTCAATTTATCCCTCTTTTTCTGTTTATTTGTCTCTCTAGGGATTAAATTACTTAAATAGAATTTTCGGATGTTCATCAAAGAGTATTAGACATCGATTGCTTCCCGTGCGAGTATTTAGGGTTGGAGACCAAGATGGATTAGTGGTGTGACTTGTCCTCCTAGTTCTGATTTATTGCTTGCAAGTTATACATATATCACGAAAAGGTAAACGTTTCCATTGATCGCCTTGGGTGGAAGTGGTGGAACTGTTTGGTGGATGATCAGAAATTTTAAACGGCTGGGGAAATTTTTACTAAACGCTTGCTATCGGTTTAACGCGATTTAATTATAAATTAAATATAAGCATAGGTAATAATGACAATAACATTAAACGCAAGAATAGAAAAATATATAATTGATAGATTCGATTAGAAAGTAAATATTGATTATTACATACTGTACAATAATGCAAAAGTAAAGATATTTTTCAGAAATTTTATACCAATCTACCACAGCACAGAATCTATTATACTAATTCTTGGACACTTGCTCGTGACGGTATTCGAACACTTGTGGCAACTTTTTAATAATATAATAATATATTACACATATATTTTATATTATATAAATAATAAAATATTACAGTATAGTATATAATAATACACGAACAATGAAATTTATATCAACTTCTTACGAATAATATCATAATATATATTCCACGAAATATTTTCAAATTTCATTCATCTACGTTGCAACGAAACGTCATTATCGAAATCACATCGGTCAAGTTCAAAGAAAATTTCAAAATAAATACAAAAATTCCATTTTAATCGCGACGTAAATATCCAGGTAGTCGATGTAGAATCGTGGAACTGTGGCACGCTGATCCGTGCACACGAAAAAAAGAGTTAACGATGTTCACGCGGTTTTCGCGGCTTTCAATTCGCGCGTTCTAACGCTCTGCAGAGAATCCTTCATCCCGGTTCACGTTCGACCGAACACCGTTCCGAGATGTATCCGTTTAACGAACAGCCACGTGATAACACGTTTCACACGCGTGCAAGAGTTTCCCCGTGTTTTCCCAGACTAGAGAACCAACGTGCTCGCGAAAACACGGCGAACGCTGGCTTATATATATGTACGTGCATGTACAGGGTCAGGCATTGGAAAAGAAAATTGACTGTACGCGAAGAAGAAAGAAAAGGATAAAATTTGCTTAGGACGTTCGTCTGAGACTTTGTTTGCGAGGAAATCAAGTTCGAAGGTTCATTATAACAGTATCGTAGGTCGCTGGAATGACGTGCGAATTTTTTGTCCCTAAATTGCAATATTTTCTCAGTTTCCCAGGCAAAACAAATAATAAATTTATGAATTTACTTCCCAATAATTTCTATCCAGCGATATCGTACTGACGAGTTCAAGAAGAAAGCGACGAATTATTGTATACGGTTTGGTCACTCGTTACGGTCCGCAGTCAGTTTCTAGCGCAAGTTCAGTTACAACCTGTAGTTGTAGTTATTGCATCTTTAGTTACGTTTAATTATACTGGATGAACTGTAATGTTTTGCTGATCGTAGGAATGCACGGAAAGAAAGAAAGTATGAACTATGGTGGTAGAGGCGCGAAGTGTTTCTCTGTTTGAAAATGGAAAGAGTTGAACGAGTTGCGAACCCAGAGTCGATTGAAATTGTGAGAGGGCGTCGATCGAGTTGTGGAAAAGAGTTTATTTACTCGAGTTGTGATCGCGTGTATCAGTTGCTAATTACCAGCATTGTTATTAAATAAATGTTACTCATATTCAATCCCTACATTAATCAGGCTTGAATTTAGCCAATTCTGGACTGGTCAGAAATTCCATCAAGTACTCACCATTCTACTCCACGTTTTTCATTTATTTCTACAGGAAGAACAACTTGCCACCCGATTAACCGATCTTCCATTCAGTCCACGGTTGTTCGAATTCAAGTACCTGTACCTGACTTTCTCGAACTAGAAAACAAATTTTATTCTTCAGTCTCAGTTGGTTGTAACCTCGATACTTCGCTTGTGCACGCGTTGCTGGTGTGCGTGACGTACGATCCTGTTCGTGCAGTAGACAGCGGCTAATCTACGTGTACGAAACCATTTAATACGGAAAGCAGACAAAGGTAGTGGAGCGCGTGCACGCGTGCACGCGAAACAGCGACGGGAAGAGGCGCGTATACGTAACGCCGGGGCGTGCAGCTAGTCGGGGTGGTTGGAAGATAGGAAACAGTCAATAATTCACGCATTACTCTCGGTTATTATGCTACTGTGGTCTACCGTACTCGTGCGGTCGGCAATTCGGCTTTACGTTTGCTTTACTAACCATTGTGCGGGCCGGATAGATATCGGCCCGATCGCTACACCGCCTCTGACGTACTAATTCGTAACCGCGGTTCGCGCTGAACTCTATCAACTTACCTGTGAAAACCCCTTTCTTCCGTCGCGCCTCGTCCTTCCTGGCAAACAGGGAAACCCGGGATTCTCCGTGCACGACTTTCACCGTTTCTCGCTTTGTCTCGTCTTCTACTTTCTTTTTGCGGCGCTCGCAACAAGTATATAATCCTCTTTCATCCGTAGCTTTCTCGGTTTCCTTTTACCTCGTCGTGCTTTCTTGACTAACTTTTCCACCATTCTCTCTCTCTCTCTCTAGCTTTCTTCGCCGTTCATTTGCAACTACCGTGAATTCTCTTTGTAGCATTTTTCATTATCCTTCACCTTTATTTTTTAATCTTCTCTGCCTCGCAATTGTTGCAGCAACTTTCCCCTCTTTCCCGTTCGTTCCCTTCTTGCTTTCTTTCATTTTTATTTTCACTGGGTGCACGCACGGCAGTACAGCAGTGCGATAAAATAAAAATCAACCCAGTATCTTCTCTTTCTTTGCTTTCTTTTCTCTTTTCTTTTGTATACGGGCACAAGCACCAATGCAACGAATGCAATAATCTTTCTCTATCTCTGTCTTCTCTCGTCGCTTCACTCTGACCAACGGTGTATCTCTTTGAACTCAATCGACGGCTGCGGCTGAACACACTTGCCCCTTCGCGAGAGAGGGTGGGCAGAGAAAGAGAGGATCGGCCGCGTGTACATCTTCCCGAATTGTTACGCGTATATATCTGCATGATAATGGAGCGCACGGATAGCTCTTGGCTGCGATCACATCTTCGGGCGGTGCGGTAATTTCCAAGCCTGTACGTCGAGATGGAACATTAGACCGTGAGTTTCGACCTGGTTCGCCCGGGATCGCGATCTTGGAACCATCTTGATTTCCTCTATGCTTTCTTCGGTCCGTCCGTGCTGTGACGTCGCGTTTTATTGCTCGCATCAATGCCCGTTGATTTAATGTTATTGGTTTATTAGCGTCATGCCGGATGATTAATCGGTTAATCAACGACGCGTGACGACAATCTATACCAGTATGAATCAAGTTCCCGATGATATCGTTTGTTGCTATATCAACCCTAGCAGTCAAGGGTGTTGAATAATTTATTGCAAACACTGGCTTGGAACAATGAAATTATTATGGCTTTTCTATCTTTTTCCTTTTTATTCTAACTTTCAATGGTTGTATCCAGATTGTGAGTTTTTTCGTGTTTGCGAAAAATTTGAAAGTTCCACGGATCCAAAGTGGTCGAATATTTAAATTTTCGTTTGGTATTTAACATTCGTGGAGAATTTAAAAATACCAGATCCAAAATGGAGGATTGCAATTGAAAGATGCAAATATCCAAACTAAGTAATACTTCATTCTAAAATTATTTCATAATATATAATAAAGAATATATTCTTAAAAATATTATATTTAAACTTAAAGAAAATAATGTAATTCTAAAAATTAATATTTATATATATATATATATATATATATATATATATGTATTACAACATTTGATAGACGAAGAAAATTTCTAATACTTGGATCGCATTTCTGTAGATTTAAAATATATAAAATTTCACGGTATAATTGTGAAAGAATTTTGGAACATTTAGGCGCATATATTCCTTATGTTTACGTTGAATATATACATGAAGGCAAGTATCGCGTGCAAACGTGAGATTATAAGTAATCAAAATATAAAACAAGTCTTTAATAATTTTTGTATCAATGTCTCACGTTCGTTTCATTATTCGAGATAATAAATAAAATTATGAATTTACATGCTGTTTATTTATTAATTTGTCCTCTCCTGGTATCCCACTTTCATACAAATTTTCCTGAACAAAGTCTGATGAAAAAAATATCCAGCCGATTGTATCATGATTTCAAGATCACGTTGTATAACGTTACGCAGAGAAACGTTAGAATTCTTCGAATATTGATTAGTTAATAATATTAATTAATTTTTTTGATAAGCCGTTTCTCATTTAATGTCACACCAACTATTGCACTGTAGGCGTTGTATGCGCGTACAATAATTTCGAACGAAACTATTTTGACATGTTCGAAGCGTTTCCCTCAAGTTCGAAATTTGATTCCGCCATTACATAACATCCCGCACGCGTTTTCGTACAATGGATACAAACAGAATTTCGCGAAACATTTTGCAGTTGCGCGAAATTTAAATGTTTCAACGTAACGCAGTGTTTGACAGCGAAACGTTCCGTTCTACCGATGAAAGTTACGATTATACGTGCGCGTGTCTTACGAGTAACGTGATAAATTGTTAACGCGATATTTTTTGAATAAAACAAAAAAAAAAAAAAAAAAGAAAATAAACGATACAACGAAAGTATGACAAATATTGATCGAACACGTTATTTCCAGCTCTTATCCGGAATGCAAGACGCGCGCTGTTCAACGAAAAATTAAATGTCTAGCCGCTATTATTTACCTGGTGACAGTGAAAGAGGGTAAAAGAGGGAAAGAGAGAGAGAGAGAGAGAGGGAAATAGAAAAGAAGCACCTTGTCCGCATTGAAGCCGTAACTTTCGCCTGTTTGTCTTACGCTAATTAACTGAACATGAAATATTTTCCGAGGACGCCTGGGGACTTTCAGGTCGGCCGAAGAGAAAAGGAGGAGAACACCAAGCGGGGACACTACGCGCATAAACCGGATATTTCCATTCCGAGCTTTTTCTTAGCTCTGACAGATCGTTAAACGTTGCACGAACCGCCGCGTAATTTGCCTGCGGAGAATAATTCGCTCGTAGGTGCGCGTGATTTCTGCAGACGATGCGAGATGAATTAAATTCGTTCGTAAATTTCGTAAATCGAAGATTGCGTGGGTTTTTCTGAAGTGACTTTCAACTTGTGTTCGATATAAGTTTCAATGCGCTGTGAAACATTTTATTTTGGCACGTAACTTACAGTACAGTGGTTCACGAAATTATCACGAATTACGTATAGATTTTATACATTATGTACATTGTGAATTACGTGCATTTTGAAATTTTATTAACGCTGCAACGACACACGATAGTGAATATATTGGCGAAACTTGAAATCAATCTGAAGACGTATATATAAAAGTTACGAGACATTTGTCACGAACATACGTGCAGTAAAAAATTCGCTTAGAACTAATGTGAAGCTTGCGTTATACTTTTAATTTCTCTTAATTTCTTGCTTGTATTGAATATATAATACATATTAAAATATGTGCTTATTCCATGTGATTTATTCCAAACTCGAATAGTATAATCACGACAGATAGGATTTTATTACAATGTTAATGAAACTTCAAATAGTTTCATACGAGACGCATGATATGTTACGAAGAGTTTGAGCTTTACGTATAAACGCGCATTATGCAAGATAATTGCCATATTTTCGAAGTATTTCGAGTTAGTTAAACGAGCGTAATTTACGTTTCTACCGAGCGTCGAAATGACAATTCCGCTTGCTCGCGAATATTTACAAAACAATCTCATTTCTATTACGGATTGCGACGAAGCTTAATTTCATACCGCGAAACGAAAGCAAAGCGGACGCATCCGCTCGAAACAATGAAAAGAAACTACGAACGAAATGGAGACATTTATTTTCTCTCGTAACATCGAACGTTTCGTCACTCGGCATCGCGAAGACCGTCCTGTTTTCAAATTTTTGCGAAAATTCGTTAAAAATTGCTCTTGTGCCAACCTCTAATTGTAATCGAATTAGGAGCGTTGATAATTTTTAATATTTTGCATGTTTCCGATGAAACTGGAGGGTTCGAACGAAATTTAATCACAAGTGTCATTAATTATTAAATTGCTGCGCATATATTAATAATTCACGTATTACTTGATACTACTTATTGCGACATATACACATGATCCATTCACGCTGCATAAAGAGACACACAGTATTGGAAAATGTTTTATTTAACTGAATTACTCAATCACAAGAGTAAAAAGAAAAAATAAAGTATAAAAGTAAATTGAAAATGTAATGTGTAATATTCAAAATATTCAAGGGATTATTGACTATTACAGGAAATATTGTACGATTGTTGAACGACTTAAATTTATTGAATTTATTGAACTAGTCGAGCATTAATCATGTCAAAGCAATGTATTTGACATGTAATTATATAATTCGAGGAACGTAGAGATACATATAATTTTTAGATAAGGAATCATTCACTTATTGTTACACAAATAATACACATTAATATTGTCATTGATGATGCAATCTACTGGTTTCTCTCTCACTTTCGTTAACAAAGATTTTTATATTTCCATTGTAATAAAGTTCCAAATATAATTCCATTAGAATCTTGATATTTTTATTGTGAGATAATACCACGTTTCTCTACTGCAAGTTTCATAAATAGCCAGATATAATAAAGAGCTTCGTGAAATCTATGACAAACCTTTAAAACTTGCGGTTGAAAATATTTCAACTGTTCTAAAATTTCAACAATAAATGATGTAACACATTCATATTATTATAACGTCAACTATTCTTTTTGTCAGTATCCACAAATTACATACGTGAAGATTAAATTAAGGACAGTGGGACAGAAGGACAGTGTACACGTCTAGTATAATAGCCAATCAAATTTACCATTAAAACTTCTGAATGAAATTCCGACCTAACTCAACGAACACAATCGGAAATTGTGCACCAACGAAACGCCGAGACAGAGATATCATCTCGGTTACGTTTGTCCCATTAGAAAAATAATAACGCGAAAAACGACCATCCGGCAAGAATCGATTCCGCAGGATAAATAGAAGCGAATTCCTTACCGTGTGCTGCAACAACGTTAACGTTCCCCGTTTTCCAACCTGGCTGCAGGTTGGAAAAACGTGGCGAGGAGGGAAAGCCCGGCTCTCGAAAGTACCGGCACGGGGAAAACGGGAATTCATTTTCTCTTAAAACGTCGACGAGTCTCTTTCATCATAAATGTTATTAATCGCCGGAGGGCCTTTCGTCCCGGGCGATGTTCAACATTTAAGTGCCGAAGTTTTTTCTAGTTTCTTTGCGAGCTTTCCGTATCAGCGGCTTCCGTATCCTCGCGCTGACCCTCGCGCTCCGCTCGCTCATTCGCTCGTTCTGACGTCACTGGCACACGCTTCGCCGCCAGTGGAAAACGGACTTGCCGGAGTTCTGTTCGAAACGTTTGTCTTAACGAAGTTATACTGCCGTGCGGAGCGCGAAAGTTTTCCGGTTCGTGCCGCACGATTTGCAACGAGAGTTTCCAGCCCGAGTGCTGGAAATATATGTGTGTGTGTGTGTCTCCGTACCTGTGGACGCTTCTAGTGTGCAGGCTTCTCTCTCTCTCTCTCTCTCTCTTTGCCTCGAGCCGACTCTCTGTGGCACGACGACCGGCCGAATCCGTGCAACCGGAGAATTCTTAAGATTTACTCCCGCCTTCGTCTGGCCCCACCGTGCCGTTTCGATGCTTCTAATTAAGCCGGCTACGCGATAATAACAATTATCCGGAAGCACGAACTTTCAGCGCAAGTTCCACGATAGCTCCTGCTAAAGGTACCTCACGACACATAGGAGTATACTTTGCTCTCTGTCGCGTCCCAAGTTTCGCGTCACATGTTATTTTAAGATTCTACGTGGCATTAAGCGACTTAGTTTTCGAGCGAGCACGCTTTTTGAATTGGTCTCGAAAGCCGCTGCCTGGCTTGATTTATACTGGCACCGACGTGGCTTAATTCCGCATAATTGGAAGTTTGTTCGTTCAGACGTGGATTTTTGTTCGTTTATGGGAAATTGGCGGATGTAAAATCACGCACGTACAATGTACGTATCGAGAGTGGAATATTCATTATTTCACTGGATCGTTTGTGAGATATTGAAATGTATATGTTTGCAATTATACAATTCCATTAAACAATGAATTTTCAAAGAATATTTCAAGATATAAATTACAAATTATTCTCGAATAATTCACATTTCTTGGTTCTCTAAATTTTTCTTCAAAAGTGAAATCTTGAGTTTCGCACGTCC
This sequence comes from Tetragonisca angustula, assembly GCA_036937485.2. Taxonomy (NCBI): domain Eukaryota; kingdom Metazoa; phylum Arthropoda; class Insecta; order Hymenoptera; family Apidae; genus Tetragonisca; species Tetragonisca angustula. The sequence goes on along the minus strand of JAWNGG020000063.1, from coordinate 865,020 downwards.
AAAACAAATGATTCAGTAACAACTTTCCATGATCGCAGTCAGTACCTATAATTTCACACATTATTTTATAGCAATTAAACTATTCAACTTTTGAATAGATTTCAACTACTGGAAAATCTGCTATATATCAATCTTATATAAATGTTACCTTTCATAGTTAAAATCTTAAGAAGAAAAGAATTATAATACAATTTAAAATCAGAGAATGATTGTCACGAATAAATTATTTGGTATTTTTGCAACGAAATACACTAGCGAAGCAATAAGTAGAAATTTATATAACAAAATGTGCAAACTTTTAGGAAATGACGTTATTAACATTGGGCATCTCTTATAGTGATTAATTATATACAAGATTAATTAATTTCTTTTTCTGTTTCAAAATTTCCATTTCTGTATAATATGATTCTTAATTAGATTGATTAGGTATTATTATTACAGTAGAATATTTCATTTTGGTATATGTACGTCTCTGACGCGCTATTTTTACGCTTACACTACTTATCGCAGTACTTTTATACATTTTTACACTTCTATTCAAGTTTAAAACTTAACACTTCAAATTTTTGTGTCAATGTCGATTTAAAAGACAATTCTAGACAATTCTAGACTACTTAGATATAATATAAGATAATAATATTATATTGTAACAAGTGCTACTGTAAATTGTAGTTTAATTAAAATATCAATTAATAGCACGTTAAATTCATGCATGTACTTGAATTATACAAAATGTGACATTTTAGATATTCTATGCGACTAGAAAGATGCTGATGATTTGGAAAAATAATTAATTAATGCAGAAACATTATTTTGTTTACTTCGACTATAGTCATTCCATACCGTTTGCTTTAAAATTGAAAAAAATAAATAATGTTGTATTATAATTAAATAATTACACAATGATATTATCATTACTAAAAAATTAAACACAACAAAGAACCTACAAATTCAATATATTAACAATTATATTTAAAAACTTCACTGTCTATGACAAGCACAAGGTATTAAAAATAAAAAATGTCCCAAGACTTTTGTGCAGTAGTATATCTCAACGAAACGAATCCAGTCGCAATTGAAGAAACCAACTATCAGAACGAATAAATAAAACCACAGAGCAAACGTTACAACCTCATCCTTCGCATTAGGTCGTTAAAATCAAAATTCAATTCTACGAGCTACACGATTATTCCACAGAAATATGATTCTACGCAATGAACCAGCGAATCGAAGAAGCTACAGTAGAAACTAAAAGTTATTGGAACGACATGCCAAATAGTGATGGTATCTCTAGTCGATAATCGAGACAATAGTTAGGTAGTATGAATAGTACGTTCCTGTCGAACGAAGTTTGATGCTTATTCACACAAACTACGTGGCTTGTTTGGCAAACATCGTATTTTAGTAGCCTTTTCTATGTCCCATTATTGATTATGACACGTCAGAAATTCAATTAACATCATCTTAAGAAACGACGATGAAAATATCGACGTTGTGATTGCATCGGTATGCAACATGGATGTAAAGATAAACGAGCAAACGTGGTTTGCAAATGCAATATTCGTGGAAATGCGTTTGATCGTGCTCTTTCAACTCGTTCGAATTATTTAGTCGTCTAATGTTCCTACATTAGATATCTGAATATCGATTGACAATATTGTTGAGACTGTAATTGTGCCTCGGTGTAGCTATTGCAACAACCGACACAACCACTGCAATGATAGGGTTGTAATCACTTGGTCTCCTTACCGAGTGTTAACTTGACACCTCTGACGCTGTTAACACTACTGTTCTAGTCGTATCGAATCCACTTTTCGTGTGGATACTGGTGACGACGTAATTCGAGTGTAGAATCAATCGTATTTGCAATTGTAGAGCACATGTATGTTGGGAAAGATTTGAGAGTAATACTTGTAAATGTAATATCGCTTTTCAAATGTTATACGACAGAATAATTTAAGAAATTAGAATATTCAATGTAAGCAAAATTTCAGTACAATAATATAACTTAATAAAAATAAAATTTTATAATTTAAGATTTTATAATTTTGTAATTTAAGAATAAAAATTTCGCTTTCATGGTAGAGTGAATATATGGTGGTGAAAATTTATAGATATGTTTTGTCTGTTAATTATTATACACTGGAAGAACTTGAGAAGAATATCAATCGTATAATTGTAGAATAAATGTACGTTAGAAAAGATTTGAGAGTAATACTTTAATATTAATAATAATATCATATACTTTAATGTTATTTCAATTAATAATCTAAAGAATTGAAATATTTAATGGCGAGCAATATTTCAATATAATTTCGCTGTGATAATTGTGTATAATAACAGAGCATATATATGGTGGTGAAAATTCCTAAATTTGAAAATTTGTATCTTTTCATTATTACATGTTGAAATTTAAGAAGAAAGGGTGTATAGTATGTAATAACAACAACAATAATAATAATAATAACCGTAATTGAATTTATATCTTCGATTATTAAAAAAACTAGCTAAAATAACTTGAGAAGCTGCAGAGAACAATTGCAGAATTACAAAATGAATACTAGTTAAAGTAAAGCGAATTAAAATGAGTACAAACTTTGTAGATTTATTTACAAAACTAACTTCCCCTTCCCAATTATTTTACACTAAGATGACTTCAATGAAAGAAAATGTACCATAAAAATTGTACGAACATGGAAAATGAGATACGTACGTCGCCCAGTTAAATTTAACAAGGTCATTGCCGTATTTGTACCGTCCAAGAATTAACATGGAGAAAAAAGAAAAGGTATCAAAGGGAACGTGGTTGTTCACACCGTAGAAATTGGAACGTCGAACGCAACGGCTTAACATTTATGCGCCGTTGCCTTCTGTCCCGTGTCAGTATAATCGCCGGGAGAAATCGTAGTACTTTCGCCCGGGTGCCGCTGGTTTTCCCTCGGAGATGAAAGAACGCACCGAGACAAAAGCGGAGAAACTGGCAATTTCGAGGTAGCGTTACGCAATTTACTGCCTTTTCTCCCTAGAAAAGTTCCAGCTAAATAAGAGAGCCAAGGTCTTATTAGGAGATGATGGAGGCGATGTTATGCCGTTCCGCCGTGGCTCTCGGGAAACAACACGCTTCCCTTAAGTTAACGGAACAGAGACGCCAGAAGAACAGCCCTGGTGGATGGAAGCAGTTTGTCAACTCACCGGGCTTGTTTCTAGCCCTCCGCCACTCCCCCCTCCACCGGCGAACCTAATTAAAGTCGTGCACTTTTCTTTCATTACCCGGCCCCATGCTCCACGCTCCCTTAAATTCAACATTCAACCTCGCTTGCGCGAAATTACTACAAATGATCCGTAGGATATCTCACTTCCAGCCGGATATGCCGGGTAATGAAAATTACTTGGATTATGCGCACGGTTTATCGTGTTCGCGAGTTACAGCCGAGTTGCTGGATGCCCTTAAGTATCAGCGATTAAATGGAATAGCCGCGGCGTCGATCGTTCTTCGGGCCGAGCTACCGGCTTCCTCACCAGGTCGGATGAATCTCCACGGAACTCGAACTATCAATTATTTCGAGAGTGAATATTCGCTGTAGAGTGTCTACGTTGTAAACTTTGCTTTACAATTACGGGTGGCACGGCTGCTTGAATTGCGCGTGCTGGCAGCAGTAAATATTCCCGATACCAAGTGGAGCAGCCGCGGCATTAATCGTCCTTCGTGTTTTAATCTCATGCGCTGGAATGACGTGCCACGCACGTCGAGAACCCAAAGTTCCAAAAATTGCTGTATCTCCTCAGCTTTAAGTATATTTGAGTGAAACGAAATAGGCAGGACAAATAACAAATTTATTACTTCTCAGTAATTTCTATCTCCAGCGATATCATACCGACGAGTTCAGAAGGAAAGCGACGAATTATTGTGCACGGTTCGGTCACTCGTTATGGTCCGCGTTCAGCTGCCAGAGCAAGCGATTAAGTCGAGTCTGACAAACTTTCAACAATCGGGAGAAAGTCTTTGTGGATTCGAGAGATTTGAATTACGTTCAAAGATAAATTCCCTTTTATGATTACGATGGAGTCACACGGAACGCGTGAAATGAAAACTCACATTCCCGAGAAATTTAATTTACCGTTAGATAACACGTCACATTTTTTACTGACGTTGGAACGATCAATCAGCGGAAAAGTCATGGACACGTTCCATGATCATTCTTTTCTTCTATATGTAAATCATAAATATGTATGTAAGGAACCAACAAATAATTCATTAGTATTCCATATTATTACATTCATTTAGCTTTTTATATGATATTTCGTTACAATTATACAAATACATTTTCGAATTAACCGGTCAATAATTATTCCCATAAAAACCGCTTAAGGGTCTACTGCACCAATTACTTTATTAAAACCGAGCGTGTACTTTACGGAAAATCATACGAAGAATTAATAAAAACCAATATCCTACGTCATATTATTATTTAAATTCAATTTCAATGTACGTGCGCGTAGACGCAACGGTGATCCGGATGAAACGAGCCCGCCGGAAACTTTTGCAGGGTGGTTCGATTCTTTTTTCAATTAATACTTCATCTCCCGGTGGAATTTAATCACAGGAAATCGATTGAAACATCCGGCTTTTTAGCAGCAACCCTTCAACGTCGATCACTCACTGGTCAGGATGTTCGCGACTGAGGAAAGGGCTCCTCTCGGGTTACGTCGTCATTTCCCAACGTGTAACGTTTGTCCGCGTACCTACGAACCGCTTTGAATCCACGTACATAAATTCGAATCGCTTCGCTCGCAATTCGAAGCATAAAATTCTTGAAAATCTCGAAATCTCTCTGATCGATATCGGGGTATTTTGAAATTGTTGAGAGCTGCAATGAGATTTTGACAGTGTGATGGATCGTTCCAGAGCTAGAATTTTCTGAATATTTTTCGAACTCTTCGAGTATTCAATATTACAATCTATAATACTGATTGGATGGACATTCATTTTTAAATGCATATCTGTTGATATAAATATTTATTGTAATACGTTTGACATTCATATTGCAACACGTTACTCGCTTTGAACCTCTGATGAGTGAAGCCAATTATTTCACTGTTGATTACAAGATTATTTGTACAATAGTCTAATACAGATTAAACTCATAATTCTATATTAGCTTGTAAGATTCACTGGAGTTTTGGTGTATCTATAAAAAATTTCAAAGCGAAAAATTGCACAGAATCCATGGAGGAAAAGAAACGTGTACTTTAATTTTTTCTCTTCTTGATACATTTTATTTCTTGACGCTTAGATAAAGATTACTTATATATAAATATAAATATTACGATGCCTTCTGACTTTAGTTAGATGTATTTCTAATTCATTCGCATCTGCCATAATTCTTTTTCTCTGTCATAATTTTTTGACCATGCTTCCAATAACATACGTTTTTTTTTCTTATTTCGACCTATAAAGCAGATTGACGTACTGAGATATGAAATATCTAAAACATAGTATAAAATATCCAAAATATAATGTTGTCAGTAACAGTTGGTAGAAACAATTTTCCATCGAGGTTCCATTTCTATCATCGTACTCTCAAAAATATAATTGGTGTCTCTACCAAACCCTGCATCAACTTTCAACACGATCAATTCTTTCGAGATGTTGAACACAATCGCAAGACAATCGAGACTCCCCTCCCCCTTCCTCCCCCCCCCGAAAGCTTTCAACTTTCGTTTTAAGCTTCGAGTCATACCCGAACTGTCTCAGACCACATCACCGCGTTCGCCGCCCGATACGTCGGCTCATCCACTTCGATGGAGGTTCGCTCGCCCCGAGAACGTTCCGCAGCGCGGAAGTTTCTGGCTCTCCGGTGAATTAACAACAACGGCGCGGTCCGCTCTACTTGAACAGTCGTGTAATCTCACGTATAGGCTCTGTCCCTTCCATAAACGTGCACGAGCATTGTCGGTTGCACACGAATGCCTGGCTACCCGGTGGTTACGGTAATGAAATTGCTACGCTACCCCGTACAGCTGATATTATTCCGCTTCCAACAGGAATACCGGCCATTGCGTCGGTTGGTTTAGGGACCAGCCGAGTGATATTTCGAGAAGTTTCCTCCAGCTATTCGCGAGCTCGCTCCCATTAAGCACGTATATTGCCCGCTCTGTACCTGGTCGGAGGGGCGGGGGAGGGATACGTTGCATCCGTGCGCGCGCGAAAGATGCCTCTGCTGCTTTTCCTCTTCGTCCTTTTCGCCATCCAAACCCCCTCGTCGGAACCACCATCGTCCGGCTCTCCTCCCGCCTCATGGGCTCTGGCCTTCGCTGCCTCGACCGAGTGTCGTTAACCGCGAATTAATGGAAAAGCAACGACCGTTGTTTCTTTTCTCTCTCTCTCTCTCTCCTGTTCTCCTGGTTTTTACTTGCCAGTGTTTCATCTGCAGGTTTACACTTTTTCCATCTGGGATGAAGGGAGGGAATAATTGATACCATCGGATGTATCTTGTTGCTCGATGGGGTTCGATTCAACCCCTGGCATCGTGATTCTTTTCACTTTTTAGTCACAAAAGTTTCTATCGGTGAATTTTGTTGATATAAAGTATGGTGATTTTTATATACTTCGATATACAATATTTTATATATTTTAATACAATTAATACTATTTTATATATTAATTTTTATTTAATATACAACATACTACTTTATATATATTTTAATATACAATATACTATGTATTACGTATTATATATTACAATATAACGTGATGACAATAATGCAAAATACTAAATTAGTTCTACATTAAACTTGTTCTTCTTTATTATAAATATTATGATAATATATTTACGTATTTAATATATATTGCAGTATTTATTATTCATAGATCTATCACATTTATCACATGATTAATAATTAACGCACACTGATGATTAATAATTGGCGAGTTCCAACATTGAAAAAAAATCGTGTTATCTGTATGAGAAATTTGTCGAGCCCTCTGAAAGTTCATTAAGATAACGACGTTCTCGAAATAACGAAAATTCTCGCTGAAATAGCGCAACGATTTTCCAATTCTACTTTCTCTGTGATTTATGCTCGGGACGACGATGTTTGCCGTGGCACGAGCTCCTGGGAAAATCCGGAAAACGAGTCGAGTAATAACGAAGTATCGTGTATCGTATAAAACGGTAAACGGCGTGATATAGGATTGCAGGGTATAAATTACAGTGAAATTTGTAAATGAATCATTTACAGTACGGAAGTATGAGAATAACCCGAGGCATAACCCGTGCAGTGAACGTTCCTGTTTCTGTACCGGTACAGTCAATATTTACATAGCAAACGTTGAGCAATGAATTCGTGCAGTCTCTGTGAAATGACATTTTATGTTGTGTTTACGTTTCCATTATTTATTTCGTACACTATCAGCTCAATGCGATACTATTATATACAACGCGGCAAACACTCGTTCGGTCAAGTATTTTTAACAAATGAAAACACTTTTGGCGATGCAAGTATTGGAATTTGGAAAATTGGATTGATGCTGCTGATTAAATTCAGGTTGTTTGAAATTATATTGGTTTATCGCCTTTCGTATTATGGAAGTTTTCGTGAATGTTCTCTCAAGTTCGTTTAATCATCATTTATTCATCTCGTAATGTTATTTTTTATTGTATGAGATCACACAAATGACAATTTCTAGACAAAAATTCTATAAAAAGTAATATAAGAGATTTTGCTCGAACGTTATATTTTACAAAGTTGTTAAAGCGTAGTAATCTTTTTGAAATACAACAAATCACAATTTAAAATTTTAATCGAGTTGTTAATAATTGACGTATTAATCGATGTTAGTGCGAATAATTTTCGTAGGAAAAATGACAGTAAATAATTAGTTTTGTAATGTCGTATAATTTTTAGAATATTTGAAAATTCTTTTAATATTAATGATAGATAGCGGCTTTTAGTGATTTTTCTTAATTTCGACGAACGTATTTACAAAGAAATAATAAATGTGTTGTAAATATTTACGTTCAGTTTCAGTATCACAAAACATTCTTGAAGTACCTGAATGTTTAAAAGTCGCAGCTCTTAAAAATTGCAATGGATTGAAGCGTTCTCTTTAACTTGTACTGCACAAAGAATAAGCTTTTATCGTAAGTCAGAATCGCGATAAAGATATGAATATTGGAGCGTGTTCATGAAATTTTTACGACATAGACGAAATGTAAATAATTGAAAGCTCGATATAAGATTGTCCTACATTCACTTCTCTCTCTAATTTTCTAATCAAACGAATAACAAGTGTATTTAAAAAAGAATACAAGATTGAATCAAAAATGAGAAGCAAAAATAATTTTATATACTTCAATGAATTGCAATTGGAAAGAATTTACCTGACGAAAATGCAATATTGAATCTCCAAACAAAAAAAAAAAAAAAATGGTTTCGGATACTTTGATAACTGAGACTTGACAAAGAGCCTTAAATACAAACCAAAAAAGAAAGAAAGAAAGAAAACCAAAAATGAATTCAGATATATCAACAATTTATTACTCATTTGAATTGAAATTTGCTGAAAGGACATAAACGAAGTGTAATTCCAAATCTCGAGAAATAGAAAAGGATTCTAGACGTTTCAATAATTTATCGTCCGTTATAACCGGGAGGCAATAATATTTTAACTGCACAATATAACGTTCAACCTCCCGCGATCTTAAATTCATACCTCTCGAGTAAGTGCACTTTTTTTTTTTTTTCGCTGCGCTGGAAGTAAAGGGAATATTTTAGGCAATAAAGTTTAAAGGGGACGAGCCATTTAACGAGTGAAAGAAAAGAAGGAGAGGACGTAGAGGAAGAAGAGAATAGCGTAAGCAATAATGTACAAGGACGTTAAGTGAAGGAGTTAAACGGGGACAGCTCGAAAGTTAGCACTGGAAAAAAAAAAATTAGAAACTGTCGAGCACCTCTCGCTGTTTCCTGAAACGATCCGCCGTACTTATACGTGGAAACTACTACGCCTGTAACTTACACCTTCGAACAGGAGAATTCAGATGACAGAAGGGACTTACTTCCGAAAAGGAAGTGAACCTCTCCTCCCCGAATAAAGTGGATTTAAAGAGGATTAACTTTTTTCCTAACGTTAACGTTACCTCTTGCTTCCTGCTTCATTCGCAGATTAAAAATAAAATGTTTCCCTCTGATTTTGGAGAATTCAGAACTCGAATCGAAAAATTCGAGAATTTGATAAATACTGTTGTTCGATATTCAAATTATTTAAACTTACATTGCTCTTTTGCTTCCTGGTTTATACATATTTTCGTTAATGTTTCTTTAGGTTGAATAATACTAAATTAATATGGAATTTATAATATTAAATTTAAAATATAATATAAAATATTAAAATATTATATAATATATAATATAAAATATAAATTATTAATATTAATATTGAAATACAATTTGCACAACTACATTGCAAAATTATTTAGTGATACTAATGACGACATTAAGAAAAATTTCTGTGAATGACCTAAGAAATTTTTATCAAATATTACAGCTGCAATGGTGTTAAATAACAATTTAAAACATTAAAAAATAATTTAACACATTGTTCAATTATAAAATGACAGAACTACAGTATCAAGTATAATTGATTATCACACAGCGTATTGTCAAATTAATTTTCACTGATTTACATTGGAAAACATTGACACACCGTTATGATGCTTGAATTTAAGCAAAGAATGTGCTCGTAAAATCTTCTTTGAGCCTCATACTTCATACAAAAATATCTGTCTATTTGTTCAACGAAATGAAATTGAATTTAAATAGTGTAGTACATAATTAGTCTGGCTTCTAAACAACGTGCTGATTGAAAGTAATTTCTGAAGAGTTCGCTCGTATCGATTAGGACACCAAGGCTCCGACTCGTAAAATTTCTCACATGTTTTATTCAGCGAATATCATATTTTCGCCGGGGCTTGGGCGTTAATGAAAAGTTCAATCGACTATATATACCTAAGAAATGTTTCTTAATTAACTCTGCTACCTTGATAGCGAAGGTAAACCCTCGGCAGAACCTTCTAATACTTTTTTTTCTCGCCTAGAATAATAGGCGGCTGGTATTTACAAGTTAAAAACGATAGGAATATATTACGAGCTGTACGAAAAAACATTTTTTCGTGAAAGCAGAACTTCATACGAGTTCAGAGTAAAAACTCGCATTACCTTTGCAGCAGCGCGACGCTTTGTATTTCCATTCATGTTTATGAAATGACGGGGGGAAGAAAATAAACCGAGTCTTTTAGGAACGAACATAAATAAAAACTATATCTGATTCAACTATATCCACCATTGCCGCGCTTTGTAATCACTTTTTACTCTTCGCCGCCTCTCTCTGCCCGAACATGAGCAATGCACTCGTGTTACGTGCATGTGAAAAATTCTACTTACTACGAGTGAATCCTTGATCATTTGTATCTTTGATCATAGTTTGCACTCACGTGTTTCGAAGTAATGAAATCAATAGTTTTGTAAATAATTGTTGAAGTATTTCTTGTTTCGATAAGAATTGAAGGAGAATCTGTTTTGCGCAACTGAAGTTCGTTCGTGAAAATATTTGCTTCGTTACTTGCGAGATTTTCTAATTATTGGAAATGTCGAAGAATTCAGGACAAACGAGTATCTTTTCATCTTCAAAATTTCCTGCGTTTCATCATTGATTAAATCGAATAAATATTAATAATTTAAAATAAATTAAACAAGTATTTACGTTATTTAAGATATTTTACAGTACCAAGTTTGACTTGGCTTCGTCGAATCTTCCGCGGACTATATTAATATTAATGAAAAGTTGGAATATCACAAAACTAACAGTGTACTACAATCTCTATAGTCATATATTCTTTAAAACGTAAATAAAATCTGTTATAATAGCAATAATTTTAGTAGAAACAAACGAATGAATGATAAACGATAAATTGCGCGAAATATCCTGACCAAATGAAAACGTTCAACCGATTTTGCCGATTTCATTCCAATCCAAATCCCCAGTACATGATCGCAGTCGTTATTTGGAAAAAAATTTCGAGAAACTAAGAGATAAAGTAGAAATATAACTGTGATACTTTCGGAAGGAGTCTGATATTTATTGTATAACCGATTTCTAAAATATATATTATGTCATAAATCTATTTCGCAATCCATTGAAACCACGAGCGCGTACATACTTTTCCATTTGCAATTGGTCAAACCATTCGTTCGATCTTAAACCCGCAGCATCGCTTCGAGAAGATCAACGCTGCTCGTGCGTCTTCCAAACGGATTCCATATCCTTTCGCAGATACTTTCAAATAAACCACGAACGCTTTACACATCTATACCCACATCAAACACCCACGATCAATTAATTCTGTACCATCTAACATTTCCTGTAAATCGCCACCTCCGTTGTTAATCCTCTCTATCATTTCGTGGATCGGTGATACGAACGGTGCTCGTCTATTGTCTTACTTAAATTACACTCGCGATACGAGTGGGGAATCGCGAGAACCGCACGGGTACACATCCGGGCGACTGAATCGACGGCAGATTATTCTCGAGGTGTTTGAGCGGAACGGTGTGCTTGTAGATTAGCGTTCGATTTGCTCGGCTGCCGACTTAATCCTTCGATTAGCCGTAACGAGACCGCCGCGATCAATTAGGCAGCAGTTTCTCTCGACTGTTAAGGACGATTTCTCGTCTTGGTAGGCGCGCTAAGTAAGACGACGGGGGAATCGCGAACGTTTCTACGTTAAAGCGTCGGGGAAGGTAAGTGAGAACCACTGGCCGTCCGTATGGCGGTTCAATTACAGTTACCCCGTTAACGACCGCGCTAGAAGGCCGATAATGTCGCGATACGGGTCAGGGGTTAGCCGTGGTTCCTTTATGCTAACGAATTGTGCTTGCACACCGAGGCGCACACCGCGCGCAGACGATCGTGTATATGTGTGTACATATCGACTGCCGAAGATAGCAGAGAAATTAGCTGAAAACGGCGGCGCCCGGTGATTATTGCCACGGTCAATCTTGGTCGCACGGTTACTCGCCCCTCCGACCCCTTTTCGGGGGTGAACGCGCCACCGATTTCCGATTCACCGGCGCCAGAAATCGCGGCAATTTGCGAGAGACGTTCACGCCACGAGTGGAAAGTTGCCACGAAAACGATGTACACGATGTTCCGCAACTTTTCAATGGATTTTGACGACTCTCTGCAGAATATCGCGACCACTTTCGCGAATGGAGTAATTGACGTCTTGGGAGAAGAATAATTTTACTTATTACTTTATTTAGTTGGTTTAGTCGTACTTTGGCTGTTTTGTGTGTTCTGTTTTTCTTTTTTTTTGGAAATTTAGTACTCAACTTTGTACATTAACAAACGTACGTTGTGATATACAATGTGTAAATTCACTTGTTTGTTAAAAATTGTATATACAAAATTGTGCGTTTGAAATTTAGCTTTAATTGTTGATAGCGAATTTCCAAGTGAAAAATTACACATGCAATTGTAATTGTGCAATGTAAAAAACAGTGGTTAAATCTTCTGTAAAGTTTGGAATTCAATCGACTTTAATTTCTGAATTAAATTCAAGAGACTAGCCGAGTGAATTGATTAATGAGACTAGTATAGAAAATTAAAGGATATTTAGAGTTAAATAAATGATAAAGTCAAGCAATTTATTTTATTTGTATCTAAACCACTTTTTGTGAACAGACTTTTCGACCTAGATGCGTAATCTACTCTTCGCAGTAGTATAAAGCCGCATTAATCAGACGCATAGAAGACGTTCAACGAAGAAACTTAAGAAAGAAGTCCTATTGTGAGAAATAGATCACTGCCACAATAATTCATATTATTTGTCTAAAAACCGCGCATTTCATAGAAATAATGAATAAATACAAATAATTTTCATTTTTTGTTGATCGTTGAATAACAAATTTCATTTCTTCCAAATTCAATTTCTTAAAGGTTGTTGAAGTGATATACAAGTAGTTTTGTTAATCTATTGATTCGTTTTTGAGACAGATTAAGTTTTCTTTATGAAAATACAATCAATAATCTGTACATTACATAAATAAAATTTAATAGAATGTAAATTTTACAAACTTTGAATATTTACGTAAATTTACATTTTTATTTCGATAAATTGTTTTATCCATTGAATATTAATATAAATACTTTGGATAGTCTAACCCTTTTTTTGGACTTTCAATTTCCGCACAAATGCACAAAAATCCGCATAACGGCACACGAGCAATATGAAAAATTGCTTTTTCGGATAACTTCTCAGTTTTAATTTTATCATCATGGAAACTACCACAGATATTTTTTTTAATCCTGATAGGAGACGATGAAGAGAAGCACTTGTGTAGTATGTGTGTATACAATTTGCGGTTAAGTAGTTAATTAGTTTCCGAGGTATCACGACAGCCAATTTTGAGAATCATACAGTTTTGCGAAAAACATTTCTGTCCGTGCAAGCGGTTTAAATTAAATTAAACGCGCTTCAAACCTTTTCAATTTCGTTATAATATTTCGAATTTCCAAATAACATTTTGCCCGCATATCATAGATAGCACACAAGGCTTGAAAAAGATAATTTCAGTTGAAAGAAATAAATCGAAAATATAGGAAGAAAAGTTTTTTTTTTAACCAGGCTTTCTTCCCGATGATTTTCAAGTAAAAAAATTTAATTGATTTATTTTCATTAATTTCGTTATTCGTTATTAAGTTAATTCATCACTTAGAATAATTTCTAGTCTTTCTATCGAAATTAAAAAATAGATAATGCAGAATAAAACGAAACATTTTTAGATTGATCTACTTAATTAATATATTAATATATTAAGATGAAATTATATTCAAGTGCTGAAAATATTGTTGAGAAAGTGACATATAGTTTTAACTAAATTTTCTAAAAATCGTTTGAACGATAAATTTATTCAAAAGTTAACTTTTGTATTGTAAACTGTATAGTATCTCTACTTGGTTATTTTATACAACGAGAGATATATTATTACAGCAACGAGAGATATATTATTATTACAGCATTACATTCCCATTATTGTGAATGTAGAGAAAAGAGGAGGCAATAAAGATATATTTTTTCAATTCATGCGAATGATTCGTTTAATATTTTTTCCGCAAATGAAATCAAATTTGCGCAACTGAAACGATTCCCACTCCTCTAAAATTAATCTTAATGTACAATATCCATAAAGAGTTGCATTTAGCAAACTAGGAAGGTGTAATTAAGAAATGATTCCTCGATTTTCTGTGTAACTGAACCAATGCTGTGTAATAACTGAACTAAAATATAAACTATAATAACTATAATAGCTAAAACCGAATAAAAATGTAAAAAATTTAGTCTAGTCTAAAATTTGCCATAACAGTATGGAATTAGTTGCTTTTAAAGTTTCCAGCATAGTAACTAGTAAAATTTCTAGAATTTTTATTACGCTAATTAAAATAAGGTATCTATTTTTCTTATACAGTTTTATCACTGCTAAATTTTGTGAATTTACGGAATTTAGGATTGAAGTAGTTAATTGAAGTAGAATTTTTAATTTAATTATATCTGTATTAACTGTATTCTAGGTAATTGGATTCTATTTAATTAAAGTACAAAAGAAACTCAAATATTCTAAGCTTCAGTCGTTTAATACAAATTACGCATAATCCAACGGTGTCATTTCGAGGATTTTCTATTTTACAACCGAATTTCCTCCATTTCTTTCGTTCCATTCAATCTCAATTCCTTTTATTCAATACGATCTCGAAAAATCTCACATTAACCTAGAAATTGCACACGGCGTGAAGCAAGTTTATACGAAGTTACGCTCGTGACATCAACTGAAGAGCGATATTGGAGCATCTATAAACATAAAGAATACGCGAAGTGCATTCTGTATGAGAGTGAATCCCCCCGGTTTCTTAATGGTAAACCTCATTTTATATGTGTATCTCGAGCTGGGTTTATCTCCGAGGAGCTTTACAATTTATATTAACGGCGTCAACGAATGAACAAACAGAGCCACCAGAATGAACAGAATGAACTTGATGTCATTTTCATAAGAAACGCGGAGGCACAGGTGCCTCGTATATCTAAACCTTAAAATTAACGTCACTGTAGTGAAGCTTGAAATAAATTTCCAAATTTTAAATAGTCAGTAAGCTGCACGTAGATTTTTATATAAAAATGAAAGAATGAGATTTCAATAGAAATTTCATCTATTAAATATTATAACAAAATTGAATATACATTACGATGGTAAATATTAAATACTTCAGCTGCTAAATATTATAAAATTGGTCATTTGAAATTGAATATATCTTTGCACCTCCGAATTTTCCACGAATGTATAAAGATCCGCAGTCTAGTAGATTTATTGTTGGCGAGTTACGTAAGTTGAAATGTCGTAATATATCGTCATCAGTCTGAATCAGAATAATTATCATAGATTTATACTGCACTTTTTAAAATAGACAATTCACGAGACTTTCGTATTGAGAAGTAGGATGTTAAGATGTGACGTAAGTTTATGCCGATATAACTTCATGATAATGTGCACGCGATCTTGCAATCATTAAGCTTTTGTATCAAATTATTTCTTAAGTAAAAGCTTTTGTTATTCAAGTGATAATACACAGCTAAATATGTACAATATACATTATGAACATTTTTACCTTAAATTGCATAATAAAGAATTGTATGATAGTCTCAATAGTTTGAACATGCAGCTTAATGTTATATTATATTATGTTATCTACGCATTACTGAGAAAAACTGAGAGTTAAAAATTTAAAGTTGTTGTGAAATGATCTTTCAATAGTGTAAAACTAAACGAATTTTTGCTACGTTTATGCAAATATGTAGTATGTATATGTAGACACACTGATGAATTTAAAATTATTCTCAAACATAGTGATAATTTATATTCATGTATAAAAAAAACAGTATGGAATCTAATCTTTCAAATACACTTTATGTTCATTTGACAAATAGAATTATTTTTCATTTTTCAACAAACATTTCAAAGTTAACAATAATATATCAAGACGATTATAGAATATTATAAAAGACGATATAAAATAGCGAATAAAACGCGAAGAGTGTAGAAGCAAGTAGATTGTACAAGAGAAACGAGAATGTAAGAAAAGAGAAAACAGAAAATAGAAGCGGAGTGCTCTAGAGAAATTATGACAACGAGAAATAAAGAAAGAAAATAGATTTAACAACTATAATATACAAAGAGAAAAGTAAGGAGAGAAAGAATATATCACACACGCAAGCTAATAACAATAATACACCACAGATAGTTCAATATAAAGTGCTCAAGAAAGCGCAAAGATCGTAGAAAGAATTCAACTGAATTGAACGAAGACGACGAAGATGAGAAACAAAGATGGAAGAAGAAAACAGCAGTGAAGAATCTTAGAGAGACTAAGAAAATTATGAGAATAAAAAGTGGAGAAGAAATATGGAAGATTTAACGACTGTAAAATATATCACAGATAATGTATGATATAAAATACTTATGAAAGTTCGAAGAATGTGAAAAGAGTGCAACTAGATTGACGAAGAAATTATCATTGATAGAACAAATGGTAGAGAGAAAAATATGAAAAGTTTAACAATTACAATATACAATAGAGATTTCAATATAAAATACTCAACAAAGTTTGAAAAGTGTAAAAAGAATGCGACTGGGACGTAAGAAGAGAAAGAGAGAATGAAGGAGTCTAGAAGGACTAAGAAAATTGAAAGATAGAGAGGAAAAGTGAAAAGTTCAATGCAAAATACTCAATAAACTGGATTGAACAAGGCAACAAGGAGAAGAGAAACAAAGAAATGAGAGAAACAACAGAGCTATGCAAAAACAGAAAGTGAAAGTGAAAGTTACCAAACGTGACATCTATTTTACTGTTTAATATAAAATGCTTGAGCAAGTTTGAGAAATGCGAAAGGAGTCCGACTGGACAGAACGAGACGAATGAAAGGAGAAACGAAGGATTCTAGAAAGGACGACGAAATTTACGATACAGTGAAAGAAACAGAGGGAAACTCAATAACTGTAATGTGTCACACGTATTTGTAAACTGACATTAAGCAATTCAGTACGAAATACTCATCAAAGTGCAAAGAGCGTCGAAAAGAGTCTACCTAGGTTGAGCAAGAGAAGAACAGAAAATAAAAACGAAGGAAATTACGATACTCTCAAAAGACAGAGACGGGGAAATGGAGGATTTAAATAAGCAAATGGCGACGAAGTGAAGGAAGGTGGTCTGATCATACGTGGTAAATGCTGGCACGAGTTGGTTATAGTATAGCAGCACACTATAGTATAACGTACCGTGTTGGTGCAATGGACGAAAGGAAGCTATAGTGGTAATAAGAGAGAGAGAGAGAGAGAGAAAGAGAGAGCAGAGCAGGCAAAAGGGGGTTTTGCGCAATGCGCCCGTTAGCGCTGCAGTGGGGTTTGTTTCTGATCTCTGCGTAAGTTGCTCTCTGTTCCCGAGCCATTGTACGTCACCGGCTGATGTAGCTCGCAACTTTTTACTTCTCGGCCTTCAGCCTTGATCCTTCCTTTATCTCGTGGATGTGCAAACGCGCGCGCGTCCCGATTTTTCCAACATGACGTCCGGCCATTTCTATCGGCCGCGCACGTTTAACGACGTTTCTCAACGCAAATTGCTCGTACGTACAATCTCGCGTACCGTACCGTGCGTGTCTCGTTTTATTTTTCTTCGCGTTCCGCAACACAACTCCTCGCGCAATAGCCAGTTTGAACGTTGCATTCGTAACGACACTATATAGTGTACACGTGACTCTGCCTCGGACCATCGTTCTTACCATGCATCGATCTCACTGAAGGGCAGGTTGTTTGTGTGGAGGAACAAGGGACTTTAACGTTCTCCAATTGAAAAACATCATTTAATTTTCGTGATAACAGTTCTGTATTTATTCGCTTACTTTTGGTTCTGGGAATTCGAAAGGACTACGGTTGAATAATAATTGAGGATCACGATTTGTTTTTTTTTTTTTTGTTGTTGTTCAACGTTCTTCAATTGGAATTAAAATATAGAATATTCTGCGGATTTGAATTGCAAATTAATGTTGTCAAGATTGTGCATGGTATTAGGAGAGTACATTGTATTAATATATAGGAATAATGCATTGAGATTATATGTCTACCTGAAAAATTTGGATTACCATTTTCTCTTTGAACGAAATAATTATTTCAATATAGTTCTATAAGAAGTGTAAATATTCTAAATATATTTATTTATGCACATTGAAAGAATGTACGTATCCATATATTTATTTAAGGAAATCATTATTTTATTAAAAATCTTATATGCTCTAATAATCTAAGCTATATGGTATTAAGGTTATATATTATTTTCAGTTAACTTTCAGGAAACGTACTTCATCGTGAATTTTTAATTTTTAAATTTGATAACGAAAAAATGAAAGCAGTAAATGTATCTTGAACAAATAAATAAGAAAAGGAAATTGCACGTGGTATTTTTAATACAAGTGCACTCATTATAAATTAAGTGGTATTTAAATTTAATCACATTCGTATGTATTGCATGAATCTATCATTTGAACAACACGTTACACTAATTGTTAATTAGATAGAATTACGATTTGTTCCCTTCAATTAAACTCACGTTAATATTAAATGTCATTAAATCCCTGTTGCGGTGAGAAATTATTAGAATCATTAATGAATTTACAATTGAACCGTTAGACAATTCCGTTTCTTTTTTTTTTTCCCCTCAAAGTATTGTGTTTCTCGTCGCAAATAATACCTTACTAAGTATTACCTTCCATTTCAGCTGCTGTTTCTTTGCGCACAAGTCTTTCATCCACATTATTTTATTTGTGCCGCCACTCGATACCACTCTAAAATATCAGCTAGAACATGACTTTTCAGCTCCGAGTGTATTATCGCGTATGTTTCTGCTCTTGAAATTCTAAACCACTTGGAAGATGAGAAGTTCCATTCGATCGATTGCTACCGATACATCTTGTACGGCCTCGAAAACGAAACGGACGTGCATACGTACAGCCACGTTCTAATAACAAATGTCAAGGTAAGCAACTGTAAAATTTAATCCTCTTCTTCGTTCGATTACCAATAAATGATTCTATTATTTCAGATAATTAAATTATATGAAAATGTTATATAACATTTGTATTTATTGTATTACGAACGTATTGGGACAATTATAGGAAATTTTTGGAGGGATGTAAGTGCAAGTATAGTGCTACTGAATATTAAGATTATTGACATTCGATTTAGTCTGTTTAGTCAATTTTATAATCAATAATATAATAACTATTTATTACAATTAATTAGTTTATTTATTACTCTGTATCAAAAGATGTGTGTTTCGTTCTTATTTTGATATATATTCCTTTTTCGATATTAAACTTTTAGTAATTGATAATACTCTTGGTAATTTTAAATTAATACTGATATAATAAGTTTATAGGTTTGAGCTCGAATATTTTGAAATAATTTAAAGATTTTTAGAAACATTTTGAAATTTTATTAACATCATAAGAAGACGTGATTTGAACAAACAATAATTCATTATTTAAATAAGTTCCAGTATTCAATGAAATCATTTATAATTATATACGTATTACTTTTCTATTACATTCTATCTATCATATTCTCTGTGTACTAAATATATATAGATGTGAAACTTTTTATACTGTCTTTTTATAAATACTATAAATGTAAATTTCTATTATATGAATTTCAATTATCTGCCTTACAAATGTTTATATGAATTTTGCTACAAATAAATAAAAAGAGACCGAGGAATCACATTTTCTAAATCGCCAAAAATCACGTTTAATTGTCACATGAAACTAATCTACAGTGATTCATCGATAGAAACGCAACATCCAAAGCATTTCTAAAAAAAAATGCTAAAAGTTTTCAATGAACTTTCTATTTCTCAACACTCGCGACTTCCATCTGTTTCATTTGATCGGAGTGGACGGAAAAAAGCACGATTAACACCATGTCATCGTTTTATCATTTCTTTCAATATCTCTATTCAATAATTAAAATCATAATGTCCATGTGGTTGATTGTGGAGATCAACGTTATTATTTCAATTCTTGAAACAAATTCACTCTATTAGCGAAGTCTAATAGCACTGTAAAACGGTTGGTTCCAACATCACACAGAAATAAAGAAACAAGTGAATTTATTATGCGAATAATAAATATAAAAATAGCGACGCATACAATAAATAGAAAAATTGAGGTACGCGCGTAAATTATTTTAAAATACGTATACATACTACGCTTTGTAGAAAATACACAAATTAAACAAAATAAAACTCTCGCTTCAACACAGGTTTTAATTGCCATCGATTCTACTGGAAGTGGAAGAATATCATCGTTGGGAGTATCCTCTTAAAATCCACCAATCTCGAATGCATGGAAATAAATAAGTACGATCGAAGAACAACCGGCACGCTGCTGCGAAATGTACAAGAACAGAGGATATTTTTATAAGTCGCTGGAAACCGTTTCACCGTTTGCGAACGGAGACTCGTCGAGCGGGGACGAAAGTCTATCAAACGCAATCCCCGACGGACGTTTTAAAAAAGTTATACGGAAACAAAAGGAAACAACTCGCGGGAAAAGCGAAATGGAAAAGTCGCTTTCCGCATTATCTGTTGACAATTCATTATTGGACCCGATACACCGGTTTTCGAATTCCAATAGCGGAAAGTTTCCCTCACACACGCTCGCGCGCGTGTGTCTACCTATTCTATCGCGAACAAACAAACAGGCCGACCACGATACACCGACCTTCACTCGCAACCGTACAATTCGCTACCGCGCACTTATACGAATCCTCGAAATAAACCCCCGTTACCGAAGGGAACACCGGCCGCCCCGTTGCCATACGCTCGCGCGCGTGTTTGTTTAGAAAATAAGAACGCGTCGTCGAAACTTGTATACCCAGGCTCGCAATCGTCCCCGCGCTCTTCGCCGCCGCCATTTTCCTCCACCCTCGCCGTCTCTTTCACCCTTAACCCGCGCGATCGTTCGCCTACCGTCGCGCGTACTCCTCCTCCTCCTATCGTCTCTGATACCGTAACCCAACCGGTATTTTTCTTCCAGTATTCGGAAACTCGTCGCACACGCTGCGGTTTCCCCCCCCCCCGCCTTGTTCCTTTTTTTTTCTTCTTCTTTTGCTTTCTTTTTTCTCTTCCCATTCGTTGCTTGTTATTTTCTCGACAATATTTTAGCGATAGTCTCCGAGTAATATTCTGGAGACGCGCCGCAGCTGCACGCTCACCATCGACGACCACGAGTACCATTTTATTTTCCTCCTTGACGCTACCATTCCTTTCTGTTCTTTCGCCTCCCCCCCCCCTCCCCTTCCCCTTCTTGGTCTTCTTTTTTTCTTATTTTTTATTTAACACTTTTACCTCACCTACTCTCTCTTACCTTATCTCTTATGCTCCTTAATTTTTTCGTTATTCTCCTTCCTTTCGCAACTTCCTCTTTCTTTTCCTCTTCAATAATTCCATTTTTCTGCATCGTATCGCGCATTCCTCCCTCCATTCTATTTTCCTTTCTTCTTAATCCTGTTCGTTTCTACCGTTTTTTCTATTTTTTTTTTTTTTTTTTTTTTTCTTAATCCGTAAGTAAATCACTAGGATTGTCAATTCTGTTGAATAATTATGTTTCAATCAATTTTTAAATCGATAATTACTTTGTTTGCCATTTTCAACAAATTTTAAATAATTGCGTCACTGTATCGACGCAATATTTGAAAATTTACGTGATCCTAATCTCCAATGCTTGCGATCCTAATTTCCAATGCTTCGATGGAAAATTTGCAAATCAGCTCGACGTGAATTAAACGCAAAGTAGTTGAACTAAAATTCAAAGTTCGTTTAAAAATTCTATTCCTCTCTCTCTCTTATTTTCTTTTTGTATCTTACTCTCTTAACACTTCTCAATTTTTCCTCTCCTCTTCCACGTCTTCCTTTTGCTCTCCACCTCTCATCTTTTTTACCTTCGCCAATATCGTCGAGAGTTCTATTTTCTCGCGGTTCCATCTTCCGAAGCCGATTCCTATTGTGCTTACACACCTGCACTACGTTATACGCGCATTGGTATTCCACGTCGCTATCATATCGCATCCCGAGTTTCCTACGCCGAGTTTTCGGGGCAATCGGTCTCGGTTTGCTTCTTCTCGAACAATTTATCCAAAAAAAAAAGAATGGTTAATAATTGAAAAGCTTTCTCCAAGGGTCGGAGAGGAAAAACTTTGGAAAACAGGGCGGAGGAAATGGCTGTGGGAGCATTAGCGGGAATATATCTGGTCAAACATGCCCAGAGGGTGAGTAATACTATCGCTCTGTCACGATATATGTATATACAGTCAGTCACAAAACACTATATACATCTTGATCAAAAAAAAAAAAAAAAAAACAAAGTATTTTGGATACTTGGGTCTCGAGTAATTATTTCTAAAATAATGAAAACGTTTCTTACGTTTTAAAGGAATATATAGAAAACACGATCTTGTGAGTCGTATGTGATTTATGTACACAAAATGAATAAAATGTGTTAGAAAATTAATTAATTTCTGGAAAATACTGAAATTTTTCGGTCATTTCTTTAAACTTTAATTGATGAATAAACTAGTGTCATAAGTTATATTTTTAGAATCTCTAGAAATTTAACCAATAAATTAATACAAATAAAAAATTATTTGTATGACTTCGAAAAATAAATAACATCCTAGTAATTTCTTTTAAAATTCGTACAACTCTGCGACTAGTAACAAAATTTATGTTTGTAAAATATTTTAAATCCTTTGGTCTCTCTTTAAATATTTCAAATTTGCCAGATGTACGTATGTATATATACTTATGTACGACTTATGACTAGTTACCTACGGTTCCATGAACAAGCTTAAAAACTTTCCACTCGAACATCAAAATTGTTCTATCCCTGACCGAGGTTTCACCACGTCCAACGTTGCTGTTACTATTTCGTTGAAATTGGTAATTGAATTCCTTTGAGTTGGTGGTTTGTCTGCACCGTGTTTCAACATTGATCATTGTCATCCGCTGTTACGAAGCCGCGTTATTAACCGTTCAGTATTTTCCGTAATTTATTAATTGAATCGCGCTTTACACGTGTAACGAGCGAGCACGATGATATTCACGTTACAATGGGCAAGATTATCGTTGTCGCGGAAACTGCTAACAAAACGTCATAAAAGTTCACGGATCAATTCTCCGTTAATACTGGTAATCGTGTATCTCGACTGACAGATTGAATCTCTGTTAATGTTGAATGTAAATAGCATGCGCGTTTACAATCAAGTTTTAAAGGGACATTGAGCCGTTTCTTTACTTCGATTGTCGTTGACAAAGCGTTTTACTGCGTATTGATTTGACACTACATTATCCTTACAAGTCGTTATAAGTCAGAATTGTATTGTTACAGAATGAAAAGTCTATGTACCTTTAAACTCTTAGAACAGGTATTATATTTCAAAACTGAGAAGATTAAATATTGCAAGATTAAAAATTAAATAGTTGTGAATATGAAAGTATAGAAAATGTTAATGTTAATATATATTAATAATTATATTACAAAGTACATTCGCAATTGAAAAATTTATTATCTAGGTTACTGAATACTAAAATACTGAATATTAAAAGAGTAAGTAAGACTTTCAATATATTACGTATATTATATATTCTTATTTCTAGTCAATTATACAAACGAATTATTTAATAAAATTTGTATTCCACAAAAGGAAGGAAAAAGTATATAATAGAATTGAATGCATCTTTAAGAAAAATAATTCACCCTCCTGATCCTGAATTAAACTTTGACATTTAATAAATAAGCTATTAACTTCTGTTAAACTAATTATTGGAAGGAAGAAAAACTATTAAGGAAACTTCGATTAACTGTGTAATTGTATAAAATTCTATCATAAGGAAACTTTGTGGAAGCACGTCGGATAGTTGCTTCAAACATTAATAAAAAGTGTATTCACATTACATTTAAACATTTGAACATTTCATTAATTTAAACATTTAGACATTCAAACATTATCATATTTAAACGTTAATAAAAAGTGTATTCATATTTCATTTCACTACTTTGAAATTATTAATCACACATTAATCCTCAAGTTGTGTCGTACGAAAATGACCACAACAAATCTTCAAATCTTTATTCCATTTCGTTTCGAAGGGACGAGTATTTATTATAACGTAAGTAAATAAAAAGTAAATAAAAAAAAAAACAAGCTTTAGTTTGAATTCATAAAAACACGAACGTGAATACAGTGAACGGGTGATTTTTCTCCTTGAAAAGAAAAAAAGCTAAAAAAAATTTCAATCCCATTTCATCGGAGCGCACCTGGAACAGTTGAAGTTTAGTAATTTCCAGAATTTCGGTATTGTACAAACGAAGATAAATCGCCAGATAAATAAAAATAAAAGTAAAAGAAAATAAAAGATGCGATGACCGAGTGACAGCAGCGTGCAAATGCACGCGTGCATAACTCGGGTGGTTTAATCGCGAGAGCAGCCACGGCACGCGTAATGAAAGCACATCGAAAAACAAGCTGTGGCGGTAGCAGCATCAGCAGCAGCTTGCTGCTTGTCGCTATGTAACGCACCCCTATGATATTTAGGAGGGTAGGGAAGGACAGCCAGCCGGCATTCTTGCGGTAGAGATCCCCGTAAGTGCTCGGTTCTGCTATGGAACAGCAAGTTCACTCGTAAATCTAGTCACTCGTGCCGAGTAAACGATAGATCGAAACCGGTTCCTTCTGTTGCTTTAGAAAGGTTTTCGCATTAGTATGAATTTCTGCAGTTCTGGGTATACCTGACAAATGTCTGCGTTCACCTGCGTGGATTTTGTGCATTTAGTATACTTAGACTTTGTGTGTTTAAGGATTTCAAGCATGATCGTGTCTCTCGTGTTCGTTTATTGAGAAATAGAAAATCACGAAATCTACAAGTACATTTACCTGGACAAAATGCATTGGTGCTGTTATTATAAATGTAATCAGAATAAATTTCATTTGCACGTGTAATAATTACAGATACAATAATTGTTTATACTTCAGAAATGATTTAATTAAGACAGCAGATCCTTCTTCCGTTTTAAATATTTGTCAACTTATTGATCATGCATATTCTGTAAATATTTATAGCACTTCTGGAAGATTCAAGATTCCAAAATTTTACGAAATATATAAAATACCGAAAGTAGAAGATTTATTGTAACATTTAATTCATTTATGTTCATAATGCATATTTAGAGAATAATATTAATGTTTAGATTCCAAAATTCTACGAAATACACGAAATACTGAAAGCAGAAGATTTGTTGCAATATTTAATTCATTTATGTTCATAATACATATTTAGAACGATATAAAATTGCACGTGAACGTTCATTGATGTCACTAACCAATATTTCAGGTTGTTAATTTGAATATTACTGGCAAGTGAAGATACATCGAGTCAACACCAAAAATAAATCTACAGTAAACTGCCTTTGAATATTCTAAATCTTTTGTGTCTTGTTATATTGTCGTACAGCTTTGGACATTGTTTGAACAAAATATTTGATAAAATATATTATCTCTAATTGTTGGGGACGAATTAATTCTTAACTAGGTTTCTTACGAACGATGTATTCAATTTAGAAACAAGGTAAACTTGTTACTTTCGATATAAAAAAAAATGTGGAGATTCGTTATCACAAATTACTACTTTTTACCTTCAAACCTTTCAAGCAAGATTTGTCCAACGCTGACACCGTATTTATCCAGTTTTGCGTCCTCGGCTCATTAAAATTTCCCAACGCGAACGATGTGCCACTGTGTCGAAAACTTTCGACGGAAACAAAAAGAAGAGCGTCAAATCTTCAGCTCCTTTAACCGACGAAAACGCGAGAAGGGTCGGGGATGAAAGAATCCTCGGCAGTTTAACGCGCGAGGTTCTCTACGTCGATTAGCAACGAGACAACGAGAGGGCAAAGGTTGGCGAGCACCGACTATAGCCTCGGATTCCTCCGTTAATTAATAAAGTAGCCGCGTAAACTAACAGTTTTACTGCGCAACCGACAAACTTAATACAAGAGAAACAGCTTTTGTTCCTGCCGCGGTGGCTGTAACGAAGTCGCCGCTCGCTGAGGAGCCAGAAGTCAGAGGCACCAGCCAGATTACTCGTTGCATACTTAAAAACCTTAACAGCCGGATACCTTTGAGAAAATGCCCCCTCCCGCCTGCCCCGCCAGTGAATCGTCGAGGTTCGCCCGCCCCATTCGTCCTACTTCGAAAATTTTTCGCCTGGTTGAAAAAAGAAAAGGACGAAAGGAAGAAGGGAAAAGAAAAGAAGAGAGAGAGAGAGAGGAAGGAAAAGCTGAGTACCGAAGGAGTTCCGTTACTACTTGAATGCGCACTTTTTACCAATGCGCCCCCCACTCCCGCCCCTCCTGTTACCAGTTTTTAAAGCAGACGTTGAACTACTTCGGCAAGTGGAAGGGGCCACGCTTTTTATTCATGCGTCATTCTAGATTCGTTTGAAACGACACGGGCCGATAACTGGGGAAGATGTTTCTCTGTTATGTAGAAAATAATTGATTCCTCCCCTCCCCCCATCGCGCCGCGTTTAAGTGCACGAGGAAAATAAAGTTTGCTGTTTAAAGGCAAGGACGAGGCGATAGGTGGCCTCGTGGTCCCCCGGTTTTAATGAATTTCTGATAGACCCGGTGAAACTTGCAGCACGGGAGAGCAAAGGAGGACGTTTCTCGTTTCGAAGATTGCTCCGACTGGCTGCGAATTATCTAGATCCTGTTACAATTGTAAAGCTTTAGGGTTGAGATCGCGTTAATCAAGAAGGATTGCAGGGGGTTTGGCATATGCGCGAGCTCCTTGAAAATCAAACTGGTCAATTTTGTACAAAATCCTTCAACCTTGTCGCGCAATTAATAATTTAAACGAGGGACTTATTTCTTTTTATTTCACTTGTCACAACGAAGTAGTATATATCAATTAATTTGAGAAACTAATATTTGTAATTATCATACTGTGCATTTCGATTTAAGGTCAGTATAATTTCCGAACACGCCAAGCATAATTCTCTTGATTTTCCTTTTTTGTACTGAATGAGATGATAAGATTATATCTTTTAAACTCATTTCTCTTTAAAATTGTTGTGTTTCGTTATAGATAAATATGATAATTTGTTAAGTATATTAAATAATATTATTTATATTGATGTAAATTATATTTTAATATATTTATCTTTGGGATTGAAGCTATTTGACACTTCATTACCTTCTGGAAAACAATGGTACATTTATAAATGATAGTTATAAATTACAATACTAATCAAATTATTTGTACATTCATACACATTACAATTTTAGCAAACAAAGAATACATTTAGAAATCTTATATTTTGTAATATAACATCTTTCAATATTAAAAAATATAGTTTGGTTAAAAAGAATTAGGGTTGAAAGGGAGCAACATGCTTCATCAACTCAAAAACCTCTGATACAAACTAAAAATCGTCAATTTGTAATGCTCGAGGATTCTCTGAATTAAAAGAAGTATTGCCAATTGTTTTTCAGTCTCCTTTATCATTTGTCGTGTCAAGTTAATGATAATAATAGTACTGATAATTTTGTTGGATGACCAACTCAGACAATATTGGATCTATGCTAATAATGACAACGAGCTAGCACATAAAAGTGGACTGTGAATAGTTAGTCATAAGGGCAAGATCCAATACTTGGTCATCCATGCTCCTTCCCCTTCCACTTGAGGATAATAACCAAATATATATAAGGACATGTTTTACAGTAGAGAGTTAGAATACTACAAAATACTACAGTAAAGTTATACAGAATAGAATACTACAATAAAGCTAGACAGAATAGAATATTACAATAGATAGAGACAGACTAAAAGATCACAGAACATTCTATATCATTCTATATCATCCTACATCATACACGACCACGAACAAGGAATAAACTCTTCAAAATTATAAGCGTGTTGACTCCATCACACGGAATCCAACAGTTTTAGTAAAACGTGGGACGAGCGAAGAAGGCAAACAACAATAAAAGAGCAGGAACTGAATCGAAGAATGTAAGCTAGCGTGACGAAAACCTGTAACATTTCATTCTCTAATCAGAAGAATCCCAAAGAGAAATTGTAGAAATGACGCGATAAAAAGTCCGATTATCACCGTAAATACTATGCTTAAGAATCAATCAAAGGTTCGAAGCTAGCATTTCGAATATCTTCGAAGGTTGTATCGCGCCATCTTACGAATCCGTTTCGTCGTTGTTTCGCAGAATCCTCGGTAACTCGCGCGCCTACATCGGATAGTCACGTTACACTTTTCCGAAAGGCTAATGCGCCCGAATTAAACAGAATTCCCGATGAAGACACGGACCGGCCGGGCCAGGCCTCTCTGACATGCTAATCACCGAAACGCCCGGTTCTTTAGAAACTTTTTTTCCTTTACTCGCCCACGGCTACTATGAATTATGCAGACGCTACGTCACTGCTCGTTTCTTCGGATCACCGACGGTTCAAATATATATGAGTACCCCGACTGACTAGAGTTTCGCATAAATTCGTAATTAAAGGCTACGCGTTTCTTTTTCTTTTTTTTTTTCCCTTACCTGCTCCTCACCTCGAGACATTCCTCCTCTGTTTAACAGCTTCGGAATATTTACCTTTGTGGAACATTATAGGATGGATAACAGATAATTGCTATAGATCGGCTGAGAAATTAGATATTAGCGATATCTTGGATGAAATGTTCCAAATGGTACAATAAATATTGTAAACGACCTTATAGAAAATTCGCTTTCCACTTAATAATTACTTGTTTGTAATAATTGTCTGACAAATGGTCGCTCATTTCATGTTGAACTTCCTTTACTCTCTCAACAACTTAAAATAATATTTCACAGCTATAAAATACACGTGTTTTCAGCAAACAACAACGAATTTTGTAACACCGAGTGTGATCGAAAGCTTCTTGTCAGGGGTGATAAATAATTAGCATAATCGATAATTATAATACAGATTGTTCTGAAGTTTGGTGTTCAAACTTTGCAAAACCAGTGTGTCCTATCGGTAAAACAAAAATATCAAGTGTGACAAATGCGATCAATACGAACAATTTCAATATTACTAGGTCTTCTTATACTCATATACATTTATTATTTTCGAAAGCAAAAATTTACAATGCACAAGTATTTACACGAAATGAATCGATTGCAGAAAATTGAAACTTCGTGCGAAGAAACTTGACAAAGTTGATGTGAAATTCGATTCACAATGAATTCAATAATACTTTCACACTTTGAACAAACATGTATGCTACTACGTTATATTTTTGTTGAACATTTACGGACATTTTGTTACATGACATTTACTAGCAAAGTTTGAAATAGCTCGTGCACCAACTATGACAAAACCTTGTGTGAGAACCCGTGTATGTCAAGATTTCTCAAGCGTTACACGAACAATCTCGCACGTAAGATTCAAAATCAGTTTGTACAAAAAGAGCAGACAGCGAGTATGCTCGTTTCTACTCTCGAAATATCCAGGAGACGAAATTCATATATCGAACTTGACATGGATCCGCGAGTCAACGCTGGTCTTGATCCCATTCCTACCCTGTTACCGAAGAAGAGACAGGGCAACGCGGCGCCGGCTCCCGCTAGGGAAATTAAAGAGCTTTTTAATCCCGCAAGACGAATCGCCGGCATCTCGCTGAAAATTTCATTTCTCCCCGCCGGCGTAAACGGAAGATAATAAAAGCAAGACGCCTAACGCTTAACATATTGCTCGCGATACAACGTCGAAGATCACTCGTGATCTATAGTAAGCAGCTTATCGGGGTATTAGAGTCTGCAGAAGCCACTCGCTCGATTTACGCCATCGAGAAATTGATTGATTTCGGTGGAAGCTTGTTCTTTCCCTGCAATTGGTGCGGACCAAGTTCGCTTCTTAATGTTGCTTGCCTCTGTGCGTATAAAAGGGAGGAGACAGTGGTTAAGCTGATCTTGACGAACGATGCCTCCCCTCCCAATAAGATAAGAACACTGTAACTCGAAGATTGATGTGATATTCTTTCGTAAGGGAAATTGAATAACCGTGCAATGATATTGATAACGAATGCGTGTCTGTAGTATACTCTGGCACGAATTATGTATATATGGTATGTGTGTCGTGTTGAATTATTTTGGAAACACTCGACTCTTTGAGTGCTTGGTTTTATAATCAGTAATAAAATGATTGATTGATTTGTTAGAAGAGGATAACGTATTGTACAATATGTCGAATGAATGTATCAAGGATTATTCAATATTTGACTTTTAGACTTTTCATAATTTTTATTACTCGATGGCATGTTACTATGTTACTTTGTACACATGTACATATATTGTATTACTTTGGGAATACTTTATAATATTTAAATGTTAGTTTAAGATACTGTAAAATGTACAATGAATTTTAAATGTTTAAAGCAAATATTTTGTCTCGACATTTCCACATTTTGTGTTCCAGGTTTCAATTAATTTGTTAATTAAGATTAGATCATTTTTCAAAATATTGGTAGTATTTCTTACGAATGTTTGGAAGAATATACAAATGAATTCATCTTACGAAAAGTCTATGCACGTGCCAATTGCCCCACATACATTTACCAAAGTAAATAAAACTTATTCCAATTATAATTATCGGAATTTTCTTGAATAATACATTCGTGACCTTTTATTCCAATTTATTCACGTTTCTCTGTAAGAAAAATGTAGAAATCTTTATATGTTAATCCAACCAAAGAAAAGAAAATTTTTCAGTTGAAAGAGTATTCTGACATTAGACATGACTTTATCCTTGAAACAATGAAGAATATGCAACGTACAGGAATACTGGGAAGGAAGAAGTTGAGGAATGTAAAGCATCGAGATCATTCGTCGTATCAGAAATTTCAAGCTGCAGTTGCTCAGATCTCTTGAAAGATTGCAAACATAGCAATTCATTTTGTATAAACGTGAGACGTCAACCGTAAAAATTTCAGGAATGACTAAAAATGTTCCAATGTTTCATAGCGTACGTGTATCCTATGCGACATCCGTTTTTGATATTTTCATCTAAATGAGATTGTTTCTGTACGAAAGAAAATTAAAAATGATTTATCGTACGTGATTGAAACTTTTCTCGCGCTATCAAGAAAATGAACGAAAATACCGTTTCAAAATGAATAATTTTTAAATTTAAAAGTTTTTAATTACGTAGGACACTGCTTAAATAATTTATGTTTTGAAGTAAATAGTGGGTATTTGGTGTAATAATAGTAATGACAGAAACAAAATTACATATAGCGTGTGTTTTAATATTTTAATTTCAATATAATTACTCTAAAATATAAAATAGTATGATTTATAAAAAGTTTAAGAGATTAAAAGAGAGAGATAAAATTTCAAGTGCAAACGCTGGGAAATAAGTAGCATACGACGGAAAATTGTATATTTGTTTGGAAATTTAAATTCATCAATTCATTATAGGGATAGGTAAATTTATAAAGACTACGAAACTTATTTTCACGTACAAACACAGTGTACGAGTAATATTTGTTTAAGTTTCTCTTCTATTGTATAACGCAACAATGATTATGTGCCTGTTGCTTACGCAGTCTGTGGTTGAACTATGTTAGTAACAGTACCCTCTAAACTGTACAATACTCCAACAGTTTGGAACAATGAACTTCAGTATAAATATGAACACAGCAACGTAATTTGCCATGTTCTTGAAACAATTTGCCAGTATAATATATTCGACGTATAATTGATCACAGACGACAATGCCTCCGTTTCGATGAAAAATTAGTCATGGAAACCATCATAGTAAACTCTTCAATACATTAAATTGAAAAGAAATAGTTTTCCGATTATTGAATTGCTTTTGTATGAAGTATAGAGGTATAGAAATATATTTAGTATGTAATTTATTAGAATGAGATACGTTTCTTGTAAAATACTTTTACAGACTTCTCTTTTATCAATTTTAATGACATACTAAACTACGAATTTTTCTACACTTATAGAAAAGCTTCAAAAATAATAAAATTACATAGAATGTACATGATGCATAAAATATTTAAATTGTGATTTTTTTCTCAATAATATTATCAAAAGTACGAATATGCATAAAGCAGCCTATTATACGTATGTACGATAGCTATCTATAATCTTAAGTATAATTTCATTTTATAAAATTATGGATTTATAAAATTATAAATTATATTGTGTCACTTACTTTTCAAATTTTTATCCATTTGTTTCTTTGTAATTCAATTGAAAAAAAAACCAAAAGAGACTTTCAAATTTTTCAAATGTCTCGAAATTCAAAATAAATATATGCATCAAATTATACATTCGAAACCATTAAATTTTGTACACTGAAAATTATTTCTATTCTCTGTTATAGTAGAACCATAGCTTCATTTAATCAATTTCGTAAAACATGCAATAACTATATATATTAAAATATATCGCGTAGTTCTCTTTAATTTCACAGTAATGATATCGTAGTTTCGAGATGCGAAGTGAAATTCTAAACGACACAATCATACGCACAGAACAACGAAAGCAATATTATTACATCGAGTGTTGATTGTGCAGTAAAACTCCATTTATCCGAACTTGTCGAACTGGACAAACAGTTCGTACGATAGAAATGTACTGATCCTCCCCCCCCCCCCCCGCTTTGTACGATTTCTCGCTGGAATAATGGGAAATTCACATTTAGATGAGTGGATTCAATCGGCAGGAATTTGGTTAATTGGACACTAACTAAAATTTCGCTCGGGCAAATGGAGTCTAGATAAATGGAGTTACAAAAGGAGCACTTTATTGTTGAAATGTTTCAATGATACATCGAACGATATCGACCGGGAAATATTGAAATTCATCTAACTCGTCTCGTTTTTTTTTCTTTTTTTTTTTCTTTTTTTAATGCGTACGGTCATTCTAAAATAATCTTATTAAACGTGATACAATCTTTTTTTTGATACCTATCATTTTCTTATGTTTTTTAAACTTGATTATTAAAGGATGAATTGCGAATTATTTGTACATATTGTCTGCACGTATGTCGACGTATAAATACATTATTTATTTCTTTAAAATTTTACAATTCCTGATCATTAGATTAGATTCAATTGAAGTTTTTAGTAAAATTGAAGGATCTAAATGAAATGCGTCTCAATACCTTTCATTAATTGCACAGAATTGTATATACATACACGTTAATAGTCCATGTTTCTCCCATTTGCTTTCATTGCAGCATATATCATTCCTAGTATAATCTGTACACATTCAAGACGTGATTACGCTCGCATTTCAGTCATAATTCACACCTCTGCGTATCTCATTCCTCATAGTTACGTACTATAAACTCTTAATATAAGGAGTAATAACTAAACTATTTTATCGGTTGATGATTTTGTCAACTAAATCTCAATTTAACTCGTATATTAATAATATATATGGTATATATATATAGATATGTCAATTTCTCAAAATTTCATGATGTTATAGAACCTACAATAATGGAGAAACATTAAATGCATCGATAGGAATATAGAAATAATTATTTCCTTTCGTCGGCAGATACTATAATCTAAAATTTTACAAAATGGAAAAGAATTGCAAACAAGTGAATCAGACGTTGCGTTTACGCGACGTTGGTGTTTAGTTGATCAATGAAAAGTGATTTGCAGCGCTCCTCGGCAATTAACAAATTTCTTTCCAACTCCCAACTTTTCACTGAAAAGTATGTAAAAGATCGAACGATTGTCTCCAAATCCACCAGCCGCCGGCTGTACAACGCAGCGTACAAAGACATTTTCACCTGGCTGTGTGTTCCTTCTGATGGCTTAACGCGTGTCACTGCAGAAAAATGGAAATAAAAAGCGGCCTGTTTTGCAGCGTTTTGCAGTTACGCTCCGCGATCGTCGATTACGCGTACGCGATGTTTTTTCGCCTTGGTGACTTTCAGTAGAACGTACACACACACACACACACACACCCAACGTACTGCTCGTTCGACTGTGTTTATTCAAAAGCCGGACGCAACCGGAGGGATATCGAGGACCTGTTAAAAGGAACGAACAGAGACAGAGACTTTTTCAAATAGTTTAACTTGTCTGCCATAGAGCGTGTATTTCTCCCCTGTTTCCTCTGCCCCCCCCCCCACTCCCGTCGGTAGCGTCTGGAAAAAATTGCGATTCCACGCGAAAAATAACGGCAATGATACACAGCGCCGGGCGAGTTCCTTTTCGCGATTTCAATTTCACTTTGAAAGGTGGCCCCGTCTAATTTCATTACTCAGGACAACACTGTTCCCCGTATCGTCTGCAGCCCGCTGCCCGGTCAAATAAAAAAAAAAGAAAGAAAAAAAAAAGGAAAAGAAAAAAACGAAACTGGCTGCTTTCTGGCTGGGTGAAAACAATGAGCAAACGCTGCTGCAACAATTTCACGGGGGTAAAACACGGGGCTGCGCCCCCGTTTCGCTCTTCACCGTGTTACTTCCGATAATTAAAAACTGCTGCAACAAGTTCAGTTGGCCGAGAACGAGCCACCGAGAAAGCCTAAAATTCTAAAGCATTCCGGGCGGCTCCACTTGCTTCCGCGCGTTTTACTCCATTTTTATTCGTTAAATTTCACCCCCTTTCGCCCAGGCAGAACGACGCACGGCGGCTGAGCTAACGTAGCATACATTCGCGGACAGATTCGTCGAGTTTATTTCCGTGAATTTTTCAATGTTACTTGCTTTGTATGCTTGTGCGTTTACAAAGTACAGCTACGGAGCCTGCGTCGTGTGATTGGAATGAATTGCAATATTTTTAAAATTTCTTTGATAAGCGCGAGTCATTCAACAAACGCAAATACACCTCTGTCTGTATGAATTCGAATATGAATTCGTTTTCACGTGGATCGAATAGTCTCCGCGTTCCAAGTTGACCCTTCGAGTACTTCAAATTATCAAAATTTTAGTTTAATATCGAACGAAGAGCACATGAAAAATTGAAAATGCACTTCTGATATATTTATTTCATATATTGTAACATGCATCCACTTTGATTTTACTCTGATGCAGGCTAGACATTCGAAGGGATTTAAGATAACATGGTCAACAACTTGATTGATTTAACTAGAATTTTGTAAAAACTTGTTCTTCAAAAAAATAGCAAGGAAAGACTTGTGCTCTGTCATTTTTACGTTTCATTTCTCGTGTTTTTCATACGGTAAGTAAATTAAAATATTTTTCTAAATTAATTAAATGTCGATCATGTTATTTCGATATTTCTTTTAGAGCGTACAGCTTTCGATCAATGTGAGAACGACTGTACATTTCCATAGAAAAAAAAAAAACAAAACAATTTCCAACTACAAACTACACATACATCAAAGTGTAACTACGAAAAGATTGTTCTCTAATTTTAACCAAAAAAGAAGATACGACTTGTGTCACTTGCATAATATACTCTGTATAGTAATGGAAATACGGAACTTGACAACCTGCACTTTTTATAACAACTAGTTTCGACAATGCAAATTTATTGTTTGGATATTGCAAATTTGGATATACCGAAATTATTGTAATATAAATTATAATTTAGACGAATTTCTTCAATTTCAACATATATTACTAGATATCGATTATATACATATATATGTATATGAATTGGATAATAGATAATATAATTAATAGACTGACAGAGAGAAAAATAATTAAATGATCGAAGATCACTCTGCAAAGTGACTATTCAGTTTCGTTGTTGAAATTTCAGAACGATTGAAATACGTGTTTCTAGCTATACTTAATAGCATCAACTATTTAAAATAAGTATGAAACTTAAAATTGCAGAAATTGAACAGCCAGATCGTAACAAAATTATTGTATTCGTAACAAAATTATTCAATTACCACCAACAGTTGCTTATCCAGTTATTTATTCACGATGATGCCTATTCAACTACCATCGCCAAAATATTGTATCGAACATACCAAACGAGACAAAACAAGATACGTACGTGTATACTTCAGTTCCCAACATTAACGTGAACATTCGCAACAATCAGTCCCGTGTGCCGGTGTCGACCTTCGATTCTGCCGATTCGCAGATTCGCGTCAAAGCAAGAAAGAATTAAGGAGACTGAAGGAAAGTGAAAGGGACGAAGCTGCGGGGCTGGTTTCGACCGACGACGATTGCAAAGCTCGCGCTGGGAATAGCGGGAACGATAGGAAGGGGAGGGAGAGACAAGGAGAAGGCATTCAAACGGAAGACAGAGCTGGCGGGGGAGAGAAGAGAGGGTGGAGAGAAAGAATCGGCGGAATTGTAAAGAGAGCAGAAGAGAGAGACAGAGAGAGAGAGAGAGAGAGAGAGAGAATATTCTCTATAACGTGGCTAGGCAGTTCGCGTTTGCGTTGACCCTGGAGGCTTTCGAGAAACGAAGCGCGTAATTACACGCCCAAGGGCGAGTGCAGTTCCAAGCAACCCTCTAACTCACTCCCCGTCTCCCTCCCGCACCGAAGCGACCCTCCTCTCTCTCTCTCTCTTTCTCTCTCTCTCTCGCGCGCGCGCACGCTCTCCACTGCTGGCCTTTCGCTCCCTATAGCCCCAACCACCCCTAGCTCTCTCTCTCTCTCTCTCTCTCTCCATATTCCGCGTCGTTCTGAATAAACACTCGGGCGAACTGACGGATGGACGGCTGGCTCTCTCTCTGTAGGCATCGTACGGTACGCCCGATATACGTTTGCGCTCGTGTGCGAGCGAACCGTCAGCGGGAGCGTTTTCCCGCGCGCCGCCAGGAAAAATAACGCGCTCCGGGAATCGGTCGCCTGGCAATTTTTACCAAGTGCAACGCGTCACGGCTCGTGTTGGTTAATTTCACGAAACTACGCGAACACGGGGTGAAAATAAGGAAGGGACGATCGAGGATATTTGTCTAGATATTTGTCAGTATTTTTTTCTTTTTTTTTTTTTTTGTGTGTGTAAATTGATCTACTTAATTGAAAAAATGTCCGATATCGTCGATATGTTAGATGTATTGTATATTTCGGATATAATCCATGTATTTTACGTTGATCCGTGATGTCGATTAGAAACATGAATATTCACGGAGAGAAACCAATTCCTTCATTGTAGATATCGTAAAGTACCATCTATGCTGAAATGAATCGATATCAGAAATACAAATGTCCGTAAAGAAAGTCTAATTTTCTATTGTGGATCCTAAGACACTGTCAAAGTGCTAAAATGGCCCAGTGATGAATGAATATATTAAACATGAGAATATTGTAACCCTTAAATGGATCAATGAACTCATTGCAATCCCATTTAGTTTTAAATTAACGATTGTATCATATTCTGATAACATAATTTAAAGAATCAATCCAGTGTGAATGAAACATAAATTCCAACTATTAAATTCAAATTAAAGTCCATCTAAAGAGTTAATAGATACTTGCTATCATCAAATGTATCAAGTAGATTTTTTTATTATTAAATTCACTTTTAATTCATGTATTTGATACTCGCAGTATCAGTTAAAAATATAAATCTGTCTGCAAAAGAAAAGAAATTAGTTGTTCCATTATAAATCCAAGAATGGTCCAATGATGAGTACCTGCATCAAATGAGAATAGTATATTTTAATCCTTAAAATGAATCACTGAGGTTAATCATTGCAATCCCATCCAGTCCCAGATTAATAATTCTGTTATATTTTGACATCAAGATCCAAGTGAAACTCGAAACTTCAAGTACCGAATTAACATTGAGAGTCCACTTAAAGAGTCAATTGAAAAAACGTCAATGTGTTAAGTGGATCTCCGATTTATTAGGTCGATTCAATGGGTTCGAATAGCCGGGGTTTTAAACACGCCGGAAGTTTGCCGTATTATATGATCCGCGGATGCATCGATGCAACGTAAACTCTCTATTTGATTCGCTAAATATTTCGAGCATCTCAATTTGCATGATTTGCATAATGTACCACCTCGGGGAATTGTTCTACCCGTATAAAATAACGTGGCATATCGTACCCTGTTTCAATAAATACAAGGGCGATGGGTAACGTAAACGTGCCGTGGGAATACTCTGTGTGTTACGCACGAAAGAGAAAAAGATTCAGCCATGAATTCACGTCTGCTTTTAAATACAATTCAATTCGCTGAAAGAATCGTCGGGGACTTGTTTCGTCGACTCGATTCGCGTGGCGAAATCAAAGCTGTACCCCGAAACAGCTTTTGCGACTGTTTAGTGTTGATTGTGTATTTTGCTACGAAGCTTAATTAACTGTTTAATTAATGTAATGCTCGTGACATTAATTGCACGTGACCGTTGCCCAACTATGGAAGTCGTTTAGCCCGAACGACACGACACTTGTGTGCATATCGCGATAAAATGAAAGGTTAAACGTCGGAGCTTCTTATTCGCGTACGTACGTTTCATTTGACTTCTTCTGGACCTTTCGTATAACGTAAGTAAATAAATAAACTGTACAGAAGCACATCTTTGACCGAGAAATATAGTAACAATTTAATTTCAAATGTAGAAAGCGATACATGGCAATATCAATGTTACGACTGTCTTTGACAATAAATCTATTAATTTTGTTGTATTTTTACTTAATTTCCTTGTATTTATGCAATTTTTTATTTTAACTAAAAGGATCAATTCTACGAAATATTGTAACAACTGCTTTATTTTGGGTATTTTATATATTTTTACAAAATTATGCGCATTGCGTAATTTCTAAATTCTTAAGTTTTCCAACACGTGCAAGAGAAACGAAACGAAAGAAAGGTATTCTTTTTTTTTCGAAATAAAGTCCATGGATTCAAAAAAAGTTTACTAGAAAAATATGCGTGAGATGCCGGTCGATCGTATCGGAAAATTTTCGAAATGCAAAAGAGTGAATTCATTACGTATGAAACAAAAATTTAAACCATTTCAAAATACACATTTTGAATTTTTTACTGAAATATTATACATTACTACGTTCGTTGCGTTAAAATTTCTTCTTAGCCAATTTGTATCGTTGAATTTTGTTTTCATGATTTTTGTCATTTTCTGGAACGAATATTGTTGTAGACATAATGTACGCACATAAAGTTATAACTTTCAACTATAAGCTATAAATGTTAAATTTACGAAATTTAATTATAGTTTAACAGATACTGAACATAAAATTAAAACATAAAATCGGCGGTATTTCTGTCGTAAATTTCAACAACGGAAACGATAATAACGATAACAAACTGTACCGTCTAGTGCAATATTCATAAACTACATTCTACTCTAATACTTAAATATAAATACTTGTCAAGTATCGAAAGCTTATTACACTAATAATCGTAAAACTATATTTGGATCCCATAGGCAAAATTGGGTCGATCATATCCGTAGTTAATTATTTTAGAAAAACATTTAAAAAAGCTATGACAATGAAAATAAAAATTTATAAAATTATCAGCGTAACCAACGCTAAATCTAATATTGCTTGACAAATAATTTGTGTAACATCTGAAATCATTTATAATATTAAATATTCCAATTTTCTTTCGATAACTAAAATTGAAGAAAAAGGAAATTTAAGGTTTGATGAATTTAATGACTCGGTTAACCCACTAGTGGAACTGATATCAATACACAATATAAAATAACACATAATATAAAATAAAATGCTCGATACAAAATCCCAAGATATTCATCGACGTCTACGTGATATAATATTACGTTTACGATTAAAATATTCTGTTCCTGAAAATAAAGGAGAACAATTGAAACTACTAGTAATCCCATAGAGGAATTATCATCGCTACGCGTATTTTGATAAAGCCTTATAAGCGTCTGTACACTGCCTGACTAAAAGATTGCGAAGCGATTTAAGAAACCAAGCGTCTTCCACCGAAAAATCTGAAACGTCAAGTGTGTAATTTCGTGACAGGTATGGTATCGGGGGTAGATCAAAGTAACTCAGCCGCCGAAATATTTCATTCGCCGAGTCGTTCAGCCCGGCGGCTATCTAACGTTACGAATATCAATCCGAGAGAGAGGTAGCTCTCCCGCGCGAGGCAGGGAGGGGCAGAGGAACTTTGCGTGGCTTTTGACAATCCAGCGCGCGTAATTCCCGAAGCAACGGCGAGCAACCGTGGGCACCACGTAGCCAGCCAAAGTCGAATCTGAGGGCAAACGCTGCCAGGTATGTTTTGCTTAGAGAGAACATAATGTATATGCTGGCTGTGGGTTTAAGGATAACGGGGGGCCGGGAAACAGGGTAACAGGGGAGGATTGGCCGAAGGGGCAGCAACGTCGGAACAACTGCTACGACTTGCAGACCCAGAGAATAGCAGCGCAGCAGTCCGCTCAGGTTACCGCAACATGCCGACGGGCCTCTTGAGCCTGGACATCCTGGGAGTTTAGCAGGACGCGCCCGCTACATCATCTCTCCCTTGGCCAACGGGGGAGGAGAGGAGAGTGTAGCTGCTTCTCCGCCCGCGCGCGCGAGCGCCTGTACGTCTCTGTGTTTGCTCACAAAGCTTGCACAGAAAGGGAGAGGTTAATTAATTAACGAGTTTTTACTTAGGCCACGGTAGACCAAGCGGAGCCCAGCAGCCCCGGACCCGGTTTGTTTGTTGTATCCTCGGCTTGTTGGTAACTGTTAGTCATTTATGTAAACGTAATTTGAAAGAGGTTGGGTGGCACCAGCCGCAGGCCACATTCCGCGCTAAATCAAACATAGCTATATTTCGAGCAGAGGGCCGGACGAGCCACATGGAAAGCGGGCATCCCGCGCGGAAGCTTAATGCTTCGAAAGCGTACGCGAAATCGTCGCGACGAACACGAATCCTGGTGTGTGCCACCGCAAACTTTATCACCCACTGGCGATGCTACGCTACTCCGGGGGAGGAAATGTTATTTCCTCCTTTCGACTCGTATATTCCCGGCGAGCGATCCAATCCTCCAGACAGCTGATCGACCAATCACGGCGCCCTTGCCTTCTTCTCGTGTCTCTTCTCTTTTACGATTTATTTTAAACGTGCATATAGAGATTATCGCACGGAGGAAGACGAATTATGCTCTCAAGTGCGTTTAATTTGGACAATCTGGTCGCCAACTCGCACAAATTGCGTCATCTCTTTGCGATTTTCTGCTTTCGATACATAATTTAATGACATGTTGATACGTAGAGATTTATAAAGAAAGAAGCTAGGCACCTCGAACGAGTTCTGCTTGATCTTCTGTTTTTGGTATTTGTTATAGTTAATGGTGGGCAGACGCGTGGGTAGATATTATTGCACAAAGTATATAACTCTTGCTTGTTTACTGTAGATAGTGTTGAGAATATTAGAATTTACGTGGTTAACATTGTATACACTTAGGACTTCGGTTATTTGAGATAAGGTAGATTAAGGGGTTGGACAGCGGTGTTGTTGGAATTTGGATGAAATGAGGCGGGAGTTACTGATTTGCATATGCAGTTTGAAGCTGTTAGATTTAAATATGAAAGTAAGGTGAATGAATTAATTACATAAAAATAATTACCGTATCAAACTGAGTGAGAAATTTTTTTCAATTAGAACGCATGACATACACATTGCAAGATGGTCTCATAAAATTGAACACGTTAAAAATTGTCCTCCGCTTCTATATGATTCCATGATAATTGCCAAAATGATGCACGCCATGTAACACGTTATGTTATATCACTGATGTAACACATATAATTACATAATTTGTCATATTTCGGTGAACGGGTAACATAGAAAACTATAAAATGTTTTCAAACTAGCTTACAGTGTTATATAACTTCAACTAATACTGGACAACGAAACTTTACTGGTTTTCATGCCAAATTGAGTGTAAATTCTAAATTACATTTGATAGTTGTAAAATAGTCCCGTGGCATACACATAACTCACATAGGGAAGTTATTGAGGTTGTGAAAATATCACACCACTAGTGAACTACACTCCCTAACCTTAACTAAATTTTCGATCAGAAGTAAACAGACGTACTCCTGCACTGAGCAACTAAAGTCATAAATCTTCCCTTGATCGAGTTAATTCGCAATCCCTCTTCTTTATATTTATAAATTATTCAGCAGTTTGTTATTATTCATATTATTAATACAGTATTAATACATTTTAGTGGTACAGTATTATTAGTAGTACATATTATTAATTTCAGAATATTACTACACGATTTAATTAATTATTCATAATATATAATTAATAAGTCGTATATTATAACACTTTAACATTATAATTATGCCAATTAACGCCAACTTTATTGTAAATCCTTTCAAGTACGTGTATATCAGAAATTAATTACAAAATATGTTTTTTTTATTTAGTATATGTTGTTTTTAAATTATATATATTGCTGAATCCCCTGCTAAAAATGACACAATCATTACGTTTTAATAATTAAATAGAAACGCAGCGAAGCGTCATTTCTTTCACATAATTCCATGAATGTTATCTGTTCTATTATAGTATTTCATTAAACTGGAATAGTTTCGGGTAACATTTGCCAAACACGAGATATCTATCAATATCTATCTCTAGCGATATCTATCACACCTATATACATATATGTGTGTGTGTGTGTGTGTGTGTGTGTGTGTGTGTGTGTGTGTGTGTGTGAATATCTAATAAGGTTATCCATCTCAGATCTACATCTAACGGGGTTAATAATAGCTATTAATTTAATATCTTGATTTGTACTATATTCGATATTGTATTCTCAGTACAGGTAGATATTATTGCAATTAAGTATCTTAATCAGATTAAACACTATTATAAACATAATCAATTGTTAC
Source organism: Tetragonisca angustula (assembly GCA_036937485.2). Classification (NCBI taxonomy): domain Eukaryota; kingdom Metazoa; phylum Arthropoda; class Insecta; order Hymenoptera; family Apidae; genus Tetragonisca; species Tetragonisca angustula. The sequence continues at coordinate 822,017 of JAWNGG020000063.1, read as the reverse complement.
ACGTGTTACATTCATTTACCTTTATAAATTATCTCAGAAATGATCTAACAAAAAAAGTGTGATATTTTAGAAATTCAGAAAAATTTGCAACTTTCTTAGAAAGTTATAGTTACAGTTCTAACTTGTCGTTATATAAATTTTTAACCACAAATATCAAATGCTCAATACTCTATTCAGTCAACTAATTTGTTTAAAAAATGATAATCAAATTCACATTCTGATTATTAGAGAACACGATGATATAATTATTAGAACTAAAACCTTTATCAGGTAATTTTTATTAGTTATTTATTCGTTTATCTTTGTTAGAATCCGCACAACTCTAACTCATAATTAAATCGGTGTCTACAATATTTGAAATTTGTCGTGATTTATTACATATACACCAACTGAGGCACAAATTACATTAATATCGTTAGCGCAACTAGAGCAACGACATTTACGCGTTTGCGAGAAAACTTGAGAATTCAGAAACACAAGAAACCTACTCAACGTGCAAAGATATATGAAACATCGAGATCAGACCCCCCCCCCCCCAATCAATAACATCCAACAGCAGAAACAAATTTCTATTTAGATTTCTCCGTTTCTTTAATTGGGTTCGTAAAAATGTCAAGTCGCATAAAGGCTCTCCGATCATAACTCATATCAACGGCCACCGTAGAACGTAGCAAACATCCATCATCCCCCGGACAGACATTATTATAACAGGCGAAAATGACGCGAGAGTGATCACAGAAAGAGAAAGTACAATGGCCAGGAATCATAAACGATAAATCGATTACGTTTGGCAGCACAATGCGCGGCACAGGTTTAAAATGGACGCCGATCGTGGGAAGCACGGGGCTGGAGCAACAGCAAGTGCCCCGTTGTGTACGATTTCTCTCCCTGCTTTCCGCTCCGTTTCTCTTCCCTCTCTCATCCCTCCGGCTCTCTCACTTTCTTCGTAACATACCTTGTTCCGTTTCCCTCTGCATCATTCACTCTTCTCGCCCGTCTCTTTTTCTCACCGTCTCCGTCCCTCCAACGGGCGCTTCCACTTTATTTACGCGCGCAGAAACAAATACAGGTACACAGCCGACGCGGCGCTGGCACCATGGCCACCATAAAGGACCGTGCTCACCCATAAATCCCAATTACAGCTACCAATGGCGCAGGCTAGCGGCCGTGACACGCCGCAAAGTGCGGCCCGTCCATAAATTTCGCCGGGCCGGACGTACCGAATTTTCCATGCAATTTGAATAAGAGATACGCATTTAGGGAAATATGCGCGCGCTCGCTCGCTTCTGTGCAACGCACACGGACGGTTCCGTCCATCTGTGCTCTTCAATGTGCGCGGAATTTTGCGGAGCGCGCCGCGGCTCGAAGCGCTGCCGGGCTTATTGTTTGCGCCGTACCGGTTTCCGGTATTATTTTCGAATAAATTCGAATTCGAAAAAGGATCCCCGCGCTCTGCCTAGCCGATTGACTCTCAGATTTCAAGCCCCAGGCCTGTGGCTCGAATTTCTCCATAAACCGCACGAAAATCATGCTCGTCTTTTTTCCTTTCGTTTCTCTCTTCCTTGATGAAACAATGATAGAGAAGTGAACGCTCTTTTAAAGTTTAAACGTCTTGTTTATTTTGTTGATAACCTTTCGCGAATCGAACTCTGTTGATACTCTGTTTGCTCGTCACGGTCGAAACTTTTTGTCTTTGTAGATGAAACACGGTAATATACAGTTTTTACGAATAGATACACAGTTTTGTAAATATTGCAGAACCATTGAGAGCGAGACGAATATCATCGACAGCCAGAAATTGGAGAGTGAATTGTTTTGTGTATCGAATATTACAAAGAGCACTGTACTTTGAATAGTTTTACACATCTCTTTGTGTCTTGTGTATTACGTGCAATTTCGAACTTTAAAATTTCGTATGAATTTATAAATAACTACGTGACAGTATAAAATGTAAAACGGTATTCATTGTAACGTAATATATTTTATAAATTGAATGTTCGATCCCGCGAGTAAAACGTATTAATTTCATTTCACGTGAAATTCTCTAATATTTCAAAATTTATTAAACATCGTGTGACTTGTGCGATCAACATAGATTAAATTAAATCACACGTTTAGTCGCATTATTCATTCAAAGTTCAAACATTTATTGTAAAACTTAATGCTCGTAAAGCTTTAATTTAAAAATAAATCAACCGAAAATCGTAATGATCACTTGGAACATTTTTTTTTTTTTTTTTTTGTTCCATTTTTCTACGAACAAAAAAATTGGGAATAGAGAGAACGAAAGCTTTGTGATAGTTCTCTCTAATCCACTTCACTTACTGCGTAACAGTTGGTGCACAATTCTGTTGTAAATTGCGCAGCTACGTATGTCAAATGGAACATCAAAAAAATATCAAACCGAGAAAAAGCTGGCAAAGCGGAATATTTCTAACTTATGCGTTTCGTAACGAGAAACAATAAACAAATGCTCTAATATATTTATTAAAAAATTTAAGCTAAAATAGTAGATGCATATAAATACGCAATTAATTTTCAGCTCTCAAAGAATAAATCATTCAAAGTTCATTCCTTTGCTTTTTTTTGATTAATGTAATTTCTAAAAGGCAGAATCGCATGAACTGCTCCCTTCTCTACCTAGTCAGTTTCTTCTCAAAGTACAGTATTTTCAAACAGCTGTGCTGCAATAACATCAATAACACAAATGAATAAACATAAGCTCAACAGTAACTGATGTAAATATAAATTATTTAATACATCGTTACTTACATCGAGATTTATCGATTATCGAATTATTTCTTTTGATTCAATCAGCTAATTGGAATTTAAATACCAAATCAGACCACTTATTTACTTGAAATAATTAAGATTACGTTACTAAAAAATACAAGATATTCCACTCTACTCAGAAAACTTGGTGTTCAGAAAGTTTGGAAGATCTCCCTCAGCCCCACTACCTTATTAACGATTTAGAATAGATTTTCATTTCAAGGTGTCCACCGAGTAATTAAATATACTCGAGCATGTAACATTTGGGACGAATCGGTTTTATTCGACGTCAATATTTCAATGGAGTTTTATAATGCAGTTCTGCGCTTTAAATTTGTCAGCAAAAAAAAAGAAAAAAAAAGGAAAACAAGAAAAAAACAGATACACGTCGTTGCAACTAACTTTTATTATTTAATTCCCTTCTGCTTTGTGCCGTTTCAATTGACGAGGTATTTGGTCGTATTTCGGGGAAAAATGAAAAAGCTACGGAAGGAAACGAACGTTTCGCTTTTTCGTGAAATACGTTCTCTCTCTCTCTTTCTCTCTCTCTCTCTCTCTTGATTCTGTTTCAACAATATCTGCGAATAAAATTTATCGACCTTGCCGTACTCTAATTCTTCGTCCGCGAATAGCTGCATCCGCAGAAACCACAGGAGCAGCGAACATTTTCGGGAATTTTGCTTTGTAATCCACTGCGAAGTGTTAAGCGCTACGCCCAAGAATTTCGCGATACAATTTGCCCGGAACAATGAGAATAAAACGTGTGCAACGACGCCGCGAGGAATTATAAGAACAACGACTCTGACAGAATGCATTTGCTTATTCATCACTTTATACGTGGCATTTGTTTCACCCTTGTTTGCATATTTTTCAGACGTTGAGTCTTTCATTCTTTCGTTTTTTTTTCTTTTCTTTTCTTTTCTTTTCTTCAATTCTTTTTTCGCCATACGCTCTTGACTTATATTTCCACTTAAAAAAGAAACCTCTGTTTTTCTGGACTTTGTGGTACATTTCTCTCTCCAAGAGTTAAGAATATTTTGATGATTGTGATTTTGATCTTGAATTTGATTTCCACTTTGGAAATTGTAATTTTAATGTTGTAGAAAGGTATTACGAATAGAGTATTTATTATCTTTCGAAATCTTATTCTCTTTTTTCATTTGTTTTGTTTGTATTTACTGCGAGAAAGAATTTGTATAATTTTGTAATTAATTCGTTTTTATAGTTCATCGCGAAGAAACAGCACGTCGATTAATGGACAATAGTTCAGTTAGTATGATTAATATAATTGAAACCAAGTATCGATTTTAAATTGCATTCGAGATAAATGAGAAAAAGAGAGAATTCAAATTAATTTAGTTTTCCTAATGTAATGCATTTGAACACGTATTACACGCGTGTTAAATTTTGCGCGCAAAAATTGCAATCATTCAGATCAAATGATCACATATGTGAAACGTGATTTGAATTTAAAACACGCTACATCAGCTACATTTAATAAATCACCGAGAAATAAATCAGTTTTACAAAGAAACGCGCTTCGTAAACACATTGCAGAGACAGTTCCCTAGTTTGTTATAAAAAAAACAGAAAGAGAGCATCGAAAATTTAAATGACAGAAACGATTCGAACTTCTCGAACGTAATCGAAATCGAAAAAAAAAAAAAAAAAAAACAGAAGAAAATTCGAGAATCGCGGCGGTATCAACTATCCGTCGTTTCACGCTCGACTGCCTTCCATCCCGATAATTGAAGCCACCTGCAAACAATCGCATTAGCGTAGCAAATCATTTCCTGCCAACGTTATCCGCCACCGTGTAATTCTGCTGAGGTCACGTAAGCACGAGCGTATTCATACGTACAGCTTATTACTTGTTAATTCAGCAACCGTGGACGGAAGGATACGGCCAGCTTTGGCGGGGGGTGAAGGGCGAGGGGGTACGAGGGGGTAAATATAGAGGGCAAGCGAAGGACCGAGATAAACTGTACGTTTTGGCTTGTCACATAAGGCTGACCCGAGCGACAAAACATACCCGCGCTCGTGTACAGCCGCGCGTTGGTTAGCCCGCCTCATTAATGGTTAAAGTTAATGCCACAGGCTCGGGACTAATGGAAATAACGCGATCCCTCTGATCCTAATACGTCGTACGCTCCTGAGTAGCTTCTTGGCGGTAATACCGCGAGTACGCGATTTACGAGACTTTTCGAACTTATTCTCCTTAAATCTCGAGCGTCATACAACGAGATTACACAACTACGTCGAATTAGGGCTACTTGGAACTTTTTAATAATGGTAATAATGATCTATTTACTGGCATGGAGATTATCTTTTTTTTTTTGGTAACGCATTTTTTGAGTAATGTTTAAACTACGAGATTAATTACATATCACGGCAGCATATTGAATCGGAGAGTTGGAGAGAAATTTTAATCGCAAGTTTTGAATATTGATAATTATGATAGTAGATAATATATTATTATTGTGCTATTATTTTGATTTTATTGTTTTTACTACTGAGAGATTCATCGTAAGAGCGATGGAATTGTTATACGTGACTGTCGAGAGCTGAATATTAATTACACAAGTTATTCGAATGAAAGTATTTATCTTGTATACTGAAGAGGAAAAGTGTAGTAATATACAAAATATCTTGAAAAAGAGTACATGCTGTAATTAGAATAAAGGGAGGAAATACAGAATATTAATGTATACGTATGAAATACCATGTATATGTATACTTTATACTTGTACTTGTAAACTTTAATAGTTAATAAAATTAACAATTAAATTGCTAAAAATTTACTAAAAATATCTTGAACAAATGTTGAAAATTATGAATGATCCTAATTTAATAACCAGAGGCTACTATACTGTACTATACTATGAAAGATCTCGTGGATCATTAATATTTCTTGCGTTATAAACGTCGAATAAAAATTAATAATTTACCATTACATCACAAATATTTTAATTTCTTGAAATTTGATAAAATTGTAAAATTCAGATGGAATAAGTATTAGCAGAACTTTTAGAAGAATAAAATTCAAATGAAAGAAAAAATTGCAAATGAGACATTGCGTTAATACAACGCTTAATAAAGAATTTCAATTTCTGTAGTTAAATAGAAATTACGTTTGAAAAAATTATTTCACCTCCATCTTTAATGACACTATCGCTCGAGAGACTCGAAAGAAGATGATGAAACGAAAAGATCGATAATTCAAACACATGGAAACTGTCGAATTTTTCATGATTTTACATGACAATTTCATTTTTGCACTATTGAAAATGTTCACATTGAAAAGTAACTAAATTTTGCTGTTTACTTTGAATACAAACTCGAATAGATATTACATTTTAATAAATATTATTAAAGTATACATAATTTTCAATGTTCAATAATTTCATGATCTTTCATATATTCCACACCTTTCGTAAATAAAGCATTACAGAGAAACCAGAAAAATATCCAAAGGGACTGAAAACATTGAAAGAAGGCAGCACGATCGAAGCAGAAATTGTTGAACTTCTCAAACAATTCTATCAATATCAATACAAGAAAAAAAAACCGTGTCTCGATATCGTAACAGAAACTTGCTAACGCATCTCGTTAACGAATAGCTGGTTCCAACGTAAATCACAGTCGCAACGGGGGACTCGCAGTTTAGCGGGTAAAAGAAAAAAAAAGAAATAGAGGTAGTTCTTTTCGCTCTCGTGACGTAGAATCAGGTCGAAGGGCGGAACATGCGAGAACTCCAAAAGTAATGGCAGCCTCGCCGGGATTCACCGAGGAAAAATGATAATCTTGTCCCACATGCGCAAGTATCCCTGCATCTTGGCGAGCGAGCGGACGCATAAATAACAAAGTGGATTTCCAGATTTTTCATATGACCAACCTCTTCGTTTCTGGGGATTTATCGATCGCTCCGGGGTTGGACTCGGCCGCCGCACGCAGCCAGAAGAAAAGAAGCCCGAGCCACAGTTGTATATTTCGATCGGACCGAAATAATGTGCCCCGGGCACAGAAGCCACCACCAACAGAGCCTCGTATGAAAATTGATTTTCGTTCTTTCGTTCGCCCCTTCTGCCGATTCCCTCTCACCCTCCCCCCCCCTCCCGACACTCGTTCGATATTTTATACGCAGAACAATTTGAATAATGCCGCCCTCCCCTCCTCCCACCCTCGCGGTCGTTACTTTTAACTCTTTCGAATTTGAGAACTTGAAATGCCCGACAGCGGGATACTGCTTATGATATGCTGACTGATAGGATCCGTGTGACGTAGATATTATTATTTTTACAATTTTAACAATGCGTAGGATGATACGTAGGACGTCTATGCATTGTTGTATTTTTATAAGTGAATAATAATTGAGAAAATGGAAAATTAATTTACTTGTTGATAGACTGCGGATTTCTATGCGTTTTTATATTTTCGGCAACCCATAATTAAGGAAATCGAACTTGAATAAAAATTTTTCTCTGTTTCTACTGTTGGCAATCTTTAATATTTTATATATTTCTGTATATTTGCCCAAATAAATATTATATGAAGAATTATACTTTAAATATTTCATATTTTCTTATATTTTTTATATTTTGTATATTTTGTTTTCCATATTGTGTAAGTTATGAAACTTCTCGAGTGATTATTCTAATATTTAACAAGCAAATATTAAGTATCTTTTCTATCGTGGTTATACAGTTTATATTTTCAAAATATGAAAGAGGATTGATATTTTCTTTTTACACGGTCTTTTAAAACTTGCTGTAGGATTTCCTTCCACTTTTAGAGTGAACTTCGAGTATTACAGTTAAACAATAAAAACTCGAAAAATCTTCGTCGTCTAATTCTAATGATCAAAGTTCCATAAAACTATGGGAAAAAATTGTACGACAAGCTTCAAGAGGTTATTATTATTTTCAACTCGTTTCTAGAGATGTTTGCGGAACAAGAGTATTCTCACTCTGGAACGATGGAGAAACATTTTTAAAACGCAGGATTGTTTGAAATATCGATAACTTTCGTCATAAATATTTTAAATAACATACGACAAAGTTGACTGTACATGAAGTGAAACGTCAAAGGCGTGAGGCCTCGAAATAAATATTCATTGCTTTTTAACAATGTTAATTGCAGTCTCGCAGTCGACGATCGTTCGTTACAAACGGAAAGAAAAAAAAAAATAAAGGCATTTTTATCCAAAACGAACGAGAAACACCGCGCAGACGGATTGAAATTAATTAACCGCTATTAAAACGCATGGGACAACGTTTGTTTAAGCAAGTGCATAATAAACGATAACCACCGATGAAAGCGTTCGTGCGCACGTTCGAATCGTGACAAAAGTGAAACGCACACACACACACACACACATGGATCGCGATGCAACGTAATTTACCAGCGTGCACATAACTTAACGTTTATGACGAATCTCTCTTTTGCAATCGCTGCGCCAAATCGACGGGCATAAATCAAATTAATACGGTCCGCGTGATGTTTAGCCGCTTCGTAATTCACGGCGGCAAATTAGATGGCGATCTGTAACGAAAACGTACGCAACGGAAAACGAAAACAAAAGAGTAGAAATAAATCGAAATGAATTCAACGAAACTGCACGGTCCGCCGCGGTTCATGGCGAACAGTTTTCAAGGAAAAAAAATTCCTCTTCCGGCGAGGCAAAAGTGTCTCGCGCGGAAGTTAACAATTGAACAAACAGCAAAATGTTTAATCCACTCGTTTCCACGATTTTAAATTTACTTTTGAAATTTAATACAAAAGAACAGAATATAAAAATATTTCCACGCGTGATTATATTATATTATAGATTCTCCATACGTTTCTCTTTCTAAATTCGTATGCCCTCAAATTTTTCCATATTGAGAAGTAAGGGATCTTCGAGTAAATTTGTTCTCGAACGAATGGTTTGTAAATAGAATTAATTAATAAAGATGCTCCTTCTTATAACTTTAAATTGTGATATGAAATTAATTTTCATGCGAGATGATAAGGTTCGTTAACAAATAGAGAATTCATTAATGAAGAAATGGATTTAAGAGATTTCCATGGTTAGGACGTTAATGCGTTAGGATATACTGGTTTGCATCGTTGACTGAGGGTGGAGAAATGTAATTAAAAATATGTAAAAATAAATAAATAAGCAAACAGAAAGCAAACTAGACAAATTAAAATTGTACACCATATCACCAGCAAAAATATGAGCAGACGATCTAATAGTTCCTGCGAGAAACAGTGAATTACAATATTTGCGGGAATTACACTGTTCGCATCCTAAATCGAAGAAACGTCAAAATTCACCGTTGAAAAAATAGACGGCTAGAGACAAGTAACCTAAAATAAAAGTCGTACGTCATTCCACCATTTGCAAGTGGGTGAATTGTGCACAACCGAAGATTGCACGAATGTGAAAACAGACAAATTCTTAAGAACGTATACGCTGCATTCTAAAGTAAATGAAGCAAACATTGTTCAGCGTGATAACGTAAAGGATGTCCACCGATCGATGGAGGTGGGACGAAGCAGAGAGTCGAGCGATCATGCTGATCCTTTTCGTCGGTCGGTAGTATTCAAGCGGATAGCGTGTCGTTATAGATCGAGTATATAAAGTAGCAACGATGAGTCTGTAAACGGCTTTGCGACGAGATCTATAAAGTTATTCGTGCACGTGAGCAACTGCCGGCTAACGGATCGCGTTTATTACGAGCCATGGCGCAACAAAGCACCCCCGACGCGATCCATCTAACCGTTCGTAAGGTTAAGGGGTATTGCATTAATGGTCGCACGGCGATCGCCTGATCGGGTGAGGGTTCGCGGGATATGTTTCCTGCTGAAGCACGTTGACTGACGAACTGATTACGCCGGACGGCGGAATGTGCATCGAGACAGCATAGAATGCGGCTTAAAAATTTATGTTAATTGCCGCGACACAACGTAAATTTCAAGCCGCGACGATGGCGAAGATTTGCATTTAAATTCAGTTACGTGTGGATGGTTTCTTTTTTTACAACGTCATACTTCTAATCGAGCGATTTAAGCTCACAGAGATTTATTAGTAGCTTCTGAATAATTTTATTATTCGAGATTGATGTTTTTACAAAAATGTGAGTATGTGAGCTTTGGCTTATTTCTCAGATACATTAATACAGTTCTAATTGAATGTTATAAAAGTCTATCGGTAGCTCTTACTTTGGATTTGAGAAAGGAATCGTTGTTTAAAATGTTATCCAGAATGGACCTTTTAAACAGCAACGTTATTGTTTCATTCCACTATTCTGAAGATTTGTTAGTAGTCTTTGAAAATGATTTCCAAAGATATTTAAAATAAATAGACACAAATGCATATACATAGAGATTCTTTAAAAATTGATATTACACTTCTTACTGAGAAGCTGTTGAGTTTCTAGGACCAGAATTTTATTTACTTAAAAAAAGGAATATTAGTTAATTGTACTTATTTGCTTCGATTGAAAATCTGGAAATTAATAACTGTTATAAATATTTCCGCAGCGATACAACACAACTGGCAAAAAGAAATGTTCGAAATATAGGTATTCGCGGATACGTGTAATTTTCCAAGTTACTGTTGAAATATCACGTTCACCAAACAAATTCGGAAAAGCCCTCGCAACATTTTATCAATTACGAAGCACGAAATCTGCGGGGGAACACTTGCGCATTGAAAAATCTATATTCAAACCAGAGCGAATCCGTCGCACGAAAATTGTAGTACACTTCTTTCTCTTCCTCCTGCTCTACCACCCTAACCACCCCTACAGCGCAGCGGCGGAAATGCGTTGTGAAATATTTAACCCAGTCTACCCCCGATCACCCCTAGCAACAAACCTCTCTCGCTTATTCTCTCTCTCTCTCTTTCTCTGGCGTTTCTCTCTCGACAGATTCGATGCCAAGCACTGAACATCCGCTACTCTGCATTATTAAATACGCGACACCGACCTCTGGTTACTCTGATTTTATGGGATATTCGTGAACGAAATAACTTGTTTGTCCCTTGCTTTCTTCGTCCCCAGCTATCAATGACTTCGGTTTACCTTCAGGCACGTGTGTGACAACCGTCTGTCGAAATTTTTTCCCACTTTCTTTCCCGACGTGTTGTTGATTAAAAGCGATTCAAAAGTTTGGAGTATGATGGCATTTTGAGAAAGAAAGTAACGAGTTTCTTAAGCATATAAGTTTACAAGTTTATACGATATTTACCACTTTATAATAGAAACTTCAAAATTCGTACGAAATTGGTACTGTCAACGTAGTACAATATCACGTTGGATCATTTGAGACACACACTTTAAAGTTCTCATTTCACAGTTTCAATTCCTATGTATAATAATTGGTCTGCGGATTTCGTTCGTTCGTTTACGGAAAATTTAAATATAAAAAAGTGTACGCGAATGTATTAAAATTAGTGATGATGAAAACAATGAAATAAATATTAGAAATAAAATATTAATCATTTCTACAGTCAAAGGACGTTTGTGTCAACGAATTACCGTGATCGTATATATGTATAAATGATTGGAACGTGGATGCAGTATGTTAGAAGGAGCAAGAAAATGGGCAAAAAGTCATTTAAGTTGAAACGAAGAATACAGTGTCGTCGTGTGGCCGGCAAGAAATCACGAATTAGACGAACTTTCTCAATTACTAAGATCTACCGCATAATTACAGGGAACAGTGGTATATATATATATATATATATATATATATACACGGTTTTATCCGGTTCGTTCTTAATGAAGCTGTGCTTATTAACTCGTCAAACGAACGGGCCGCCTCGACTGACGCCAGTATGCAACTGTGTTGCACGTCGTTGTAAAACTAGGCTTTCATGTTCGACCCTTCCTTATTTATGTCACAGCACGTTGAGAAAGTTTATCAAACACAAGTGCCCTCATAATCGTCCCTAATCGGGACCGAAAGTGAGTGTATTCTGCGAATTGGCATCGAAAGAAAGAACGATAGTCCCAATTCTAAAAATTGACGTGTAAGCGAAATTATTACTTGTCGAATAGTCGAATGACTGTTATTTGATACCATGTATATAAATGTACATGAGAACTTGTCAATTTTACTGAAAACACACGTGAAAAACTCTGATCCAAATTGATCGCGGACTGTGCGTAATAACTCACGCTCGATTGAAGCTATTCGTTGATTACTTTCACATTAATTTACGGGAACAAATCTTCGTCAGTGAGCGTGAGCATCCGCTCGTTACAAACGCACCCTTACGGCAAACAGAAACGCGGAAATAAGGGGTGGGTGGCTCGCAGGTGACTACAACACGCTCGTGATTGATCATTTCCCTTATCGAGGGTTTTATTTAAATTTTTAATTACTCGACCGGCATTCCGCACGATCGATGATAACGGGGCGCGTTTGAATTACGGATTAAGCGTACCGCTCGGCTGCGCGTTTTTTTTTTTTCCTCTCTCCGCATATTTATTGTTGTTTCTAAGGCCGGTTTTACGCAATGCGTAGGTCATATCAGCCATAAATTAACACTGTAATAGGGTTAATGATGACGGTTGGTCAGCAAGTTCCCGTTGCAATTCATTTCGCGTTGCTGCGTATCGCTGCATTTTAAGAGGCCAGCATTCGTGATCCCTGGAAATCAGAATTAATTCGAAATGGCCGGTACGTGAGCGCGCGGCAAACGGAAATGGGCGAATCGGCTTATGAAAAATATTGTCGAACCGGTAGCTTTTCGGCTACGCGACGCACATAAAGTTTTGCAATTCGCGAAAAAGGAAAAAAAGAAAAAAAAAATACAGAAACAAAAATGCACCGCGCATTGGTGTAATTTCAGCGATTTAAATTCATTCTGTCGGCGCTCGTATGTATGTATATGTAAAAGAGGAAAGGGAAAAAGATCTCGTTGCACAGCATAAACACGCGTGCGGAAATTTTTAACTAAATTATTTTTAATGTTATGCACTTTTTTTTTTAGAATTCATACGTATTTCAACGGATACAAAGATATCAACTTTTGAATCAATGATTCATCGAATATTGTAGAGATTAAGAAATTAAAACTAGAATCCTAAACTTTCGACATTTTGTTACATAGTGTGTAGTATCAAAATAATTTGCTTTCTTCATGTAATTTACTGTTAAAATAAATTGTTTTTTATATAATGTATTTCTAATTGTCTGTGAAAGTACATGAGTCTAAAATTTCGAATCAGTGATTTAAATAATTAATAATTTCATTGAAAACCATGATACTGTTAACTAAATACACATTTTTGAATTGAATCTACTAAACCGCACACAATTTCTTTGAAACACGCAGTTTCTTTGATATTTAATCTATAAATTTCCCCTCAAGTCATGCATTACACTGAAATTAATTCCAAGTCATGATTCAGGGCGCTTTCCCGATGACTAACCAGTTTCATTATTCCAGGTTTGTAAGAATTATCACTTGCAGAAATCAAAAATTCTTACAACAGAGTACAGTTATCTTTAAAATGGTTCTCGCATGAAAAAGATTAGTAACTCTTTTGAATATTAAATTTACGTTTTCGATAACTTTCACGTCACATTTTACAAATTTAAATTCGCACAAGAATATCATTATTAAATATTCTCGTTATTGATAACGATCAATTTTTAGTCTATTTTTATTGTAAATACTTTTAACATCGAATGAATATAATTTACAGTAAATTTTTTTTAGTCTAGTTGATTGTCACGCGAATTTTATTATAGCGACTCAAAGAAATTGATCCAATTAGCCTATTTCATTTTTTCGTTTTAATTTATATTGAACGAACCAGACGAAGATAATTTTCAAAACTTTTAAAATCGTATTGTAATACTTACTTCGCGAAAGATAATTCATTTTTCCTGTTTGTAATTTCGTTTAAAGTCTGAATACGTACCAGAAAAGTCACAATACATTGTATCTTAATGTATTATATTATCGTTCAGCCACTGTATGACGATAACTAAATTATTCACATTGTTGAAAATTTTTTAATCTCATTTTAATCACTCTACAAACTATTGTAACATCGATCACGCATAACCATCGTAACAATCAACGTATTACATTGACAATCAATCATTGAACAAAATTTAAGAAACATTATCATTGAATTAAAAAAATAGAGACGAATTTCCAATTTAATTAACATACGTATTGACAATGTGATTTTTATAAACGTATCGTTCGTCCATGTTAAATATTTGCACGCATTTAATGCCACACATATGCAAATACAATCTCATACGATATTCATTACTGAACACGCGGTTCCCAGTTTTATTCGCGGGGTGAAAGAAAGCAGAAAGAGGCGAAGCCAAATCATTTAGAAACTAATCGTTTTTCTGCTTCGTGTTTGTTCGGTTCGCGCGCGATACACATGAATTCAGAATGTATGTATGCACGCTGCCGTATTATCTAGTTATCTACCACGCGACCCCGGCTAAATAGTCATAAACAGCCACCTACCCAAGATAACATACACGGTAGCGCGCTTTGCTTCTAACCGTTCGAGCGTGCGTAATGATATTAATTATTAAAAGCATGGCGACAACAGACACCGTCAAAGCACGTCATCGTCGACGACGATGCAGCACCAGCGTATAGCCCAGATTATTATTCTATTTTTCGTCGCCTGCTGTTTCCTTCGTTCCTCTCTTTTTCTCTCACACACGTCGAGATTCTTTCGCTGGTCAATTAAAGAAACTATATTGATTCTTATACTATATTATTATATATAATTATATATAATATAGAGATACATTATTAAAAAAAAAATTGAGATTAGAAATTATATTAATTTTTCGTACGAATTTTTCGCAAGCCGCAAAATTTTTGCTACTTACGATAATCGATCAATAATTATTTTTCAGCATAATTTCTCCTTGTAGGTGATAATGATGTCGAGTGAATCAAGATATCACGATTGATTGCTCTGTCTACATACAGTATATTTTTACCCTAATTGAAAAAGAAGAAGAAAAACCATTGTTTGTAATTCTTTTCAATTAACCTCGCCAAGTGAGCGGTACCACGTACTCAGGTACGTTTTTCAACCGGTTAAGTGGGAAAAATAAATTTTAGCCAGCTAGGAATCCGGCAAATACTCCATCGCGAGTCGGTTATTAAGGTGAAAAGAAATATGAAGATGCAAAGAAGCGGAGGGAAGCTAATTGCCATTCTCCGAAATTTTCCCCGGAGGAAAAGTTCAACCCTTCAGAGGAGGCCGTACCAGAAGAAGAAAGTTCCTAATAATAGCGGCTTCCTTCGCCTGCGATTCGTGTCGGGGCAGATCTGATAGCCACGAGTTCTCAAACTGGCCCCGCGCTATTTAACAATGGAGCGGACGCGCGCTCGTGCGAATTGTTTTCGCGTGTCCGAATTAAATCTGTCCCATTGACGCGAGTCCGCTGGAACGCGAATAATTTCGCGTCTCATCGAAATTACGCTCTGTGCCGTGTGATTAGCATCCGGTTATGCAAATACCGGATTTATTGTTAACAACTTGTTGATACTTTCAGAGGCGGGCATTTCGGAGCATTTTAAGCTTTCGTTGGAGCGCGATGCTCGCGTTTCGAAAATTTCCCGGTTTAGTCTGACGACCAACGATATCGTCGTCGGTGTAGATATCGCGGCGTTCGGAATTAATTTTACTCGTGAAATATAATGGGATATAAAACGTTTGTAGAGGTAAGTGTTGCTTTAAATTGGTATTAGAACGACGCGTTGTGGATGCATCGAGTTTAAAAAGTAAATTCGCAATTTTATGAAACGGAGTATTTTTATATTTGACGACAGCCACGTAGAATGTTGACAGAAAAAATTTCTAATAGTTCAATTTAAACTTTAAACTTTCTTTTATTCGTCGCTGTAAATAATAATATGCAAATGCAGTACATTTTGATATTTAAATTCATTTTATCGCACAGAAAGGTGTTAAAAAACTTATTGCAATCTGCAAATTGTTTAGCATTTATAGTAATTTATATCTCTGGCATATGTATGCTTATAGTTTTATACAAACTCTGCGATTCTATATATTTCATTCACACGTCAATGAAGTGTCTTTTAAACCAGATTCTACATTCAATTTTCCTAATATTAAATAATGTATCTTCTTCGATTTACAGTTAATTAATTAATAGACTGTTTTTTGTATATTTGTAGGAAATTAGAAGGCACAAAATTGCACATAATACACGTAATATATAAATAATAATATATAATATAATGTATGAAATATTCAATATACAAAATATAATATATAATATTATATTAAATATATAAAATATTTAAAATAGAATACTCGTATATAGACAAAATAAATCTCTTTAATACTCATGAAAATATAAAATTTCACTATCAATTAATTCAGTACCTAGTAGTACAAGTATTACATTAAATGATGTGTAAATACTTTTCAACCACCGTACATAAATTAAATCCCATTTTTAAAATATACATTTACAATTCTATATTATCCTACTTTGCGCATATATCATATTGCATAAAGTAGAATAACCATTTTTAACCTATCCTCCAACCATTCCCTGTCGTACTTAACACGTAAGACAACTTAATCAGACGTGTTGAATCACGCTGCTGACGTACATACATACATACATATCCAATGTCCATCTGAATCGCACGAAGCCGTGGCAAACGCGCCTACATCGTCGATAGATAAGAAACACAGCGGCGATAATTTGCGGAAAGAGTTTTTAAACTGACTCGTTGATGGACCGCTAAATGGCCTTTATACGCCGCGATACCACCGATGCTAATGAGCGACGGCGTAATTACGCTTCAACCGGCGCCAAGTGGAAGCTCTCCGATTCTCCGTCTGTCTTCGTTTCGTTTTTATAGGAATCGAGCCCGTGAGCTGGGAGGGGTTAAGAGTAACCAGGAAATTACGAGCAGCGCGCCGGTTAATGCAATTCCGCAACGCGGCAACTGGACAGCGCGCGAGTCCAAGCCGCCCGTTGGCGAGAGTAGAATAGCGGCGGTGGTGGAGAGCGATGCTATGTCTCCGGCAACCATGGAATTTGGCATTCCGGCAGCCCTGCCTAATTGCTATGGGCCACGCACACGAGGAATTAATAATTAAAATAAAATACAGGCGGCGAACGGTAGTCTCGCGACTCCCCTCTTTCGCTGGTCGGGCGATACTGCTAGGGGTTGGGGGTGAGGAGAGGGGGTGGCGCGGTCAGACGCGGCAGAGCCACCGGATGCAGAAAGGGAGGGGTGCGTGGCAATGGCGGCAGTAGTCGTGCTCTGGTTTTCAGCCCCCGCAGGCAGTAATATACATAATTAAACATACGTGACTTATCTGCTGAAAAATGTTGCGTTTAACACCCGCCCGACCCGGCCCAGTGGCCATGCCCATCCTCCCTCCCCCCCTCCCCCCTCCCCCCTTTCACACGGTTCCCTTTGCACTTGCCCTGTTACAGGCGACTCCGTTGCCATCACCCCAAACCAGAGGGCGCGTGACATAGTGCGCGTGGTTCCCTGCAGATACCGGTGTACCGTGTGTCCGCGGTTTTCCAAATTATTTTTTTTCCTCTACCTCCCGCCCCCAACCCCCTCCTATCCCCGTGCTCGTCTCGACTGCACCTCCTCCCATTTCCTCGACCTCACCACCGTTCTTTCCTTTCCCTCGCTCTTCCTTTTTCCCCGTCCTTTCGCCGTTTCGTACGTACATACCGTGCATCGTGTTTGCGTCCCGCGTCAACTATCGCGTTTTATTAACTGACGCGCAACGTGCCAACGTTGTAGAAAGTTGCGTGAATGTGTCGTTTGCTTCGCCGCCTCGGGGCGACGAGCCTCGGTCTTTTAACGATGCTGACACTTTGCGACTTTGCGTTTTCATTGGATTATTTAGCAGCAGTTTAAAAACAACGGGCGGGAAAACATATTCGCGTTGCGCACGATTCTTTTCAATGATGTAAACACTTTGCACGTGATATTGAAGCGGAGATTGTATAAAGCCAGCCTCTAGTTGGATAATAGCCAGTTGATCAATATTACTTACAGCTTGTAAATAAAATTGAAAATACTACACAAATTTCAGTAATACGTTATATCTGTAATATAATACTATATTAGACTATAATATAGCACAGTATCAGTTGCATTATAGAGCTATAATAGCTTTCGATGCGTGTCTTTACTTTGGATATGTTTCTAAGGCAATTGAAACAAAATCAGATAAGTGGAATATGAAATGTTGACACTGTAAATACAATTAAATTTCCATAATTTATATACGGCCTGCATGATTTATAATAATTTAGGTACTACCATCTAATGTAATATTCTAGTGTAAAATTTTATACCAAATCTCTGTTATTTGATCGAAACAAAGTGTTTGATGATAACTAATTACTAGCAGACATTCTGGTTTAGTAATACAACAGTCGAATATATATAAATTTGATTATGGGGGTATTACTCTTCAATAACCTTTATATTTTTTTAACAAGTCTTTAGTAAATCCAGTAAATTCACCATTAACTCACGTTTGTTTTCGAGGTTCGAAAACTATACTTCGTTTTTTTTTTATCACACACTTTTGATATCCGTCACGAGCGCAAGCAACGTATATTCGGTTCGATGGTCAATTATTTACTTTCGGTAAGTTAGCAAACTATTAGAACGAGGATATGCAAACGATCGTGAAATAAATATGTACCGACCGATAGAGTGGCAATCGCACGTTAAAGAGAATTCGCGTTCGCATATGCACGACCTCAAAGCCTATACTTTCCTCCTTCCGTGCATGTAAATATCTTCTTAGAATATCACGACTCACGTGAAGTCTGTATACATACGTGTGTAATTGATGAATCTATGAATAAAAATCAGGCTTGTTAATCTCGAAAAAATGTCAACATTGGTTATTCTTATACTGTCACCGGCAAAGCAGGGACTAAGAAATGAATTTCAAGGCATTAACGTCCAATACAGCCGTGACTTTTGTCATTGCTGTCTTGGATTGATAATGTGTCGACGCACGTGATGGTATCGGTAGAAATTGTGAATGTATATGTAAAAAAAAAAAAAAAAAAAAATGAAAAATCTCTGTATTTGTTATACAAACATACAGCAGAAAATACTAATTCTAAAGCACTCAACTTTATTAAAGTTATATCTCCGTTGCTACGATGAACGGTTTCAATAACTCCAATTAATTCTAGTTTACAAACGAGACTCACATGAATCGTGAAAAATATACTGGTGATTCTGAAGACAAGTGAATTCTTCAAATGTTGTACATTTGAATTACTATTAGCATATACTTCTTATTATTCAAAATCGTTGTACACTCATCTTATTTCGTGCTATAGTTATTTTATTTCTTCACCACATGTTTGTATCACTCGTTAAAAAATTAAAAAAAGAACACATTAAAGACTTATTATGTTTATGACTCTTTGCGTACTTTATTCTTTTTATTTTTGTTATTTTAATTTCAGAAAGAATAAAATAGTAGTTGGACCAGCAGAAACATATTTCTTAATAAATGTATTGCATTTATTAAAAGTTGCCCTCTTGGTTGATACCATCACATTGGCAGAATAATTTAAAGTCGATCGACACAATTGCCCAATCAAAAGTAGCTTCACGTTATTTTTTCAATCAATTTACATCATCGAATTTTTTTCAGTATCATTCCATCCATTTAAAGTCTACGATTTTATAAAATTCCAAAAATGTGAAACATTCATCCAGATGACATTGTAAATACTTCAATCTCTTGAATTTTCCTAAAATTTTAGCACCTAAATGAAAGTAACACCAATAAAAAAAAATGTTAAACAAAATACTGGAACTTTCGTTTGTATTTTCATATCGCTAAAAATTTTAAGCTAGCCTCCTAATGGGTCAATGAGAACAACGTGAATAAGATTCAAGACTTCGGTTCAACTTCAACGAACATCGCGAACAAGCGTGTATAATCCAATCGATTGACCTATGCTGCGTCGCGACAATCTGATCGCGCTCGCGATTATTTGCAATTTCTTTTCACCGGTGCTCGGTGTATCACGGTGCATCCAATCGAGGGCATTAAATATACCAACCGATGTGTTCTCGATGGTAAAACTGAACACGTCAATTAGCACGATCGATCACTACTTGTTTCGACGATTAATTACCGAGCACGTCGTTACACACTCGACAAGCTCCGTAACCGCGGATGAAATCATTTCACTGTTTACTGCGCTCTCATCTCGAAAACCAAAAGTGTGGCCGACTTGGTGGAGCGCGCGGGGGAGGAGGAATTATCGATCATCCCCGAGAACAAATCCACTCGAGAGAGAGAGAGAGAGAGAGAGAGAACGAGCTCATAACGAGCTTCGGTCGTCACACGCTATATAGGAAGGGAATAAACCACGCACGGTTGGAGTCGATGGGACACCGTTTATTTCTTATTAGCCATTAATCCATATTTCACACAGTCGACGATACCCGTTTAAACATTTCGTACCTACGTATGGACGAACTACAGCCTGTCACCAGAGCGTGAGTTTGATATATTCAAAGGAAAACGATAGCTTGAAATAATATCTTGTAGGAAGTGATTTATTTATTAAACTATGTTTGTTTAAGAGAAAACATAAATCACAAAGTCTATCATACTATAATTTGCACAAATGAAGTAACTTTGAAACTATGCGTCTAATGAGAAATTGTTTAAAGAATATAATAAGAAGTTGTATTTGTTTTAAGGGAGGCAAAGTATGGTGTATCAATTTTTGGTGGGTTTCGAAATTTCCAAAGTCATCTGTATTTTTTTAAATTAGACTATATTTTTGTTACCACAAATCCAAAGAGTATTAAATTCCAAGTGAAAAAGTATTAAGCTTCAAACTAGTTCCAATGGTTAAAGAGACATTAATGTTCCATGGACGTTGATTCAACATCTCTCATCCAACGGGGATTATTTGATGCCCAATAACGTAAATTCTGTAAATATTACATTTTCTGAAGAAAAACTTTCATTAACACTTACTTGCTGGCAACTCCATTCGGCAAATTCCACTCCATTTTGAAAGTTGGATCCCTGAAGCTTCTGATGAAGATGTAGGTGATATGAGCATGAAAGAATTCGAAGTACGTTTGATCGACTAATTTTGGATTGTCGAGAAATCTGTCGTGTATTAACACGTGGATTGTGTTCTACAACTTGAAAGACAGCAACAGCAGTTTCTTCATTGGTACTACTTCTGGTACGGCGACGTTAATAACACTGAAGTTGCCAGTTTCTCGTGGTACAGTAATCTCTTCGTCGCTATCCCCACCAATTCTTGAACTTGGGATTATCTCACCGTGCAACCTATCGAAGGTTCACTTGTAAGATAACAACACTGACGTTTATAAACATTGTCGAATCCTCTGACAAATTATCGAGACAAAATATTTTCTCAACCACTAGGTTTAAAACCAATGTGGCTTAATATCTTTTTATTTGGAATTTAATATTCTGTCGATTTTTAATGAGAAAAACATATGGTCCAATTTAAAAAAATACAGATAATCGTGGAAATTTCGAAATCCATAAAAAATTCACGCCACATTCCTTAGAAACCATACAATTTTTCAGTAGACGCATAATTTATAAGATACTTCAGGTGTGCAAGTTATGCGAATCACCCTGTAATTGGAGTGTACAAATAATTATAATTAGAGTAAATTTCATTTGTTTTATCATTTTTATTATGATAATTGTGCATAAATTTTTGTAAGATTATGTTTTTGATTTATTTGTATTTGGTCAGTGTTAGCGTAAGAAGCATTGTTAATATTTTAGAAATGCATCTATTTTAACTAACTAAATTAATTAGGATCCGTGAAATGTCCGAGATATTTCTTGTTTATTTGAAATTTGATATGATACATGATCTTCTATGTACATACGTCTCTTCATTCTTTCTTTCAATACATAATTCAATGTTATCATTCAATCAGTCATGTGTCTAATTATTCATTCAGTAAATAATTGTGTACTTCCCAACAGCTTACATAATCGATCAATTCAACTATGTAGAAGTTATTTCGTAAGACACTGTGTTTGTGAATATGGAGATGATTGATAATGTTAACTGAAAAAAATATTCTTCTCTTCGTTTAATTTTAAGATTGTGTCCATCTAACTGAATGTGTTAACCTTTAACTAAGAATATATTCAATCAATTGCTGAAACATGTGAAAATTTTAGAAAAACTTCCGGTGTCTTCACACTATGCACATTCTACAATAATATGTGTATTTAATCTATAAATTTTAATTTATGAAAGTATGTATTTAATCAAAACATTGATCCCACAACTATGGCACGTTCACTTTTAATAATGCGATAGAAACCTATTCTGAATCTTATTGAAACGACTTCATCTCTTTTATTTATTCATCACGTTAGCCACTTTAAACCTCATTATTATAGATATTAATGAGATTTTAGTTGTTTCTATAAAAAAAGAAGGATATTTTAACTATTAAAGTAAAAGTTCTTTCACACGAGAACACGATCTGTTCTGTTCAATAAAAATCATTGTTTCGCATATCATACAAGACAGTTGATTTTGCTCAAAGGACAATTTCATTTTCGCGAAATAAATTAATCCACGGTATTCCCCTGAAAGCGACGCAGAAACGACACCGTGTCGCAAAATACGTCGTCGAAAGCATATTACGAACGACACTGCGTGGCGAGATATTTCGTCGAACCATACTGCGTGGCGGGATATTTCGTCCTAGGGATATTTCAGCAACCAGCAATAATAGACGCATGACCGATGAGAGGAACGTGCGCGCGAAAGGCAACCAACGGCGGCGGATTTCTTTCTTCTTTTTTCTTTTCTTCCCGTGTGACCTAAGAGAAACCGGGGTTTTTTTTTTCTCGAGAGGTTTTAACAATGCAACAGGGGACCTCGACTATCTCGGCCAGTATTTCAGCGCGATACCAGTCTGTGACAAATAGCTACCGATGTAATGAATATGAAACGTAACCCCCGACTCGCTCGCTGCCTGTAACCCTTCCACCCCTACCAATCCACCGTGCACTATGACGTATAACGTTGTACACAGTAGTGCGAAGTTGAATCAAAGCGTTCCTTTGTGTTTCGAATACTTAATTATATCACTATTGCTCTGCGTTACAACTTACATAAATTTAATCTAGGACCGTTCCGATGGAAATACGTGTAATTCGTAACGGTTACGTCGTTGAAACATCGAAATTTAAATATTGGCATAAATGTACAAATTTATGTATGTGTGTGAGTGTGTGTGTATATAGATTCTTTTAATGTCAAGTTTTCTAATAAATTATATAAAATTGTAAAGTAGCTACAAAAAGTATGTGTGTACATTAAATAATTGAATCTAAGAATTACCATAATAATTAATATGTAATATGTAATAATATAATGGTAATTAATTAACACGCGTGTGTTCAAGTTTTGTGCAATAAATTGCTTGGGACTGTTGCTGTTGTAAATGTAAATGATCTGTGAATGTTATGTAAATGTAAATTATCTGTGAATAATCAGATAAGGTTAAATAAGTAAGTTTCTCTCGTGCAACGGATGCTTAATAGTATTATAAATAATGGGTATTGTATTTATTATAGCATTTACATACCAATTAGTTAGGTAAATTTCACATCAGTAAGCATGAATATTTTCACATGACTACAAGAATCTGATACTATGAAATGAAATATAGAGTCCGATAAAAAATAATTTATTGGATCAAGGATACATTTCTCAATTACTTTACACATACATAAACAAACTTATCTATACTTTTTCCATTTGTTATACCTAATATTTCCAAGTAATTTTAAGTGTTGAATTAAGCTGGAATAATTTGCTTCTGTTTCTAGATTCTAGATTATCAAGATTTAAATTAAAACGCCTAAGTTTCTTGTAATCGTCTGAATTATTTATTATATACGTATCGTTAAATAAACCAATGACCATTATGTTATACAAATAAAAAATTATTACACTGCAAAGGAAACAACTGCGAATACTTCGACAGGTATAGAATATTTAATGAAAGAAGATCGTTCATAATTCACGTTAAAACGCGTCGCGTCGCGTCAAATAAATAAATCACTATCGCGCAAATGGAAAATTGTTACATTGTAAAAATCAGCCACGAGATACCTCAACGGATAAGAATATTTAACGAAAAAGGCGCGAGGATCGTTCGTAATTCGCGTTGGAACGCGTCGTGTCGCAAAGCGAGATCATTTTCATGTTCAAAGGGATGCATCTTTTCGCGTTTCGTTGCATCCCTAATCAGCACAAAGAACGCGTTTGTCGCTCTACGACGTTTAAAGAATATGACAACGCTCTCGTTGCGTATAATTCACGACTACACACACACACACACACACAGTCTCTCTCTCTCTCTCTCTCTAATTCGCGCGCGTGTCAGCGCGACGAAACTCGCGCCACGCGGGTCTAAGCTGTGGATTTTTCGAATTAATATCCGCTTCTTATTTGCGCATGCCGCGGGTAACAATTGTATCAGAGAGTACGCAGGCAGCCGTGGAAACAGGTGGATACAGGTAGCTTTAGCTACGCGCGTAGCGACGTTTTTACGCGACGAGTGTACGAAAGGATTATCCCGCGACAAATGAACAAACAGCCTGGCGTTGCACCCTCGCCGTTACATCATTCCCAGTGTTTCCAACGTGTTGGAACCGTTGTCTTCCATCGCGATCTCCCTCCAGCCCCGCACCTATCGCTGCTTCTCACTCCAACCCGTGGCCCTCGTATATACCTACCCACGTATAACCGCGTATGCTAATTACCCGGTTGACTCAAGTAAACCCCTATGAAACTGCAAGGGTTGCGTGGCGTCAACCCCGTGCTCTATACCCACATCTAACAATAGCTAACGTCGCAGTTTCCACGCAATTAAATTTCCACTCGCCTCTACTCTACTGCACGACCCTTCCACTCCCGTTATTTTTCTATTTTATTGCTGGCAGACCCAGCGCGCCCACGACGCCATTCGATACCAACTTTTCGAATAGGAATCGTTTCTTGTTACGGGATTAAGACCCGTTAGCCGGGATGGGACAGCCGTTCCGGCGTTTACGA
Organism: Tetragonisca angustula; assembly: GCA_036937485.2. Taxonomy (NCBI): domain Eukaryota; kingdom Metazoa; phylum Arthropoda; class Insecta; order Hymenoptera; family Apidae; genus Tetragonisca; species Tetragonisca angustula. The sequence continues at coordinate 797,102 of JAWNGG020000063.1, read as the reverse complement.
GCATTTTCGGGAAATTCGAGCGTTTGAGAATATTTCTGGAGATTTCGGAAGTTTTTACGAGCGCTCGAGAGTTTCGAAATTTTTAGAGCTTCGAACGGGAGCTGTCGCGCTACGTTCGCGGCGATACGATTTATAGTCTTTGTCGAGCCAGAGTTGACGGTTGTAGCTGTTATAGGCGTTATGCATAGGCTGACTAACAGTCGATGATGGTATTAAATTGATGTTGGATTTCGGAACCTTGGAACGTCGTTGCGACATTTGTGAATATTCTATGAATTTCAAAAGTTCTGAACGATGCACCGACAATCGATAACGAATTCAGTAGCAAGCTGAGTTTTGTTAAATTCAGTTTAACATCTGCTTCTATTCTATAATTGCGTAACAATTCAACTATGACACATGCAATTTTTGCTGAAAATATTTAAATTCGTAAACGTTTTATGGTATCATCTTTTAAAACTAGTATTTTCTTTTTATTTTCAATGTTAAATGTAATAATTAGACGACACAGGAAGAAATGTGTTAAATATATTTTTGTCAATTTCTTACTTCAATATCGTTTCAAAAGAATAATTTTATGTAAAACAGTTAAAATAACGTATTGCCTTTCTATTGAAACTTTGTACAAGCGAAAACAAACAATATTTTGATATCAAAATTATTATAATAAATCTATAATGCATATAACATAATAATATAATAATATATATAATATATATAATTACTATAAAAAGTATTATAACAAATCACAGAAATTTTCGAATAAAGCAAGTTTCAAAATTCTTATCAATAAAAGTACTGTATGATTGAACTTGATTATTCCAATTTATGTCACTGATGAAAAACCAAAAATTTATGTCGCAACAAGACGATGAATCAATCAAAACCTGCAATTGGGTGGATACAAATGTTTCTCTGATTCACTGTACGTAAAAGGTGGGAAAGTATACATACGTGTATCGCTTCGACCCCAAAATCAAATCAAAAGTTTGATGATTTTACCACTGAATTTCCAAACAACGTAGAAACTCGAGTCAATTTATAATATATTCCCAATGAACGAACGCTGCAACGAAAGAAATTACAATGTAACACGATCGACCTGAGACTTATTACGCCAGTTCCGTAGTTTCGTTCGCTGCCACGAGCACCGAAATCCAGCGTGCACACGCCGGCCATCCAGTATTTACGGCGAGCGTGCACGGTTGAAGCACATGTGCGTTCAATCGAAAGAAATAAATTAAGTAAATCCAGCGCGAGACTTTGCGACAAGCCCCCCAGTACAGAGTGATTGATCGAATCTCGCGAGCGCGCGCAGCGCGACGTGTCACGGGCCGTTTTGATTAAATGGATTTTTTGACGAGCGTAAATTATCTGAGACAACGGCGCGTATAAGAGGCTTATCTCTTATCAGTCATCCCCGGGAACACGGGGCGGCGTGTTACACGAGCTAAGCATTTTCGATGGCGGCGCGTCGTATCGACGTTCCTTAACACGCGATATTCACGTGATACGCGATCGCTCGTTCGTACGTTTTTTAACAATACACGTACGTATGTAACAGCCGAATTCCCACGGATTCCTCCCGACTCGCGTTCGCTGCGAGGACACCTGCTGCGAGATAAATGCACGGGCGGCCGCGGCGCCCGAATGAAATTTATGTCAAAGATAATTGTCACATTGCCGCGACGTCAGTCAAGTTTTTTCGACCGTCAGCCACGGTCGAAAAAATCTCCGTTGCCTCCCGTTGCGCGGATGTTTTCCACCCCCCGAGCACCGACCAGCTCGTTACCAGCAGAATCGCCACCCCCCACCTCCTCCCCTGGTATCAGCACGTGATCGAAATTAAACCTAGTGCCTTGAATCCGGCTTTCGCGAAATTTTGGACATCGATCGTTAACCGCCTCGCGACCACGAGACACACAGAAGAGCGTAACTAGACCACTAACGATAGGTTTGGCACATGAATTCTTTCGAGTCCGTCCTCATTAACAATAACAAACTCGTGTGACGACAATAATTAACTCTCGCGCGTGTTGGGTTCATCTGTATGTATAGCGGCGAATGGCAATTTATAATATAATGTTGCTGTGAATGAACTTTACATTTTTTTTTTGGGATGAAGTCACGTAATTGTTAGAGAAACATAAATTTATGGTGTATCAACGATGTTCATTAGTCCTTACAAAACGTATATTTTGATTCATATATGATATATATAATTTATAAAAAAATATATAATATGAATTCTAAATACATTTCCATTTTATCACTCTAAAGAAGTGATGTAATATGACGTTAATTTATGTGAATGGCTCCGAATCGAATCTCGTGATATCATCTTTAAGAAAATAAACATATACTTGTAAATACAATAAGATTCTAATATATGTATATGTTTCACACTTTGAGAAAGTATTAAAAAATTTCGCTATTACGTCTGTTTGAACTTGAGATTCATTCTGAAATTTACTGAAACCAACTGTGTCATTCGATGATTAATATTAACACTTTGCGATTCTGATAATTTATTCTAGTTAAAAAAATCTTGGAAAAATTCATCTCTTTTTGTTATTTAAAGTGATTTTAGTCTATTAATGATAATAGTTGTTTAATGTTCTGTATAGTATAAATTTGTGTCTGTATAGTTTAAATTATTCATAATGTTCATGACGAAGAAATAATCTATTCTACACAAATTACGTGCGTAATATTGTTTTGTAGAATCTTGTCTATACATTGCATTCTTGTCGTAACAATGAAAAAATGATGAAAAGAATGGTTTTCAACTAATTATCAAAACCATTGTTATTACTAATCCACTGTATAGTTTGATTAACAAAGTAATTTTCAGAAACATATAACAAGTACGTTGTGTCGTTTGAAGTACCGATATTATTGAGTTATATCACTTGTAAATCAAATTTATGACACACGCGCTACTTGTAATCTCACAATTCATAAAATATGTTGGAAAGTTAAATAGTGCATGCAATATTAATAAAATATACTTCTATTTAACCGAACCTTGCGTGTTTCAGGCTTGATCTTCACAAATTCCTTTCGGAGAATTTCGTCGCGAAACTTTTTATCTAAATGACCGAAACGAAGAATTCCCTGTAATGTTACGAGAAGATTTTCGAAGCCTGCGTTCACGTGATTCGTCCTCATAAACCGCGCCATCGACCTTTCCTTCTTTAACGAGATAAGAAATAGAATCCTGACTGAGAAGAGCTCGCGTGTCTCTCATTAACCTGACGCGGCGCACCGTTTTTCTATGGCAGCCTAGGCAAATAGTTGGAGCGGTAACTCTCGAACGAGCAAGACGACAGTTAGAACTTTGCATCAGATTCGCGTCGCTCACTTTAACTCCGTCGCAGTTTGAAATTGCTCAATGATCCGTCCAGAGAATTGTCCTTAAAGTTAAAGATTATCCTTGTCGCGCTCTACGTTCCCGCTCCTCCTCCGCCCGAGCTGTTTCACTGCAGTTAATTTTTTTTTCGAGTAAAATGTGCTTTTAGACATTTATACGTTTGTCACACGAGTATTATAATTTTACTTTCCGATTTTGGAGGTAATTGTGAATTGAACGAAGAGTGTAATAATTATTAACTTTTTGCATTTAGGGTTGATTTCTTCTTAGTTTGAGAGAAGAATTGTTCCCTATTAATTGCTAATAATGGAATGATTTTGTTGGAAAGAACGTGATGCAGTGAAATGGTGAAAGTTCGAATTTTTAATTTAAATTTGAATTTCAAATATTTATTTACATTAATAGAATCGCAAGTTTTATTATAAAGATTATACTCTCAAACCAAATTATAATTGAAACGATAACTCAATTAATTTTATAGGTATTACTTACGTTTCGTAGCATTTAGATCTTTAAAAAATGTTTTCTTTCTTGTACTTGTATTAATAAAAATTACAGAATAAAATAGTCAAACTAGAAAGGATTATTAAAAATAAATAAATAAATCCCGGATAAGTATTTCGATCTACAAAATAATGTATACTGCTGTGTTGATAACGATAATGAACTAAATTAATTTTACAACATCTAAATCTTTAAAAAACAAATATCTCAATAAATTCGATAAAATCAATGGAAAACACTGTAATTATTGCTACAAATGATAATGATAGTGAACTACATTAATTTTCATTTTAATTAAAAGATTTTACAACAAGACATTTCACCCATTTTACAATTTTTAGTACCTTCTTTCTATATCCTTAACGAAAGCTACGTAATGAAATGGTCAAATTAAAGAGAAGTATTGTAATGGAAAAAGAAGCGTATCACGTAATTAAATTCTTCAACGAAATTGCTACATTGAACAAAAAAAAAAAAAAAAAGAAGAAACGTGCTCAGAGTGGTAGAACAAATATTTGCACGCTTTTAACGGTAACATAAGTATCACCGGAAAGGTTATTTCGCTTCGAAATTCCCGCGAAGGACGTTTTCATGGTCTTATGGTCAAGCAGACAATTCCAGTTTTCCATTCGCAGCAATTTTCTCGAGTAGCTACGTATCTATTTCGAGCCCTGTGGGATAACGTTTAGAGAATTGCATTTACCAGAGGTCCGCTCATGTGTGCACGGCTTCGCGCACGCTGTGTATTGCAAATTTGTAAACAGCGATACACTCGGTACACTCGGCATTTGCGATTAGAGATAAATTTGTTAGTTAATTAATGCCTGCTACAACAAAGCGATTAATTGAATTATCAGTCAAATTATACTGCGTTTAATGTTGTGAAATGATCAAAGCGATATTTGGGCCAACAACCGCAAATGCCTACGGAATAAACCCATTAAACCATGTGTACCTTTTGATTATGAATATTCTGTGTCTCTGCCGCGGGTGTTTTTCACGATTTATGGCAGCCTCGCGCGACACAAAACTATGTTATTGTCTACGTTAAATAACGTGAAAATATGTCGTATGGAACATATTATAGATATTATGGTTGTAAATTTGTTTATTTGTAATTCGTTATTATTTGTAGTTAGAAAGATATAAAAGACAATGAGTGATAACACTGAAGTGTTATCACAGAGTTTTCTAAAAAAAAAGATGAGATTTATTTATGTGTTTATTTAGAATACAGTATAAACAAGTGTGACGTAAATTTTTGATTTCCTTTGGTCCACCGCTGTTGTATATATTGTTTTGCTATGCTACAACGTTTAGAAATAAAGAAAATTAGTAAATCTGAGATATTTAATTAACTGACTGTTACTATTACTATTACTATTCTCTACAGAGATATGCTCACACACTCACGTCAGCTTTGCTATGCTACAACATTTAGAAATAAACAAAATTAGTAAATCTGAGACATTTAATTAACTGACTATTACTGTACTCCAGAGATATGCTCGAATATTCACATGAATCATATTTAATTTTTCAATAAAGATTTCCTAATAAATATTGATATATTCATTTCATTTTCTTTTTAATTAGTAAACGTATTTAATTAAGATATAACAGAGGTGATAAAATAGAGTGTGAAATTAATAGAGTTACGTATTACAATTTTTGCTTGATCTTTAAAAGAAAGAAAGGAAAGAAATTGCAAAAGAATGTCTCAAATCAGTGAAAATAAAGCGAAATATTTCGTCATTCTCAATTTCTCGAACGAAACTACTCGTTAAATATTGACAGCACAATGTTGACGAAATTCACAATGATTAAACACCGTTAAATTAAACCTGTCGTCCATGTCGTACAAATGTAAAAAATCTACAAATGTCGCGCTCACGTTCGTTTTCTTCGACATAAGCTGTTTGTACGTAATCTCCACTATCAGTTCACTCGATCGCATTGTCTCGATAGGGTGTAATTGCTTTGGCTTCGATTTAACGGTACCATTTGTAAGGCAGGCTGCTTTCATAACGTTACTCGACTCCGATTCCGGAAGGGAAAATCGCGAAGATCAGGTTGACTAATAGGCGAAACCGTTCGTACTACGGGGGGGTCTAGCCTCTAACCGTCCTAGGTGGCATCGATTTTCAAAGCGTACTTGAACCTCTTTAACCTCTCTCGTGGTCGATCGATCGAGCGAGTGCCTGTGACGAGGGAAAGGTGCGAGTTTAATGAGCGTTGGTATTCGATTTGATACGAGTGTTGGTCTACCTCTGATCGCCTTGCCTCGTACACTCGCGAGCGAAACGGCGAAGTTAACGGCGAAGAACCGGCGCAGTGAGAAATTTCAACGGGATAGGGTAATCAATGAAAGATGGAATGGACAGAAGAAACGGAAGTTGCTCGATTAATGATCGTATTTTGGGGTCGACAATCTGTATACCGTGTATGATATCGAGAAATATGGAAAGTGATACATAACGAATGATCAAATTAATAAGTAAGCAACGAGAGAGATTTACTTTGGATTGTTATAGTTGGAGATAGGATAGATTTACTTTGGATTGTTCTGGTAGGATAAAAGCTTTGTTTGGGACGGAATTAAGTATGTTTTTGTTTCATCGAAAGTCTTTCAATGTTAAAACATTTTTTAGAAATTAATAAGGCTTATATTGCGTAAACGTAACGTTGTCGAAATTTTACAATAGAATGACACTTTAATTCTGAAATAAAAAATAACGATGATGAAGAAAACAAAAAAAATCACAAATGGAAAGTGACGTTAATGTAGTTAGTTAGTAATGAAAATTGTTGTATTTTGTATATATTAAAGTACCCATACCAATTGTACAGTTCTTTTCATAATTTCTGTTTTGATTAACCAGTGAACAAATATAAGAAACAACATCTTAGACTCTACATAACCTTAACTCGTAAAATCTAAAAATCACGAAATTTAAAATTTACAGGCGCAGGTTCGCAAACTTCCGCGACTACCTGATTATGTATATTTCTACCAGCAAGAAACGTGCTAATGCAAACTGTGCAAGGGTCAAAGACCTAACGAAATATTATACCGAGAAGTCTGGAAGAAAATCTCGGGAACATCCCGACGCTGTAAGGGAGAGACTCGACTCTTCTCTACAGTGACACTGAAGAAATTTTAAACCTCCCGGGGAGAATACTGGACAACAAGATACTCAAAACTTTCTTACACGCTTATGGATATTGTACGCCGATTCTTTTCTAAACGATAAAGAAGAAGTGCCGTGAGGGGCGAAACGTGAAGAAGAAGAAGAAGAGAAAAGAATATGATAGGACGAGACGAAAGAAGTGGAATAGAGAGAAACGAAAGAAACGCTGGAATATCCAGGTGTTTTAGACGACTGTTGCCTCGTGAAGTTACACACACAGTGCATTTCGAGTAAAACGTGTTAAAAACAGGCGTGTACATTCTTCCACTGGATAATGGTTGAAAATATTAATCTACTAATTGAATTCACATCAGCTGTTAAAGTACTTACAAACGGTAGGACACAAAGTCCTTCTACGTCAAGTATTCAAATCACTCGCAGTAATTGTATTCCAAATATGTGGGACGGGCAAATTCTGGGAAAGGGCCCAGAACTTTCTCCAGTGCCCAAACAATTGATGTTCCAAGTGGTGTACCATAAACTGTAGAGAAAGTTAGGCCTGAGACTTGGGATTGTTTATGGCTAGCTCTCCAGGTCTAAGGTTTAAGATATTAAGAGTGTGGATACGTTTGTGTGGATGTGTGTATGAATGACAAATTTTTGTGCAGATGAGGGAAAAGAGCGGTGAGTGTCGACAAGTCAGAAAGAAGACAGTGAGTTGAGAGTTGCGAGTCTAGCGAGTTTATCAATTAAGAAAATAGTGTAAAACGTCACTTTATAATCATCATTAAACAAATTTTCTTTTATTTAACCAGAAATAAACAACTATCCTTTAACAAAATTCCTACAAATTGGGGGCTCAGCCGAGATTTCTACAAATATAAATATTTCAAACAACTTTGAACATTTTAAATACACGTGTAATTGTATTTAAAATTTAAGGTGTGCATCAACATATGTAAATACACAATGAATCTCCAACATACGTACACGTTCGCTCGCAAGCACGTGTATGCACAATACTATCGCTACTATAAGGAATGCTTGTACACCATGACCAGCGTTAACGGCTTGGCGGCCGAGAGAAACCACGGTGCAAACGTCATCGAGTACAGTGAGGGATTATGCGTGGAAAGGGGACTGGGATGGCTAAAGGGAAGCCGAGGAGAGAGGAGCGTGCATACATCAAATCAAGGAACTTGAGAGATCGACTACAACGTCAGAGGAACTCGTTCGTGACACGCGGTGACGTTTGACGTGATCTATAGCTACGAAGGCACCGCTTGTCTCTATTCATCACCCCCGTATCTACTGACCTAATAATGAGTAATTACTTGATAATTCCAAGGATTAAACGATCACTTTTGTTTCGTCATAAACGTTGGATTATACGTCTTGTTGTTCATAAACGTGTTTAGTTATTTATGTATTAAAGGAGTCTTCTCTTTGATTGAAAATGTTCAACGAACGAGATATTAATGATCAATAACAATGGAGTTCGCATATACAGTGGATCGTGCAAGTTTTCGAATATTTCTCGTGGATGAATTTTCATGTAATGATATGTTACAATAGCATTCGACTGTGTCGAACCGAATGAATAGGGTATACACATTGTATGTATTTCGAAACGTAAATTTGTGAATTAGTGTAAATCAGTAACTCGAAGGAAAAAATTAATCTGTAATATACTTGTTTACATGACGAGTTAGTATGCTTGTTACTTTTGATTTATTAGTGAAAAATAAACAAAAGAATAAATATAAAAAGAATACAAGAAGAATATAAGAAAAATGACAAAAGAATAAATACGACTATATTATAATTAGACTGAGGATTTTTATGCATTCATACAGAAACAGAGATTACAATATTAATGGTATTACAATATTTACTATGCGAATTAAATTTTTATCTCAATCCACTTTTCCAGTAATATTCATCGAAGTAAACGTGGAAGTGCATAAAATTCCGCGCACTGATTAAATGTTTAATACTTTAATTACTAGAAACCTACGTCATACAGAATAAAACAAATTAATCAACGATAAGATGATAAGATTAACAAAAAATATTAACATTTCCAAGAAACATTTTTCACTCTGAAATATATTTTCTCTGCTTCGAGAAACATTAATACGTCTCCAATATCTCCAGAAACACCTCGAAATTTCTTCCATTTGTATAAATACCAAACTTTCAAATCGTTCTTCCCTAATGACGGCCATTAAAAATGTACACGCGTACCGAGCAAATTTACAAGAAAAGAATATTCATCGGTTGTTAAACGTTAATTAACGAGTGGCCGGCTGAAAGAGGGAAGTTTTCTCCGGGATCGCCCGGCGGATTAAAGAAGGAAAAACAAACGAGACGGTGGTTCAGAAAACAAGGGAGTGGGTGAGGAGGAGGGGGTGGGGCAAGGGTCGGTAAAGGAGCCCGGGATAAGGTTGCAAGACCCGTTGTATGTTTAATTAAGAAAAAATCCCATAACCCGCTAATGGGCGTAACGGTGTCGCCGAAAAAGAACGTAGGCACCACAAAAGAATAGAAGAAAGTGCCCCTCCCCCCTCCCCCCACCTGTGCTTCCTGGATTTCGCCCCGGCTACGAACAAGCCTCTGCCCTTAATTCCGTAATACGAATATATGCACGTACAGCGGCGGCGGCAGAGGGAAAGAGGAGCGGGCGGGTAATGCACGCTCGTCTAAGTACAGTCTGTAATTATGAAATAACCCCTGGACCCTCTTTACGCTTCTATTATCATAGCTTTTTACGCCAGCGCGCGGGGGAGAAACCACGACAAATTTTTCCGTAGGTAGCGGAGTCGCGCGCTCGAAAAGTCGTTCTCCATTTTTCTCGTTTTCGCTCTCCATTCCCTGTGTACGCTGTGTGTGTGTGTGTGTGTGTGTGTGTGTGTGTGTGTCCGGGAAAGACCTTCGCGTGCTCGGTCGCTGACAAGCCATCGCGTCATTGTTGGCCACCGCCGCCTCGTGTCCTCTCGTTAAACGCCTTTTTCCTTCCAGCTGCGAACGAACTTTCGGGCCGCGCGACTTTTTTCTCTCGGATTTAACTAGATTCTCCTCTCCGCGCCGGTGTTTATCATGCATCCCATCGGGAATAAAGTGATACACAACCGCGTTCGTGGCCGGGAGCAGGAATCTGCAACTTTCGCAATTTTACCGAGTTACATTCGTTTGAATTGCATCCGTCTCGCGTAATCCCCCGTATAATTTTCGTGTACAACACCGGGCAGCTTGAGGCACCCGCTACGTCACTGCCCGTTAATGGTCCCCGGTGAAATCTAGGTTCGTTAGCCTTGGTAGTCGAGATTGATTTTTCGTCGTCGGGAATTGTGAAGAATCGGTTTCAAATCGATTGTGCATCACGTACGAAATGATTTCACAATCTCATTACTACCGTGTAAATTCGTTCTTTGCGTTTCCAGTGGTGATAAATTATGTCTGCGTGTAATTTCTTCAGGCACGTTTCAAAAAAAATGAAAATGCACAGAGATCCCATCCGAGCAGCTGAATTATTAACAAGCTATCAAATATATTTGAACAACAACCGTAGCCAACGTAATAGTCCGTGATGAAATCCAGTAATCTTTCCTGGTTGTGGATTTAGTTAGAGATTTCGGTAGCAGACGGTTACACAAGCTCATCGGGCCGCTCCGATTGTTGAATAATTTATGCCGACTTTGTTGAGAACCGCTGCGCCGCAGAGACCAAGCATCGTGCATACGCGATAAGACAAAAGCAATGTATTCTCCCGTCTGGTATTGCTCGCGCGCGGGCAACGTGCAGGCCCGCGGGAAAAATCATGTATGCACGAGGGTAGCACCAGAAATATGCCTTGATAAATAATAACCGAAGAAAAACAAAGTTTCGCGAAATGTCGACGAAAAAATTACCATTTGTTTCGCCTGCCGCGAAAGCAAAACATCCGCGAGCAGCGCCGACCACTCGTGTTCGCGTTTCAAGCAATCAGATACATGCAGTGTTATTTAATGTGTGCTACTGTTCCACGGGTTTATATTTATCTTGTTTTACAGGTACACATACAGGAAAACTGTTGCGCAAGGTTTTCCATTAACCACGTTCTACAAGCGGTTTTCCGTCTATATTCATCGTTCAGAAATTCAGCTGGAACTACATTTATGAAATGACCTACCGACAAACGCTTTCGGCGATTGAATTTCGTATTTCGTTCGAAGGCTAATTGCGAAATTTTCCAAAGCTTCGGGGATCTATTTTAATCCGTCTCGTGTACTACGCCACGCGAACGTAATGCGTAATTCGGCGTGGATATGAAAATTTTATACGATCGGCAATATTTAATTTGCATACAGGTAATCGCAGAAGTTTACAGATATCCGACTTTCAAATATTTAATGAAAAGGAAAGAGATACTTTCACGAGGTTTTGGATATTTTAACGAATATTGGACCATTTCTAAGATGACGATAATGTTTATATAAATAAATATAGAATGCGATATTTAGACACAGAAATTTAGACAATTAGCTCATGTAGAATAAAGAGAATAAAGTTTTCTACTTTTAATGTAAACATGATAATTGTGTAATAAGCTTTCACGACTTAGTTGTCTCTCAGTAAAGAAATATGAGAAACATCTTCAATTTTACAGAATGTATTTAATTTTAATAAATAAGTAATTTAACACCTGTACAATATTTAAAATCCCTGTTTTTCTTTAAATATTTAAAAATTGCAAATGCATGCAGAGTTTTCTGACCGATTATATATTTCTGTAGTTAGTCTGAAGAAAAATATTCTCAAATAATCGAAAGTTGCTTTGTAAAATAATATGTTTATAAATTGTTTCACTGAAGTCTGTTCTGACTTGTTCGTATTTCACATTAGATTTAAATATGATCCAAACAATGGAATGACGGAAAGAATGATAATTATAGAAACCTTTAATTCTAATTATTTCAATGACAGAAAGAATATTAATTATAAAAACATGGCGAACCTGTTACATGGAAACTAATATCACAGTTCAAAGTAAAAGACTAAGAGAAAGTCTGTGTAGAAATATATGTACGCATTGATCAGTAAGTGGTAAAAGATGTCTATGATCAGACGCTCTTCTTACGTACGTATCGAAATCTGTTATATTGAAACAAATATCAATTTTACAACATTTATATGCTTATAAACCGTTTTCCACTTAATTCTCTACCATTATATTTTTCACTGAATTTATTTTTTGGACGATGAAATTTAAAGCCTATTGCTAAACTAAATACTTGTATCAAATGATATAAAATTCTTGTATCAATTTGTGTCAATTAATAAAATACTTGTATACTAAACTAAAGTATTAATACTAAAATCATTGCTATTGCTATTAAGTAATTAATACTAAAGTATATACGTATATACACTATTCCTATTACTATTAAGTAATTAACACTAAAGTATAAATTTTATAATTAATACTTGTATCAACTGTTAAATTAACCACGATAGAGCAACGTTAAACAGATTATTCTTCTTACACGTTTGTTTTTCAACAATTCTGTACACACACCACGTGTCTCTAAAAACATCTCTCCACTAGCTACCATTGTATGTATCTACTCTCAATTTCAATTTCGCTTCACCTGCAGACATATAAGCCAAAGAAAAAAAGAAAAAAAAAAGGAAGAAGAGGAATAAATCGAATGCTTTCTCCGTGCCCCGTTGAAACAGCTACTAGACGATACGCGTTGACGTCATTCAGATACAACACACATGCAAGCTAAGCGTGGCCGTTCTTTAGCTACGATATCCATGCGTTATACAGCCGCGTGGCCGCTTCAACGTTAGCAGTTACATCGTGTTTCACTAACACCCTATTCATTACCCTGCTCACTCCATCGACCTCGTGTACACGAGTCCAGTCTGCATTTCAGTCTGCTCGCATTAAAGCTCTAAATACCGTGCGACGAGCGCAAACGGCTACCGTGTCAGGATGGCCCTATCTACTTCCTCCCTGACTCTTGGTCTCACTCGGTCTTTCCATGTCTATATCTTGCCTACCCATCTGCTTTTAACTCCCTCTCTCTCTTTCTCTTTCCCTCCCCCACCCACTTTCCACCACCCGTCTTTCGCCTCTTTTAGTCTGTAACCACGGCGTTTCTCTGCATATGCGGCTATCAGGCTATCCCCTATTAAAATCCGAAACCACTCCGGCAAATTTAGAATCTGCCAAGTTCGAGACGAGTGTTACGAGCCAAGCTAAAAGCCACTCTCTTCTTTTTCCATTCGTATCGCGTCCGAGGTTTTATTACACGTCGACAGCTTCGACGCCCTTTGTTAATAGTCGATGAACACGTTCGTTTGTTTCATCTCGAAGTATACTGCAAATTCTTCGAAAATTTGTTTCATTATTACCTTTGTTCTTACTTGTTTTTATGTTTTTAAACAGATTATGGATATATAAAGATTGTTGAGAATCCAAGTGGAATATAAGTTATTCTGAATTAATTTGTATTATTGGTAAATAAATGTTGTAGAACTAGTACAGCAAAAATACTTGTTATACAATAAGTTTATATAATTACTCCTAGTTCAAATAAACGAACTCAGCAAACAACATTTCACTTAAATAATTTTACTGACTAAAATTTAATGCAAATCCATATAAAAGAAATACTAGTTCATTTCGTATATCATTACGATTTGTTTAATTACAAGAGAATTTTAGACTGGCACTTCTATTTTTTTTCGAAAAGCATTCACGAGTAATTCTTTAGTACCTAAAATCTCATATTGTCATGTTTCAAATCTCGACGTGATTGCTTTTTCCCATTCCATTCACATTGAAGAGTTTTATGTATATTGTTATATACATTATAAGTTGTTTCTTTTTCCATTTTCTATCCATAGTCTATTCAGCAAATAAACTTCAAATTAGTTGAACGATTAATTCACTAATCGATGGAGAGAGGACCGATACTCTAAGTCAATGTGTTGCACGACACTTCGAGTTTCGCAGTCTACCGCAGTAGAATAGATCGAACTGTTTTCCGACAAGTAGATTCATTGCGTTGCAACACCGTCCGATCAATGAACAAAGAGAGCTTGAAAGATTTGCACATCGTAAGAAATACGTATGAAGATAAGAGTTGGTACGTATGTAAGTATAAAATACTCAGATACTACAATATTACTACAAACACAATTCTAAAAAAAAAACTTTTATTGTATATGCGTTATATAAAACATTGTCTATAATAATCTCATTAATATTGAAACATACATTCAATAATACAACATATAATAAATATCCTTCCACTGAATACTAAGACTTATTGATACAATGGATTATCTCACAGTTTTTACATATATTTTTAGTCTGATTTCAGACTTGACTGTAATATAATCGCGACAATGTACTAACACTCCATTAATCTTCCAATGAGCACTATATTCTGGATATTTTGTTAAATTTTGTATGTTCAATGTGGTCTATGGATTTTCACATCTTTAAATTTCCTATAAATGCGTAAACGCATAAATTGCAGTGTAATGACGATCATGCATTGTTTCCCTTATATACCTTACACGTTGCGACAACTCATACCAACCATTCGTTACAACATTTTACCAAATTATTATTAAAAACCGTCGCGTTAGGACGATACGTTCGAAACGTTTGAAACGACGTGCAGTATCCTTTATCATTCGCGATTTAGCAGGCATGCTGGGCTGTACATTTTTAAAAGGTTTCGCCCATATCTGTGTTGCAAATTGTGCACTGTCGTTGCATATTTTTGTTTACTGTTGCTCTGTATGCTTGGCCGTGGCCGCCCGTTGCCGACGCGACCAGAAAATTTCAGGACCCCGTAATTCCATTAAACCCGCGAATTATCATTCATCGAGAATTTGCAGTGCAATGACAATTTCCACGAGTTTCGTCACAACGTTTGCCCTAGCGTTTTCATCTTGCATTTAAATTAATACGTACTTTTCTTTTTTTAATCATTTAGTAGGGAACGATTCTTCAAGAAAACTCGAATATTATAGGTTTTACTGTTCCAAATAAATACCAAAAATGTTTTATATGAAAAACGATAGATACGAGTAGACATTTGAATTTTATTTGCTCTTCTCTGACAAATAATAATTTAACGCCTAAATCGTAGATTACCAATCGTTGCTAATTTTATTTATAATAATATCATATTAATGGAAATATAATGTTAAATTACTATGAACAGAAAAGTACGATCCTAGAATTACAATATTATTGGTACTTATGGAGATGTGCAACAACATTGCTTTAATGGTGGGACAAGTACTTCTTGAAATGTACTTTATACTTACATATTTTAAGTATCTACCAACCTGTTGCATTTGCTCCTAAAGAAAAATATGTCAAACATGTATACTTATTCCGGCTGTGCGAGCTTTTTGCGTTTAGTTGTTTCTATTCATTGATACAAAATATTTATGTAAAGTTTACCATGATTCATAAAATGTGGTAACATAAAACTGCATATATAAAAATTATATTATCATCTTGTGTACAGTTCTTTAATTCTATTTTCAATTAATCAACTTAGTTAGTCTTATTTTCAATTTTATTTAGTTTGTAATTATTATTGAAAATTGAAGTCTGGGGACTATTGTATATTAACAATGTTTCGAGACATTCTTGTCAGCGTACATGTTTTTAAACTCTACATTTTAGAAAACTATTAAACCTCATGGTTAATTCATATTGTCGATATCAAAATTTATACTTTTGAGAATATCCATAATTTATGAAATGAATCTGACTAAAGAATTATTTTATCTATTAAATATTGGAAATGCTAGAAAATCTATATAATTTGAATTTGCTCTCTGTGCATTCCTGCATCGTCAAATTTTCCATCAAAAATTCACAATTATTTGTTCAAATATAAATTGTGAGTACATAATCATTGCATATAAACTCAAGTGCACTTTCGTGTATATCGTAAACCTTAGTCTATATATCATGTAACTTCTAGCTAACTAAAGATCAGTGGCAAGTTTGAATAAATTGCACTGCAGCTTTCCAATCGGTTCATTCGGGTAAAGTGCTGAAGATAGTACACAATCTTGTCTCTGACTGGTGACAAAGGAAGTTTAGCACTTTTTATACAGAACATGGGACATTGCACTTCCAGTAGAAGGGCAAGCTCAATGTATAATCATCAGTTAGTGTCGCACTCGAGCCAAAGTTCTCACGAGTACACAGGCGATTAATCTATACCTCAAAAGCCAACACGTCACACTAGCTCGAAGCAACGAGGAGATGACAAGCAGGATAAATTACACTGTTACATTTTAATCGATTCATTTGAGTAAGGTTAACTCTCCTGATAAGAAGTTCATTTCTGGATCTCTCGTGAAGTGATTGTGACCATTCGACATGCATGTGTTTAGTTGTCGTTGGATGAAACGACCGAATTCCTAATAAAAATTTCAAGCTAGTTACGGCATATCAAAATAGAATGAATTTTCCACGTAAGTGGCAGGTACAAATACGCATACAATGTGAAGAAATGTATAAAATATCCAATGTAAAATATTTTTTAATAAACAGCAGATAAAACAAACTTTTATTATAATATTAAAAATTAAAGAAAAATGTGAAGAAATATATAAAATACCCAATGCAAGATATTTTTTAATAAACAGTAGATAAAACAAACTTCTATAGTAATAGTAAAAATTAAACATTGGTATTGCTAGAACAGAAACCACTCTACTTTGGATATTTTATATTTCGTGCCTTTGAAATTTCTATCGAACGCTAATGTGCAAGAATAAAACATACATTTTTAACCTTCGTTCACAATCCAGAGCGTGTCTTACTTTGAACATACCATTGATATCCAGCACAATCCGAACTGGTTAAATCCTTGCATTCTTCAGAAGTAAACGACAATTACCCCCAAGAAATACACTATCTGTACTATCTGTACACCAAAGATGTTTGATCACCGGGAAATGTGAGTGTGGACAAACGTTCCCGGTGCGTTTGAAGATAAGAAGTCCGATGGTAGACCGAGAGCACGTGGTGCGACATCGGCGAAGACGACGACGTCGCGGCACCTCAGACGAGCAATGGCCTCGTAAACAGAGGGCGAGGAATTCAAAAGGATGAGATTAGTCGCGTACGTGGCTGGTGTTTCCACTTAGAACCGCGTCTCGCTATTTGCTATGCAAATAATCCATTCGACCCGCCTCCCGGTGTTTAGTTGTACACATTCAGCCAGCCAGCACACGTTCCATCATAAATATGTATCATCTGGATGTAGCTACGTATCTAAATACACACAGGGACACGGCACACAGGCGTCTGAGCGTAATCGCTCGCGTTGCTCATACGCCGCGCCGTTCTCGTAGACACACAAGCGCAAAGGATCCACGCGGAGGATACATTAGCTCTGTGAAAGCTCGCGCGGCAGTCTCACGCACGCTCGTACGTACACTGTCGGCCAAAAGTTCCAAGATAGATGGATCTTTCAACACGTCGATTGACGATCGACTCGATTAAATTCGAATGGCAATTGGTAAACAGTAACGCTTGCAATTGCTTTGTAGATGCATAATTAATATTAGAATATAACAGTAGTTTAACCTGTTCAGTACTGGAATATTGAGCATATAATTTGTAGTAAATGATTTTTTTATGTTAATTTTATTTCACAAACATTTCCTCAACGAAATCCATTCGATAAGAATAATTTCTCTGAATCTAAAATGAATTTATTCTAATAAAGAAAAGAATCGTGAAAATTAAATAAAATTGAATGACAGACGTAACAAAATATAGTTGAAAATTTGTTCGAGAGATAATATTGTCGAGTAAAGGTATTATGTTATATTTCTACTCCGTGAGGGCAATGAGTTTTCTCCGCAAAGTAAGCTTGACACTCAACGAAGTAACATTGGTTCACACTTCTAGTATCAATACCGATCTTAAGTATTTATTTACGGTTTTTTGACTGTTTTAAGAAAGCACACGTATTGTACAACACTGACAGCGAAGAAATTTGCAAGAATTAATACGAAAGTGAAATATTGAACTGCTGGTACGCAAAGGATTGCGAAAACGTAAGAAAGCTTTTGACCAGTATTGTATACACGAACGAGAGAGCGACGGACGCGCGAGAGGTGTAGATGAAGCTTGAACAGGGGTGGCCCAAGGGCAGAGAGTGGCAGGTACCACCGCGCGCGCTTGCATATTAAGGCGTGTTCGCGGAAAATTATTTTTAATGCGGCCAATTAGAGAGGTACATGTTACAAACATGATTTTCATGGAAGATAAATGAATTTAATAAACGGAAGTCGCCGCGCCGAGCTACGAGCCAGGAGTAGCGCGCGCTGTTAGGCGGCATATGGAACCGACGTGTGTCTGAATACGAGCCACCCTCTCCCTCTCTCCCTCCTTCTCTCTCTCTTCTCTCCTTTTCTACGTTCCGTTTCTACTGCGCAGAGACCTGTACGGGGTAATTATCGTCGACGAGATACACTTTACTACCACCGGCGAGAGGTTCGTGATGAGCAACGCCTTGGCGGACAAGGAAAACCTAGAAAACACACGACGCTTTCCGACGAAAGCGTGGAAGACCCGCCCGTCTCGCGCTAATGAAACCCGTTTAACGAAAATTGCCGCCGATGCTAATGCGGGCCGTCGATGCAGCCAATCCCGGGGACGCGGCTACTTAGGGTAGAGTACAATGCTACCGGACTGAAAGGAGTCGACGAGGTCATATTGAGAAATTCTCAGTGGAGGAAAGATGAATTTTTGTAGATTATTTCCGCCGGGTTTTATTAAAATTATCCTCAATTATCTTGTTACACATATACTTATATTCGTGTTGCAACAGCATGTTGTAGTATAATATTGGATACTACGAGATTGAGAGCACTCAGTGAATATTGAAAAATTGTTACTGGCAAAAAGTGGCAACTCTTTACAGATTATTATTGTGGGATATGGTAAAATTAACCGCAATGAAAGTATCTTTTTATATATATTCGTGTTACAGTAGCATGTTAATTTATATTATATTTGTATTAGAATATGATATTGGGTACTACAAAATTGAAAAGCAGTGAATATTGAGAAACTGTTGCCGAGAAAAACTGAAGTACGTTAAAATTTACCTAGATTAACTTAGAATAATTTAGATTATTATGAACTATATTAAAATTAATAATTAAAGTATGTTTAAATTAATATAAAAAAATGGTAGTATCTTCTTATGCATGTATTTATATTCGTGTTATGATAGCATATTAATTCATATTTATGTTAGAATATAATATCGGATATTATGAAATTGAAAGCAATCAGTGAGCATTGAAAAATTGTTAGAGGGAAATGTTTATGTTTTTAAATATTTTTATTATAGAATTTAATAGAATTTGCCCCAATGACTGTAACTTGTTACACATTTATATAATCTTATAATATAGTCAATCGTAAAAATTTATATATGGATGATTCAGAAGTTAATTAGTATAAGTGAGTTCTTATTAGAAGCAATTTGTGCCATGCAAATATCCTTTTGTTGTTATAATCAACGGAACAGTTTAGTCATTATAATACAATTATTACGATATTATAATTAAATCGACGGGAACTTTTAACAAGGTAAGTTTAAGTTTAGAATGTATTGATAAAGTTTGTCTAATAAATCCTTGTACATATTTACATATATGTATATATCGTACCGTGCATGTATCTTTCTTGCATATAAGAATACACAAAAGAGACAACAACTAGAATAAAATATTTCAAGATACGTTCAACGATCTGTGCAGAAAATAAATTACAATTTTTAAAAAGAAGCATTCAAAAAATAATTCAAGCAATTTATCTACGTGAAACGATCATTCAAAGGTATTCGAACAAAATTGATAGAACTCATATTTTTATCCTTCAGTTACATCCTTGAATCATTCATTGTCCATCATTTATTTTCAGCCAACGCCTCTCATTAAAGAAGAAAAATATCCCCACCGAGCCGTAAATCCTCGAAACACTTAAATCTAATTAAGATACGTCCCAATTATTCTAATCACGGTCGAATAGCTTTGCAACCAATTCCGCTGCAGATACCCTCCGTTGAATTAACCTATGCATACGTATCACCGTTACATAGAGAACCCCTGAAAACAAAGTATCCGGCGTTTCCAAGCAATTTGCGCAGATAGGTTTCGGGGCCGTGCTCTTGAGCGTTACCTTTTACCATGCGAGCGAACGAGTTATGTGCACTCGCGTTCAGGAAAACGTCTATTCAGTCGGACGAGAGCATCGGAGAGAGAGAAGTTCCACCGCGATCTCTCGGACCGTCCAACGTAACTGAAACCACGAACGCGTGGAGTTTCCACGATGCATTTGCATAGCCACTGGTTTATATTTTTTCGATATCGAACACTGCGGTGTAGCGAAAGCCGATTCGACCGTGCGCGAAATTGCGCCGCTTCCAACGCTGCCTCCTCCCGCCTCTTCCCGCCTACCACCATCCTTTTCCGCTTGATGCTGGTTCGACTATCGTCGTTACGTCGTTGCTAATTTAAGGAACTTGACGATCTAACGGCTCCCAAAGGTCTCGCGTAGCAGGTTCTTCCGTTGGCTGGCTGGGATCGTTACCTGCTCGATATTACGATACGATAGCACTCGCTGCGGTAGCTTTCGGCTAGCCGTCAGTTCTACTGCCACCAGGGTGGTTTTTGCAGAACGTTTCAACAAGGAGTACGATAGCCCCCACGTAATATTCGTCGCGAATACAGCCGTGCTCGAAGTTTAAAAGAAGGATACCCCTGGGACTGGTTAAACGCTGGGAAACTTCTTCCAACGTTTCCCATCCCCCATCCTATCGGCGTTTAAGAATATTGGCGAAGTTGCGTCGTTTCATTGTGAAACTGGGTTGCTCGATCACGTACGTATGCGTACGTCGTATTAGAAGTTGTTTTACTAATGATTGTTAGGTTGGTGCACGACTTGGATTATTCCGAGTTTGAGTTTGACGTTGAATCGTGAGTGATGATAATACGAGGAATTGGCTCAAGTTCGAGCTGGATTAATTAACAAGAGTAATTATCAATATCGTGGAAGGTGAAGAATTAAAAATAAAGTCAACGTGGGTATTGCACACATTTCTCAATATTAAGAGGATCAATATTGACTATAGAGTAAATATTAAAATATTAATTAATTGAGCAAAAGATCGGCTTAATATTCAAAGTGTAGAAATCAGTGCAACATTCTGGCAAGAAAAGTGAAAAACATGTGAAAGAAGATGTACTAAAACATCAG
Source organism: Tetragonisca angustula (assembly GCA_036937485.2). NCBI lineage: Eukaryota > Metazoa > Arthropoda > Insecta > Hymenoptera > Apidae > Tetragonisca > Tetragonisca angustula. The sequence continues at coordinate 775,777 of JAWNGG020000063.1, read as the reverse complement.
TTAAGAATAACGATGGAAACTTGATTTAAAAAAGCGAGAAATAGCGAAGTAGTTATCAATGTCTTATGTTTCTATGCATCCATTGCATCATGCACGTGCATTGCAACCAAATTCGTTTTTTAATCAATCAATCAATCAAATCAGTTAGAAAATATTTATGAGAGTTTCAAAATATTTATTATGAATATATGTTTAATAAAAAATTAGTATGAATAAATACTACAACTTATTGTGAAATTAAACATAATCTCATTTAATATTAAAATTTATTAATATTTATGTATTTTTGTAATGTCTAGGAAATATATACATGTAGGTAATTTCTATATCTATTAATCTATCTGTTCCAAACTTGACTGACATAATCACGATGCTCGTGTCTCGTTACAATGTTAATGAAATTGTTTATAAGATATTTTATACAACACGCGCGATATATTCATGAAAAAATTGTTATAAATGTTCAAGTACTTTCGCGAGCAAGTTATTCTCTTAAATTAATCATCCGTGTCTGTGATTAGCGGACTTTTGTCAAAAACACTGCTGAATATTTAACAATTCGATATGAACAAACTCCATTTAACTTGATCCGTCTTTTCCCTCGTATCATTGGAAAATTCAAATTAATGATCGGCAAGTTTAACACATACCATATAAGGTACTCTATTCTCAGATAGAATTTTTAAAGAGTTTCAAAAGTTAAATTAAAATTACGTGAAAAATTCCGTTATCACTATGTTCTTCCTAAGTTTCAACACAGCCTCTGCACAGGATAGATTTTTACATTTTCTGGATATTTAACATTATCCCCCCCCCCCCGATGTGCTCTTGTCGTCTTCGTTTTCAACTTCGAAGCAAATCTTCGTCTCACTGATACATTTTCATAAAGATTTCAGATTTTTAAATATCTCATTTACTTTCCTTGTCATATAGGAAAAATTGTGCCAGAAGAAAATTAGTTCGGACACAGGAGATTGTACTGTACATCGTCGTCCATTTCTTTCTTCGCTTTTACTTTCCTTCAACTTATTACAATATTGACCCAGGAGCACAGTTTCCGCGAGAAAGACCGTACCGTACATTCTGATGCAGGCTAATTTTATAATCCTCGTGGGGGAGGGAGCAACGCGCCCTTCAGGGGCGAGTTATCGGAACTCTTTATCACTTGCCAGTTTCTCTCGCGAAAGTTCACAAGCTGATAGAAATATCAGACTTTGCAACGGTTACGAAAGTTTCTTAATCTTCTGCAATATTTTCACCTCCTTTACACCTACGCGCGTGCAATCAGTTGCGAGAGATACGAGTTCGACACGGCGCGCGCGATATTTGAAATTTAAAGGAATCGCCGCGTTGTTCTCAGAATCGGAGTGAAGTCAGCCGCAGCTGCGTTCGCGCATGCGCGCGAAGGAAGTCGGAGCGTTTAAGTTACAGAGGTTATACTTTCGCGCAAGGTGCGCAATGTGCCGGGATATTTCCACGCTTGTTTGTTGACTTTGTGAACAGAAGAGACATCGTATCACCGTGCCAGGTAATACCGTATACTCTATTCGAGCGTACAGCTCTCCTCACCTTCGAGTTTTGCCTAAACCTAACCTAACCTAAACTTTATTACCGGCCTGCTCGTTTCTGCGCAGAGTGACTCTTGCTACACTGCCTATTGGCAACTGGAACGCAGAGACTGAAGAAAATCATCTTTCGACGGGTAGATTTGACCCGATACACGTACGAGGTTAGTGTTTATTGAAACAGCTTTTATTCATTCTGTAATTTTGAAACGTGTCACTGATTTTACGACTGGATTCTTTATTTCGGTTATCGACGTTCCAATTCTTTGCGTTATAATATTATACTCTTGGTTTCGACTTGAAAGCGTCGTCTTGTGACATCTGAATTTGAGTTTTAAACTCTGATTCTTTAAATATATATACAATATGTATACATTGTTTCGATATTTTACACCTAACATAATGTGTCGACACATTAGTAAGTAATGCTTATAGAAGAAGATTGAGCGTGTTATAATAATGTATATGGTATATGTACACGTAAAACATTTTGAAGTTTCGTTAACACTCCAATGAGATCACTATAATTAAGAATATTTTTAGAAACTTGAAATGCACAAACGCATTGCAAATATACGTTTAAAACTTTATGCATTCTTTCGATTAGTTTTATAATCTCTGCGGAACGTACATTTCTTTTAATTATTTCGTAATTTCTACGTACATTTTCAAATTTATTTCCATCTTCAGTCTATCGATACAATTATAACAGTCGTTTGTCATTATAGTATTGGTAAAATTGCAGAATGTTTTATTTAACACAAATGGTACACGTTTTCTCATATATCCAAGCATTTATTTGATGTAATTCAATCATCAATGGACAAAGTGATAGTGAAGATAAAATAGAAAAAAAAAAGATACTACGTACATTGATCAAATACACATCTAATATAATCGTAACCTTGTTTGTGAAGTAACATTGACAAAGCATTGTGTCCTCAATTTCTGAAAATGTTCCGACGATCGTCCTTCAATTTGCAACTTGATGAGTGGATATCTTCCACTCACGATTGAAATTTCCTCAAGCACCTTGTTTGTTGTATTCTTTTGCTCGATTTGCATTTCTATAGCCTTCGGTCCGATCCAGTTACCGGCGAATTAAGAATTTCTCGAAGAAATGTAATCGATTAAATGCAAAAGCAAGAAAACGTGGCTTGGTCAATCGCGAAAGGCAAATCTTTGCTCAATCGGCTTTGGCGATCTCTTTCGTATCATGCGTGTTGGCTCATTAAATTTCCTTCATATGCACAGAAGTTTACATATCTGTCTGCAAATCTCAAATATTCGAAAAAGAAACGAGAATTATTCGTCAACATACCATTTTGCTAATTTGCTATAGAAAGAAACGTAGTTCTTTTTTCTTTTGAGTTATATATTATCATAATTACCATTTCTTTATAATAAAACTACAGCATGTTTTTAATTTGTAATAGTGTTACGTAAAAGTCCAATTTTCACAATTTCTCAATTAAAAAAAGACATCATATGTTCCTTCGACCAAATGTAAGAAACATTAATGTTAATGTTTTAAGAATGATCTAATTTTAATTAACAAGAGGTTAATCGAGATCTACAAAACTCTTTCCTCTTTGTTTTAAATGTTAATTCAATTCAATTGACCTCAATATTAATTTAAATTTAAATGATTCCATTATTACTTAATTATTAATTTAAATTTAAATAATGTGTCAAATGTACATATGCAGACTCCGTGACTGTATGTAAGTATTATAGTACCTGCATACGCCATTCGCAGCGACTACGGTATGTGAATATCGATTATCGTAGTCGCTGGTTTTTAGCGGCGAAATCACTTAATTGCGCCGCATAAAATTTGCAAAAAAGTCGAACACACGTCGGAGAATGTGCGTTCAATTTGTATGTAGATTTCTTCTGTTTATAGTATAAAATTCCATGTTGCAGGATGTAATTATCTCTATTAGAATTTATACGCGGCCGCGTAATAGTCTAAGGCTTGTTTTAGATGCGAGTGCATTCGAATTTCGTTTCGTGTTTAACGTACAACGGTTATTGCATGCGTTATCAGTCCCTCTAGGAGAAATAACGTGGACTGGGGAAAATAAAAAAAAAGCCTATACGCGCAGAGATCGATATCATCCGCGTTTTCAAAGCAATTTCGTAGCTAAACTAGCCGGTTCGAGTAAAATTTGATTATTATATTCTATTATGTCGCAGTTCAGGTAAACGTTCTTTTTAAAATATTTTCAAAAAAAATAAACACGAACATGTGCGAAATGGTTTTCAGGATATTTCTCTTTTTTCATCGTATATAAATAACTTTGGCTGAAAAATATTTTCTATACTCCAACGATGCAACTTTGAACGACATCGTCGATAGGTTGTTGGTTGTTAACTGACTGAACATTGATCAATTAAGAAGCAATGCTGCGTTGACGCTATACTTTGTTTGAAATCTTCCTTTCCACTACATTTTCATTATTGTACACAATCTTCGATGAACTACGTATTTCAATAATACTACATTTACACAACTTTTACGTCCTGCTTAACTCCCCAGAAATGAACACCGATATTATCATAATCTGTTAACAACTTACATTTTTTAGTACTTTTCGTAACCGCCTTTAATTCTGAAATATAATCAATAAAACAGTCAAAATAATAAGTAATTACACTATTCAGTTTTAGAACTAGCCAGATTTAAGTACGTTTAATAAATTTTCAAACTCGACTTTCTCAAGGGAAAGTCTCTTTTCGCTCTTGCTCTCCGACTCTTTTCCGATCAATTTTCACTTTGTACATCGTTCTGCACCGTTGTAGACAGAGAACGTGGAGATAACTTTCTGGATCGATGCAACATACAGATGTCATCCCCGAAGGGTTAATCAAATTTTTTATCATACTCCATATTACACTCCCTCGAAACATTGGCCCGACGAAGCAAAACCTCGATCGTTGTACCTTCGTAGATCCAGGTTCATTTCAAGCCACAACTGTTCCTTTCTTTATCGGCCTGTCGTACTTTTTGAAGGGGTGGGAGCCGCTGGAAACTCTCATTAGTGTATAATTACCGTGAAATGAGCGACAGCCTGGCTAGGCTCGCCTATAACTCACTACTTTATTCTCTAGCAACAATTACTGCGCATCGATGCAGTATCGTGTAACATGTAACTGCTGGATCAGCAGTTACGATAAGCCGAGAATTATGTTGACAGTGTTAGTGAGCGAAGCGTTAGGTTAAGTCTGCTGGCAGGTGCCTTTGCCGGTGGCTTAAGACAATGTAATTAAATGGATATTGCGGTAATGAAACCCAGCGAGGGGAGAGATGCACACTTGTGTGAAATTTTCGTACAGTGGCCGCGGATAACGTTATCGGTTCGCGATCGTCTATTCCTAATCAGGATTAAATTTCTCGGGAATTCTGTAGAAAGACTTGATTTTTGGCATCTATGGAACTGTATCGAATTCGAAGCCTTGTGATGTCGTTTGGAAATCCTCGAAACGAAAAACACAGTGGAACTTTCCATGTTTGAACTAGTAAGGAGAAGTATAATATTCACGTTTTATTTTATCGAGTCAACATAAGTACAATGTACAATAGACAGCAAGTATAATATAGACTACGATATTTGTTCACCAAAAGTTAATGGAATATTCAAATGATAGTTTCCGAATTATTAAATTGCGTGTATCCAACTTTTGTCAGAATACTCTGTGTCTTTGATTGTTGAATTACCCATTTTTTGACGTAAGCAACTCTATTTTGAATTATTATGCAACTTTCTATTCTATTTTATTTCATTTTCAATTGAATTACGCTCCAATAAATTGTAAATTACTTACGCTTCGTGAATTTCGAGCTTCGAAACAAAATTTCGACTAACAGTAAGTTTAAATCTTTGAGAGCGTAACCTGAAAAAGATACGTATAGCTCGTAATTTGATAAATTTGATAAATTCCACCGACTGACAGTCGAAACGTTAAAAGTTACATATTAAATTGTTTGTCTAATAAATCGTCAGTCTGGGAAATGTGTCGCATCGCGGGATTCTCCATTAACGGGGACAACGAGAAAACAGAAATAAGAAAGATGGACGTCGTAGATCTAAAAATTAGCACGATCAAAACGATTCGTATTCTAAACCGATAAAAATGAATAACGCGCGTACGCGGTAATTTACGACGGTAATAAAATTTGGGGGGAAAAATTTTCACGCCGATGCGCCGCCGTTCCATCGCGGCCGGGAATTATTATTAATTACTCGGCAGGTCGCTACCGGTCCCACAATGCACTCGACGATTCCTGTATAAAAGAAAATATCGACGTATGTAAAGGTAAGAAACGATCATAAATTACTGAGGGAAAGAGAATAAAGAACGAAGTATCGTGCGACTCGTACTTTTCGCCGAGTGATAAATTTTAAAGTAAAAGCACTATGCTAACGAACGTCGCGCTCGAAGCGTGATTAATTCATCAAAATTTAAATGAATCGGCACCGTTGCGTTATTTCCGAAGGGTCGCCGCGCGTTTTTTTCGCGTGTCGTCGCCCTTTGTTCCGTGCCGAGAGATGTCATTTTTCCACGGACAATACTTATCGTCTTTGCCTCTCGTCCGTTCTCTCTTTTTTCCCTCCCCCCAATTTCTCTCGCTCTCTCTTTTTTTCGTTTTTTGTTTCCGCCAACTGAAAAAACGAGTCACGCCCGATGTTCGACGAAAATTTGCATATTTACTGGGCCGAGGCTGGCTTCCATGTAAATTTCTGTTAAATTTTTTTTCCCCGTCCGCCTCCTCGCCCTAAAGCGGTCGTGTTCCGTTAATCCACAGGTTCGCGTCCGGGGAAAAATGGCCGCGGCCACGTGGACTAGCTTATGGCACGGCCGGTCGCAGTTTATTTAAAACACCTATGCGGTTTTTGTCGGACGCGAGCGCTGCTCGCCGATTCTGCGATAAACTGGCCGCTTTTTCAATGAACGACTGACATTTTCGATTCGACGTTGGCGGCAGTTTCCGAAGCGAGGATTATAAAAATCTGTATCTCTGAACTGACGAGCAGTGTTGTTCGAGTGAATTTTGAGTTTGCAGCGTAGAAAACTCAAACGACGGTTCTAGCTTAAATGTTTGATCTGTAAAGTTCGAACTCTTAAATACGGGGCTGAAGACTCGAAATCGTATACAGTGACGACTAGTATCGTAGGTTGTCAAATGTCGATGTAGTAACATATCGCTCATGGAGCAAACTTATAAATACTGGAACAAAGATAATATACAAGAAAAGATAATGAACGTACATTCATTCGATCCGTTCGTGCAAGAGTAGAATCGCAAGCGCGATCCATTTCTGATTACGAAACTATGAACCCCGCGACATATTTACTCTCGACGAAACGAAAAAGGAAAAAAGGAAAAAAAGAAAACGGGAGAAAAAAGAGAGAAAAGAAAGAAAATGCGCGCACGGCGCGTATTCTTTGCGGTATAATCTTTACAACCGCCCGTAAACTCCGTTTTTCATATCGTTCGCAAGCTCCGTGCCCATTCCTCTTTCTGTTACTTCCCCCCTCCCTCCCCCCTCCCCCCCTCCAGGCACGTGTCACGGCGACAAAATAATTTTCCTTCCAAGGCAGATAAGGCTTCCCCAGGTGAATTTCTGCATTTTAAAATTACCCGGGTTAGTTATCTGGCGGGGTAGATATACGGCGACGTGATTCATTTCTTCGTTAACGTTATATTTCACTTGGTGATCGTTGCTCTTTCGCGCGAACGCGCTTTTCGCGCTGACCTCCTGGCGCGGCTTCACATTGACGAAAGTTGTGTGTATTTCGAAACTCCGCCACATCCGTTCAAAGTGCGCGCGAAATTAAAGAATCTCGAGGCAATTAAGCGATGTCGAGTGGAGTGGACAGCTTGTAACGCGAAGGAAAAGGGCGACTGATATTTAATTATTGTTCCGTCGCTCGATGATAGCGCGAGATTCCTGTCATCGCTTCGATACCCAATTTCAACAGCAGCGATTGGGTTTTTCGTGTACGTTGAACGGTATTCGTAATGCAGTGTGATACCTTTTTACGAGTGTATCGCGTCTGTTTCGTCCATAATTTTAATTACAGTACATAGACTTTTGTATTGTAAATTGAATCTAAGTCGATGTACGTACGATTTCCCGCGAGAACATTCGAGAAACTCGTCATGAATACGTTATGTACTTTGTACGATGGTTTCGATACGTAATTTCAATCGGATTTTTGTATAAATGGAACTTCGGATGTTATACGATTGATCAGAAGAGTGGTCAGAACGTTTATTGGAGCTTTTTCGTGACTACGTTACGTCTGATGTATATAAACTACGAATTTATATGAATTCATAGGAAAATATATATAAAAGGATGGTGCTTTCTAACAGTATAATATTTAGTATATGATAATATATGAATGGATAACAGTTGCTTAAAAAAATATTGGTACATTCCTAGCAACTTTCAACAAAACATACAAAACGTTTAAAAATTGCATTAATTCTGCAGTGATATTGGATTATCACGATTGTACAAGTGAAGTACGAAACAAATTTAAAAATGTCACAAGAAATTACAAGATATTTAATACATGCATATGTATATTTCACAGACGTCACAGAAATACCAATTATTCATTGTAATAAGCGTTAATATTCAATAGGACCATAATTAACATTTGTAAGCTTGCAATGACTATTCATATTGTACTAAACATATTAATACTAAACATACTGAACATTAATTTTGTACTAAACATATGTTTCCAATGCGCATCCTGCAACTCCTACATAGATCTTCATATTAATTTCAAACTTTGCAAGAATAATTGCGACACTCGTTACATTACATCGTAACAAGACATCGTTGAACTACAAGTGTTAATGAAATTTCACGATATTAATATAGCAAAGTCTGAGCCTCGTTCGTTTCGTTTCTCGTACCAAAATTTCTCTCATCATCGTGAAAAATATTAACCGACCGATACGTTCTTTCTTCATCATAAAATAAATGTTAATTCATGTCAGGATGAATCGGCTGATTAACAAAAAGAAACGTGTGATCCAACGATGGACATGCGGGAATGGGACGAGCAATCGAGTTTCATCTCGACCTGGCTGTTTTCTGACGGCGTTCTGTCAGGAAACAGCGCCCGAAAGAGAAAAAACGAGATATTTTTTCGTACGCGGACAGTTTTTACGAAAGCGGACATCCGCGTCCGCTGCGCGTTTAACGTACGCCGTAAAACGATAGGATGTTAAATCGTCGGCCATGTAGGACACGAGGGGAACGAGTCGGCAGCGCGAGAAAAGCGATGCTGTGTTGTTGCATAAATGGCGGTATGTTCCAGCAAAGAGAGGTCAGCTTATTCACGCTACCTGAGTTATCACACACCGGGGATTGCAGTGATTCTCACTGTTCAATATCGTAGTCTTATCCAACGATGTTGCTCCATTCGCCCGGGGGGGATAGCCGTGCAATAACCCCTGCTTCTCTCCGGAGTACTCTTAACATAGTAATGTTCGGTCACTGGGCAAGTCACTAGCCGCGTTCATCTTCCGTGCCAATTCTTTCGCGTTTTTAACGCACGCCAGGCTGCGCCACCATTTTCTTGTTCTTTATTAATGGCGAAAATTAAGATGCGTGATGGAGATTGTGTCAATTGTCGTTGCAAGATGAGTCTGTGATTTGAATCAGGTTTGGGAATATTGATGAGTTATGTGGAGCTTGAAGATAGGACGTGGATATAGAATGAATATGAGAAAGTTTGATAATTTGATAAAATTACACCTTTCTTTCTCAAATCTTTTTAGGATTAAAAATTGTTTCTTATTTCTGAAGATAGGAATTTCGAATTTTTAATTCATTCACATGTTTTTCCTTAGTTTTGCTAAATTACCGAATTTTTCTAAATCTCACATATGTGTTTACAATTTCTATGTTAAAGTTGTTTTTCAATTATAAATAAATTATAAATTTTTACTGACGTTTGGATTATTAGACACGAACTTGATCACTCACTAAACTGGGCAATTGTAACAACTTTACAAATGTCTCGTTACAATTTTTATATAAAATTTATAACTTTATAACGTAAGTATTTTAAGTTTCATTTAAAAACACTTTAATTGAAAGATAAATTAATTTTCGATAGAAATGACTTTCTCTTTATTTCTGTCCTCTGTATGAGTTTATAATGGCTAAGTTTCATGTTACAGAAGAATATAATTACACTTGCTGTCACTTGTTACTGTACCTTTTAATGAACCATTTTATATATATTATATAATATATAATATATACGTGTACGTGGCATATAAAAGAGATTTATTTATGTATAAATATTATTTAATGCTCTTTGCACTAAATATTTCTTTCTATTAAAATGACTATAAAAATTAAAAATTTGATATTTGCAAATATTATTTAAAGAAATAGAATACATTTCATTAAGTACCAATTACGCGTACGTGTCAAATGATGTAAAACAATAGTACAAAAAAATCTGAAAGATTCGAATCTCTCATGTCGGACGGAAATTATTAAGAATCAAAATTATACGACGTGATATTTGAATGATTAAAAATCAAATACACTCCCTATACAATCTGTTCGTACAATGAATCTATAATACATAATCTGTACAATATTCCACGTAACGATAAATCCCCACGCGCTGACCACAGATTAACATAAATCTTTAAACGAAACATCTGAAATCCCGCCGTCGGTCTATAGAAAATCAATGAAAGCGCACCAATCGCCGAATGAGAATCTCCGCGTTTAAAAAGTCAATTACACGTCCGAAATCGCCGCGGCCGCGCCGAGACGTTCGATAATCACCGGGAGAGAACGTTTCGACGAAACGTATCGGAAAACCAGTTCCGAAATTGAGGGAGCGTTTTTCTTCGGCGCCAATCTGCGAGAAACGTGCCCGGTAAGAACCAGCCTGTAGCTCCTAGCTGGCACGCGGTGGCAACGTTCATAAAAGTCACCGTGGTCACGGTGTTCACCGACACGTGCACACGTACCCGAGACGTGTACAACGCCGCGAGAAGTTGAAGAGGGGAAGGAAAGGCAGGAGGCGCGTGGTGGTTGCATTAACTTGATTAAAGCGCGTATCCTTCCATCAACGGCGGGGAGGAACGCCGATGGCCGCACGTGAATATAATCCTTAAAGCAGCGGGGCCCGCAAGAATAACGAATTTTTTTTCCATCGCGCGGATTTCCTTTGTAACCGGCCTGGATAAAAATTGCACGACGATCCTGATTGTTTTTCGCGCGCGGCGCAATCCGACGGGCAAACGTGATAATCATCCCCGTGTGTTCCCCATTCGCGACTGTAATTATCAACGGACTTTGTGCGCCGTTCGCTAATACCTGGCGTACGTGTAATCACGTATAAGCAATATACTAATTGCACACTTCTGGAATTTTCGCCAGGTATGCGTTCCGCTTTGTAAGTCCGCAAGACAGCGTGTCAAATCTAGAGTCGATTGGATCTGATCTGTACTAGAAATAACCTGCATTTGTGACGTACAATTGACACGTGTTCAATTTATACATATTAAAATATTATAGTAATATCAATATAATAATCAGTATCATAGATTATATTAAAATATGTCGTGTTGTTTTCAATTTCCTTTACTTAGCAAGAAGTAAGTAATTGTTCTTATATTTTCTGCTTGGCACTCGTTTCATTCATCTTTTAAACAATTCCCTTTAATTTCCTCAAGTCTTCATTTGATTTTGTGTACATTTGTCCAACTCTCATAATTTTTTCAATGGATTCGAGCCCGACGATTGGCGAAGACAATACTACGTTTCAAATTTCGATTTATTAATCCGCAACACTTTGTTTAACTTTCATTTCAGAGGTTGTAACTCAAATCACTTTCTATTAAAAATTATTTGCGTCGCATAATCGTATCCTCCTCGTCGAAACCTTCGATCGATGGAACAGTTTAGTTACAACCGTTCGTATAGTATACGATCATTGCATTATAATTTTATTACAATATTACATTAATTATATTATAATGATCGTACTATAAGGATTAAACTAATCCACCAATCGAGGATTTTAACAATAGCGGGATATTTGCACGGTGTAAGTTATTTTTAATGAGAAGCGCTTTACACTGATTAGTTTCCGAACCGTCCATATATCGTTGCAATCTAGATAAACATAGATTCAACAACAAAAGCGCAGCAACGAAACAATTAAAAGATTCTAACAACCATTTCGCGCGAAATGAGCAATATGCAGTGATTTGTTATGTACTATATATATTCCAGACGTTACGTCTTTACGCTGTAAGAAAGAAGATATGTCCAAATATTCTAATACCTAATCAGTTTGTTCGAAATGAGCAACGTCCGATGGCGAACGGAAGTGTACGTCGCACGCTGCGGACAGCCAGCGGTTATTCATTTCCAGGCGGGAAGTCGGCTGACACTTGGACAATATTAAAAAACAATATTTGTTCCCGGCGCATTCGACTTCTCTATTCAATCTCGCGCGTTAGTCGCGCTTGGTTTCGATCGGTCGAAAAAATCTCGATGGAACATCGGCGCGCTGCCCAAAGTGTAACAGCTTGCTACGCGCAAACCGGGCCGGAAACGAAATTTTCTATTTGCCGGTGGGAGAGCCGGGCGGTCAGCTCGATTCGACTAACAAATTTCGGGCGATAAATTGCGGCTCGTGTAATCTCTAGCGGCGGACATTCGACAACGAAATTGAGCGTCGATGTTGAGAAGTAAATGAGGTGAGCTTGGAGATAGAGGTCCCTGTTATGAGATAAATATAGCACGCAAATAGACGTGTAGCAAATGAACCTTGGATCTTGATTCGTGTGATTTCTAATACTCGTGTACTGCTTCTTTTTATATTTAAATATATGTACCATCGTATATTCCAGGAGAAGTCAAATAAAACATTTTCGTCGTTTCAACATCTTTACATTTCCTCATCAATTTCTATTTTGTCTATTGTTATTTTGAGAGAAATTCCCATTGCTTGCAATATATTTTTGCCATTCTTGGAAACATTTGAAAATTCAGTTTAACTCGTACAGCGAATCTGGATTTTGCACGAATCCATATCTCAATGCTTGTTCGCAACTTTTTGTCCAAAAATCCAACAAATCTCATTCCACAGACACCCCGTACTCGCCCAACCCTGCGACTTGTTTCTATTTACACGATTAACAACTACGGGAACGTCGATTTGAATCTATTGAGGCGGCGAAACAAAATTCGCTGAAGGAATTAAACGTCATCATAGAAATCGAATTTTCTGAATATTTTCGAGCGTGGGAAAAATGTTGGAAAAAGCGTATTGTAAGCAACGGAGATTACTTTGAAATTGACAGAATAGAAATTAATATAAATAAGTGTAAAAATATTTTACTCGACTTGTCCTGGATATGATACGTACACGTGTATAGACGTTAAATAATCAAACGTGAAGTTTTGCGTCTTATTTTCTCATAAACTACAACATAAACATCAATTAATATATGTCTCGATTATATGAAGAATAGCCATCTACAACAAATAGTTCAATAAATAATTCAACTGATACGTGCATACATGATCTAACATGTTCGTTGACATGATCGTTGACTGAAACTATTACAACAATATGACCGAAAAAGTTATTTTATCACTGTAGAATAAGATCCATGAAGCATGAAAGTAAATAAGTATATGTAGTAAATGACCATGATACAAGTACGATCATTAATCAAATGCAAGTCATTTTTTTTCCATTAAAAATGACACGTTTCGTACTTTCGTTGTCAAAATCGATAGTCAATGGAATTAATTAGTAATTATAAATTTAGTGTAATTAACAATTATAATATTGCGACAATTATGTGTAATAACCGAACATTTCCACCAATTGAAGATTTTGACGATAAGGAGATGTTTGCATTTTAATGAACAGTAACTTACATTTAATTCATCATGTTAGAATATGCACGTCTTACTTCAACATTGTTGAACATTTGATTGTTCTTAATTCCACTGCAAACAGAAAAGTATCGTCGGATACCGGGGACAATTTTCCTCGAAGGACAAGGATGTTAGTGCACATTTTACTTTGCCGCGTGTAGTACACGTGCAAAACCGCGAATTCCACAGGGCAGAGATACGCTGCGTGTCCGTGTCTATTAGCCGATATGTGACGGCAGGTTGCTCGCAGATCCACGGAGGTTTGCCGATCTCCTCGTCAACCTGTCCACTGTCCGCAAATGCCATCCACAGCGCAGCAGCTACACCGGGATACACCAGGAGGGTCAGGACCCGCGACGCTGCCAGGGACGTGGCACGCACGACGAGCTTCGGTTTCGGTACAACCCCGAGGACAAAGAGAATGCACGATGCACTTGTCCACCGCGACCGATCCTATTCTCTCGGTCCATCGAGTTGATCGTGTCATCAGTTAAACGCGACTATACCCGTGAACGCGTTGAATGCACCAAGCTCGATCATTTACAACTACCGATGAGGGTCGAATAGGTTTTAACCTCTTGCCACGCACGTCGAGAACTTTTTCTCCCAAAATTGCAATGTTCAGTTTTAAATGTATCTAAGTATAATTTGCCAGGCGAAACAGAAACAAAGTAAATTTGTTACCTCTGGATAATTTTTATCCAGTGACATCGTATCGACGAGTTCAAAAAGAAATTATTGACGAATTGTTGCGTACGGTTTGGTCACTCGTTGTGGTCCGCAATCAGTTGCCAGCGCAACGTGGTTAAATCTTCAGTCGTTTGGACTCGAATCTTTCATAAGTATCTCCAAGTATACTCGAATCTAAGTAGGGCAGTTTCGAAACGATACTTTTAAATGGAGATAGAAAATCGAAGTACTTTACAAGTGGATTCGAATTTTTTAAGGGATGATTTCTTAGTCGATGTTTCCTGTCATTGTTCTTCTGTTTCCAAATGTTGCATTCACAATAACAGTTACAGGAAGATTTTTGTCCGATTATGATCCGATTTGCAATTTTTCTTCAAATTTCTTTTAATTGTAATATTTCATATTACAATTTATCGTCCTTCTGTATGTTGTTTATTTGCAACTCGGAACCGAACTTTGGAACTTCAGGCGAAACTAACATCTCTGCGTACGCGATTAATGAGCATTTCTCGCGATACGTACGGAATTCTTGGCTGTTACTCGAGCCAATCGTAACTCTTACAAAACCTTACCCCGTGAGAATTTCTGGAACGTCCAGCCGGTCTACGTGCACGCGTGTACGTGCATGAATATGTATAGATCGATCCATCGAGTTGATAGCTCTCGAATTGTGTTGCGGGGAAATTGGAAAGCAAGTGAAAACTTCGTCACGTGATATTGACTGTACCGAAGTTTGTTAATACGGATTTTTGGATTGTTTTCGTTGGCCTTGTGATATTTTGCGGGAGAGAAATTTTTAGGTCAGGTCGTGATATATTTCTCTTGAAAAACTTTTATATTGGATGTTTTTTAATGAATCTGACTGAAGATTTTTGTATTAAGCATGCAGTATTATGTTGTACTATGTCAAGTGTTAATTATTTTCTTTCGATGGAAATTCTTTGCCTCGACTCGTTAAATTAACTGAAAATGAAGAAGTACAGCTCGTAATTTCAATTATGAAGGAAAAAATTACAGAATAAAGGAAGAGATGGTCGATTACGATTCGTCGTTGTTAACTTTCGATTTTAAATACGTTTCCAAATATTTCACTTCTAACAGTATTAAGTACTCCGTCACATTGCCTATTTCGCGATTGCATAAAATAAACAGAGCTTCAACTAAACGCTGTAAATTATTCAATCAGAAATCCTGTTTCGACACACTTCGCGTTACATTGATTAATTTGTAACACGAATAATATTAGCTGTGAACTGTACAATAGGAGGATATCTACTATAAAAAAATATCGTCAATCACCTCAAAGATAGGCCAATCTAACAATTATATTTTATATTTTATATTTACAATTGAGAAAATTCATCGTAGGTTTCATTTAATTAATACATTGCGGTATCATCTCTTCCCCACCAAACTAATCCTTCGTTTCTTCTGTTACAACACTGATGCTACTTTCGACGCGATAATTATTCACAACTGAGGTCCAAACCAAAAACTTCAACTACCAAATTGAAACGATTCCGTTTACAAAAAAAAAAAAAAAAAAAATTAATAAATCGTCGGCGATGATTAATTAAAAATCCCATTTCACGCGCACGCAGAGCATCCTCGCGAGCGATTCATTTAGAACGTTTTCATTCCTACAAGTACAAACGTTACTTATCATTTTAAACGGCGTAAACTAAGAGAGAGAGAGAGAGAGAGAGAGCAACCGTTTCATGCGCGACAGTTCTAAAAGGAAGCTTGAACTAAAATGAAAAAAGATACGAGCAGCAGAGAATGAGAGAGTGAGAGAGAAAAAGGTGGGGGGAAAAAAGCGTACAAATTACACGAGCGCGAGAACTAATGACGCGAATTAGCGAAAAATATTTATGCTCGCGATGAGGAGCGGCCACCGCGCGGACGGGTCGCTTCACGGTACAAACCTTCACATTATTCCCACGTACACATACATTAATAAAGAAACACGACTGGCGAAATTTCCTGCTCTTTCGCGAGTCATTAAATTTAAGTACCACCGTCGAGGGTGGAGCACGAGGATGAGGCGAGAGGCGGAGGTGGAGACGCGAATGGAGAAAAAAAGAAAGAGGCAAGTTGGCGAACGAGAAAGCGCGCGCGACAAGATGTACACCGCCGCTCAAAAATATGCGGACATTCTCGTACTTCTTGTTTCCTCTGTAAAGAAAGGTGCGACATTTTTAATAACGATATGTTTGAATAAATTTTCTTTCAGTTTTGCACCATACACGGGGATAACATATGTTATTTTATTTAATAATTTATCGGAAAAATAGAAAGCAGCGTTTGCAGAATGATTTTAACAGCGAGTATTACACAATTGCCGTTTAATTTTCCATTTCTTTGTTTATTTCGAAGATCCGAGTAATTTCAATTGTAAGAGTACAATGGTCTCGTAAAAATATTTGTGCACTTGTCATGGGGAATTTGTGTTTTCCAAATGAGATACTAATTTATGCAATGATTACATTAGTAAAATTTGAAACCAATCTGAAATGTATTTACATAGGAGTCATAGGATATTTATTGCAAATGTATATTTAGTATAATTGCATTGATTATTGTACAGCAAATGTTAAAGATGAGCTCACTGAATATTCATGTATCTTGACGATTAACCTAATAAATCGATTGGCCATTGCAAAATATACACTTGCATTGAGAATAGATATTTCATGCCTCCAGAATCGAAAATTTAAATAGAATCATAACAGCTGGATGTTAATAAAGTTTCCAAGTAATGAAGTGTCTTTCGTTCATAAAACACGTCAACAAGCATATATATATATATATATATATATATATATATATATATATATATATATTCGGAAGCATTTATATACTTGTACCAAACATTTTGCAATACAAAAAATGCGCTCCAATAAATACCGCTTCACACTAATGATGTACAGTAAAGTGTCACAAATTTCATAAAAAAAATGGCAAGCGTCCGCGTACTTTTGAACAGCAGTGTATGTGAGGAGAAAATGCTAGCCTAAGCGTGAACACACAGGAAGAAGGAAAACACTCGCGTGATGAAAAGACAGAGCGAGAGAGAGAGCAAGGGAGGAAACTGGATGGAGTTGGCGGGGTGTGCGTGACAGAAAACTGGGAGACGCGGGAAAGACAGCTTCTGTTTTGTTAATAACGATAACAGCTCCAGTAATGCATATAAACAGGAAAGGCGTGCGGCTCATGGTCTAACGGTAAACGCTTTGCCGGAGATAAACGGAATACGGGAGTGCGGTTCGCGTTGTAACCCCTTTGTGCCGAAAAGCTCCGTAAATACTGGCACGATTATCCCCTGGCGCGATTCATAATGCAGGAAAAACGATGCGCGATTACGCAGTCTACCAGCCAAGCTCAATCCGGCTCTACACCACGACCTTCCAATCCGCTTTCTTTCCCTTTCTATCCGTTTCTCTGCGCCGCGCCGCGCCGTCGTTGTCGCGTATACATATGCACGGTACATTCTGCCGAGCTTTCAAGACTCGCAACTTTTGCTACCTTTTTGTTCGTTCGTAACACTCCAGCGACGATGATCGTAGGAAGAAAATGGAATGCGGATTCGCTCGTTTCTCAGCCAGGGAGCTTCTTTCGTCGGAGTTCGTCTTTTCAAACGCGTGCTCGTAATAAACGTCTTGCTCGAAGGAATGGGTCGGTGCATGCTCTTTTTGTTATCACGCCGAATACGCGAAGTGTTTTCAGTTCTGATCTATTTCCAAAGTGAGGAGAGAAGTTTTTCCCCTGGTTGTTCGAGTTAGGTCGTAAATAGAAAATATATTCCAAGGATAAGATGATACAAGAGTTTGTAAGACAGTTAGAAGTGTTACGTGATACGACAGAAAATTAAGTGAGATACTGATTGCAGATAGATAGACAAAATTTGGCGGATTTGGTTTTATTTGAAAATTTAAATGACAAGTGCAATTTTAATATTTGTAACGATAGAAGGATTGAAAGACAGAAGCTGAAATTTTAATGTTTTAGATTTATGGTATACTTGATAGAACGTAACTTATGAAGTTATACAAAAAGAATTACGGAAGAATTTATTTAGAAAATATCAAGAATTATTATATGATATATCATGATATATTATGCGCATAATATGCTGAAATGAAATAAAGCATTTATTGCTGTTCATAGATGAAATTTTTATTAGGACTTTTTGAAGTACTCAATAGAGTAAGACATACTAGTATGCAACTAACATACTCGTGCATAAGTACAATTATATTACTACGTACAATAATTATATTGGTTTTGGCACCAATCATTAAACTGTATTAAAAATTAAAACTAAAACTATTGAATGTTAATTTAAACATATTAAAAATTAAGACTACAACACCTACGAAAGAAAATAAATTTTTGAAGAAACGCCAATTATTTATTTTTGAAATTATATATTGAAACAAGCAATGTTGAACTATATTAACACGTTGAGAAACAAAATTATGGCACCAAAATTATAACACTAAGTCTCAAAGTTCTCGTGTAGGAGGAGCTTGTAAGTTCTGAACTGCATATTAAAAGATGCTGATATTTTACGAATATTATCTACATAGTCATGTTGTGTAACTCGCTACAGTTGCAGTAGCCTACGCACATATATCCCATCGTCGTCGACGTAAATCCCGATTACACGTTACAGGGCACCATAAAATTTTTATCCTTTTATGACGCGTATTACGAAGAAGATTTAAAACCATAAAAGTCCAAAAAGTTCCTCTCTTCCTGAATATAACTGACAAAATCTCCTCTCATTACGTTCCAGCTACAAGAACACGGGTACAACGTCGTCTGTGAATAATATTCCTATGCGTGGCGAATTTCCCAAGCATGCATTACGATCGCTCATAAACGTTCAATGTTCTAAAGTTGTCGTTCACCGGTTCAAGTAAGTCAAAACTCGTGTAACTTCACTATGATTCAGTCTGCTGGTTATTAAGAAGATATTACGCAGATTTACTTAATCACGCGATAATAATCACTGGACTACGGATTTTTATGTTCTTTTATGTAAATGTGACTAAAGAAAAGGGATTTTCGTCCAATAAGTATATTTTTTCTTTTAATTTTATTATCTACAGTGCGTGTATTTTTGCACCTCTTTATTTTTCATAAATGTGTAATGTGAAAATCCGCAGTGTGCATAATTATCTATAAATTGATGTTCAGAGAGCGCATGTAAAACATAGCAATCTAATTTTATGTGTCAAAGTAACGTACACTTTCAGAAAAAGAAGTGATTCGGAAAAATTTTAAGATACACAGAGATAAAGAACACGCTCTAAATTAATAGACAAAAGTTAGAAACTTAACTTTCTCATTAAACATTAATAAATATTACGTTAATGCGTATGACGGCTATTCCGATTTTGCTTCCAAATAAGTGAAAAAAATTCAAGTCTCGACGCCTTGTATGCGACTGTAAAATTCTCCAATGAACAATAAATATATTTCGCGTTTTTCAAATTGCATCGAAAGTAACGCGTATCCCTCAGAAATGTAAAATTTTCAAATTGCTCGGGAAGAATACCAGAAACAGTAAAACACGTTGTGGCACCAAACATTAAACGTCCACCATCGGCTCCCTCTACACATTCAGTTATACCCGAAGCATTTTTCCAAAGAGACAAAGGATCGCCGATAACGTACGAACCTTCGGAGATCCATACATCACGCGCTACAATACATATTTACTGTTCCCCAAATACACTGCGACTCTGGCGGGTAGCGCCGTTTCGTAGGCTCGTATAATATACGCTCGACCTCGCCAGTAAGTAGAAACGGTGCGAGAGGTCGCAGTTGCAGGATGCGCAGGTGTACCAATGGGTATCAGAGTTTCGTAGCATCCCCTTTGCCGGTTGGAGGAGGAGGGGGAGGGGGAGGTGGGGGGAGGGAAACTGAAACTGCGTTCCAGGGGCCTTCGCCGCCTTGGATATTCCTCGTCTCGGTTGTAGCCGCAACGCGCACAGACCTATCCACTCTCTCCGCGAAGCGTGGAGAGGGGACACACAGAGGATCGCAGCCGGTGGAAAACGACGGAGGTGAGTGGAGTAGGAGAGCTTGTGGAAAAAGTGTGCTCACCCCGTTCAACGACCGTGCAGTAGTTCCCGGACCATATTTACACAGAGAACAGAGAGGGGGGGGGGTTGGGGGAGGAGGGGGTGGTTGGTGCGTTTTAGTTTTGCATTTGTCCGCGGGGAGGTACGGCGCAGGGCTTCGAAAGGGGATCGTTGAGGGGTGCACAGGGGCGAAGGAGGTACCGAGAAGTATGGCAGAGGACGTACGCAAGCGGACGATGGAAAAGCTCGGTCGGAGGAACGAGAGATACAGGAACACCATCTAACCGTTTCAGATGGGGGCAGCCCCGTACGACCGAAGAGTAGATGGAGGGAGAGAACAAGGGGATGGAGAACAGTGAACGATATAGGCGAAGGGCGGGGAGAGACGGTGGCGGATCGGGTCCCATGTGCCTGTCACGGTTTTACAAGTCTATAAAAAGAGGAATTTCAGACTGAGTTAAATATTGCCGCTACCCCTCACTGAATTTCAAACACGCACACGCGCGTTCACCGCATACGTGTGTACAAAAGGGGTGAGGGACACGCGCGCTCGCTTTTTAGCCTTTCTCGCAGGTACTCGCTGGGGGTAAGATAATCTTCTTCCGTTATTTATTCGATCATCGGCTGTGATATTCAATGTCACTATCCGATTTTGCTAGACTCGAGGTTGACACGCTGTTGGTGAACTGGAATCGATTGAACAAATTCTTACAGAGTGAATGTAATTTAGAAATGTTGTTTCGTTCTAGTTCGATTCTTTAATTTAGATACGATTTTCGTGTCTTCTAGTTTATCTGTAGATTGTTCTTTTTTATCTGTAGAAAAATGTAGAGGTCAGGAATTATTGTTGGACTTTGAAGGCTATTAATTTTTTAATTAATATAATTTTATTGTGCAGATGGCACAAATATTTCGAAGAAATCGTGGATTCGTAGATTTTGACAACATCGACTTGCTTTCTGGGAATTTGCAAAGGATTTCGAGGTTTGAATAAATAATTCGAAGAGTATCGTACTTGCAGAGTATTTCACTTTTCCTAAGGAACTGTAGATAAGATTCAGAATCTCCTGTTTCTCAGATTGGACTTGGAGCGTTAAACAAATTTCAATTTGGCAAGTGGACAAACGTATATACTTCTTCAGTTCCACGCTACGCACACAAGCTTAATTAAATTAAAACAGTCTAATGATATGAAGGTATAATTCTCCCTGCCCTCGCGAGCCACCGGTATTCACACGCACTGCACGACAGCTTCAGGAATTTAAACTCGTACTTTCTCGAAGAGATACGCTCAGGTATACGAATCCCCGTTCAACGTATAAATTACGCGGATATTCCGACGAACGTTTGCCCTTTTCATTTTTTCGTTTCAACGTCGGCAGAATTGACACACGCTGCCCGATATTATTATCGACGCTCTCGGACAAATTATTTGCCACGATAAGCAAACACTTCGGCGCCGGTATTTACGAACGTAATTAGCCAAATGGAACGTTGGCGCGTATTTAATTATAATAAGTTTTCCTGGTTAATTGAAAGTACTTGCGGCATAATGAAATTTTTCCCGTCTTTTGTGCGTGTACAAAACACGGAAATTAAACGAGACATCAACGTTGAACAGAATTCAAAAGAGCGAAACGGAAAACACGGGGCCGAGCGGGAGTAAACGCGAGCGTGCTCCCGAGGTTCTCGCTTTCGTGCAAAAGTTTATGATCCCGAGCTTCGAACAGATGCGGCGAACAGCGTAACTGAATCTAAAATCACGCAGCCTAATTCTTAGTGTGCCTAATTCTTAATATGTAGTTTTATGTATTAATACGTGTCACGCATGCAGGTCCAATAGTAAATAATTCAATAGTATAAATTTAAATACAACTGCCTTTCTGCAGAATTAACAATTCTTATCTACACTCTTTCAGGCTACTCGCCAGATATTTCTTTATTACAGTTTACAAAAAGCTTTCTTTAATTTTATTTTGAAAGAATAGTCCAAATTAGAAAATATATTAATCGTTAATATCAATGGCAACGAGGAATGATTTACGCGAAATTTATACGTATACAGTTAACTAATTCGGTTCTTGTCTTCGTTGTATTTTTACGCTGCGAACGATCCATCGTTTAATAGCTCCCAATAACTCGCGGAAAGTGGAAGGATTTCGAATCCTATTGCGCAATAAAACGCGAAGAATAAAAGAAAGTTGTTCGGGAAGGTAATTTCCAACGATCCGCGTTGAAAGATATTTGCGTAGAATCATATTAATTCCTCTTTTCATTTCCACTTTATTTTTTCCTTTCGTCCTCTTTCTTTCCTTCTTTTTTTTTTCTTTTTTTTATGAGCTGAGCAGAAACAACGGAAATCCCTAGAAAGGAAGTACTTATGACGGGTTTACTGGTCTGTGGCTGTGCTTCTCCGTAGATAGAGGAACGGAGAACGAAAGAGCTTACCAAGTGACGTACGTTTAATGCCTAACCACCGCTGTACCGGACAGCCCTTACGCGCAGAAATTATAGTACGAATGCACGAAACTGTTACTTCAAGTTCCGCGCCGTAATTTCACCGATTCATATACCTGCTTTGTACGGTATTCAGCTTGATAACGGAAGCTTTGAATCATCGTCCAACGACGCTTCCCGAAATGATTTTTACTCGAGTTACTCGTTCTTCCTGAAAATTGGGAGAGTAGTACTGTATATTTCATTTAAAATTCTTTTTTCCTTTCTTCGTTTTCATTTTTAATTCAGATTCGAAGCTACGCGAGAGATTGTCACGTCAAATTTTTCTTTAATCTTTTCGGTGAAACATTCTTTGTTTGATGTTCAATGAATAGGAAACAGGAATACCAAAATGTAGAATATCTTGATTTTAACGCATCAAAGGAGAATATTATTGAAATTCTTTTTTTGTTTCAGATAAAACCAATTTTCTGAGAAATATAAATAGTATAATTGCAAGTTTGATCTCTGTTACGTGAATCAATTTAATTAATTACAGTTTTAATATTTGGAAAAATTAATAAAATATTTATAATTATTTAAGGAAATCGTTGTTTCTCAACACGTTTCAAACTTTATTAAACATAATAGTATTATCAAATATTATTTTTATTAACCTAATAACGTTATCAAATACTACTCTATGACAAGAAAATTCCAAGGATTTGTTGAATATTTTTGCACCGTTCATCACCTAAATTCAAAAATTTTTATAGATTTTAACAAAATTGAAGCATTTATGTCATTACGATAAATACTTTCTTGGTCCCCAATGATTAATAATTTGGACAAAATAATATGTAAGACAAACGTGAATTGCAGAAAATATACATTCAATTTAAAGGGTACGAAAACAAATACTAAATTTAAAGTAAAAATATCATGTTAAAGTAAAATACTTTAATATATGTAGAGTCACATTGCTTAGTTTATATTTCATCTAGTTTGACAATGCCTTGGTAACGCCATAATAATTTTCTCTATTTCAATTTGGAAATTCTACTTTTAGTTCTACTCTAACGTACGTAATTCAGTAGAAAGTCATTCACGTTCATGCTCCTACTTTATGTAAGTTCTTTTAAGTTCGAATCGTTCCCGGCGGTAGAACAATGTTACTCGATACACTATACCCACGAAACTAATTCCATTTAAGCATTCGTAATTAACGCCTAAATAAGGACAATCGAGAACTTGTGGAAGGATTAAAGGTCAGCGATAAGATGTTTAGAGACTTACGTTCAATCCCCGCACTAACTTCGAACTTTCCAGGGTTATAAACGAGCAATTTACACCTCAAAGAATTAGCTAGAATCTGCAAATCGAATTAATTTAGATCTCATTCTATTTAATTCTGCCGCGAGAATTGGGAAACGATCAACGTGGCCCGTACATTATTTAAAATATTAGAATCACTTTATAGACCAAACGTTTATTCTCTTATTTGTTGCCAGAGGTTTCATTTTCAGAAAATGAAAAATATATTGAAATAAACTTTCATTCTAATAAGATTCATATATCGACAATTTATTTCATCTTAGACGATCATTTGAGTAGCAATACACGTGAAAAGTATGAAAGGAAATCATTTTATTAATTGTTATTTTATTCGAAAGCTAAATATTTTGTTATTTGACTGCATCGGGAAAATAATCTTGTCCTACTTTGTCGGATGTTTTTTTTTATTTGTTCTTCAGTATATATCATCCTATAGTGTTTATATCCTGATTTTTACTAGTTTACGTTCGACAGGTATAATACAACTAGTTTTAATTTCATTAACAAGTTCGTATAGTGACGATAAAAAAATTAGCTATTCATAAAATTAACATAATGTTTAACATACGAAAATATAATAATAGTAGAAGTGATTTATTAAGAATGGCATTAAATGAATCTGTATAATACGGTGCATTTTATGATACCGCAGTAGTAAAATCAATAATAAATGCTACACAGTCGTAGCAACGTGTCGAAATATTGAAATAAAAAGCTTGCGTCTACTTCAAATTTTAGATTGCTAAATAAATTTTGTGTAAGTTAAATTGAACAATAAATTTAATATAAATTTTGGAATTTATATTACTGAAATTAAATTAAACTTAATGTCTGTTCCATTGATATTAAAGACTATTTCTTGTAGTAATATTCTTAATATTATACACTATTGATTGAAATTATTAAAATTGGAATTATCTCGTACCCATTTTTATTTCGAAATATTTCTTATTTTCTTTTTAATGATTACTCATCTTTTTCATTTGTTACTTTAAACAAAATATATCTTAAACGCCTGCTTTTTAAAATAGTGCATTTGTAGACTTTTCGACAAAAGTCGAAAGCCTTTTCAATAATTACACATTGCAGTATGATTATTCCGATCGGAAAAATATTAAAATATTAATAACTAATTAATAATAAAAGTTCAATTGTGTAGTATAACGACATATTGTGAGAATACTCTCAATCGAACGCAATCGAACGCGGCAAACCCGAACATAATGAAGGAAAAATATTTGTATTCGAAATAATTTATAAGCTCGTTTAACACACACCGTCGTGTTAAACAGTGACTTAGGGAAACGATATATCATCGTAATATTGACATGGCATAATGCTGAAATTGAAATATGTACGTACATAGCGCGCTCGGTAAAACGAGTCCCGATGAATTGAATATCGCGGTGCATACAAAGAAGGACAAATTAACGGACCTCTTTATATTGGCCACGAGCCAATTGGTTAATAAAATATTTTACAGTTATACAAAGATTTGCATTACGTGATGGAATCCTTGCAAATATCCGGTTGAACGTCTGTATAAGACAAGATTATGATTCGTAATTTATTTTTTCTAGAAACTTCATCGTAGCTCTTAAAAATGTGAAGAGATATTACTATGCAAAATTCTTTTGTATTTAGTACGTGAAGCAAATTTCAATTGCTTTTGAAGCAAGCATTTTGAAACCCATTTTTTTCTCAACAGAATGACCTGAATATTTCCGAAAGTTCATTTATGTTGTAATTTATTTATTTATTTATGTCGCAAACAAATTTAATAGGATTTTATGATCGTACATACTTCACAAATCACAATATTAGGTTAGTATTAGATGATAGTTATAGTTAAGTGTACTAGCAAGTGTGATACGATACAGTAGTCAGCATTAAATTACAATAAAATTGCTATTTAAATGCATTTAATTTAATCGAAAGCAATGTTAGTATTTCGCGCATTGCATATTTACTCGCATGTACGTACGTATTTTGAAATGACTTTCTATGTAACAAACAACAATAACAATACATTAAAAATAGAAATGAATCGATGAAATGTGCTTTGCTCAATATGAAGAATTAAAATTAATTATTCCATTTAAATAACGTTAAATGCAAACATGTCAGTTACGAGAGCTAATTACGAATTCGAAAGCTACCATATGTTCATTAAATAATAATGATATCGTAACGTACAAGATAATGATTTAATTCTTTCGAACAATATTACTGAAAATCAGAAACAAATGTATCAATCTTTTACGTATTTCTCTCGTTGATTTCGACGATTAACGATATCTTATGTGAAATTTTGTGTTAAATCTCACATTTTCGATTGAAAAGTAGAAAGAAAAGCTTTCTACTTTCCGCCTTTTCATTTAAAAAAGCAGTACACAATTTTAGAAAAATTGCATTTTTGTTATCTGTATATGTATTTTGATCTTTTCATTAATTGTTTTTTATTAATTATCGATTAATATTCAACGTTGTATATACACAGTGTAACGAAAACCTAATGTTTCAAATTACGTGCAAGAATAGAAATATAAATTGTACGACACTTACTGCTAGTATCCTGTTTAGGTTGGTTTCCCGGAGACGTAGCCCAGTTAACTTTCATCTCCTGAAACATTACAAGAAACAGAAATTTATTTAAATATCTGACTATATAAAAAGTACTATATGCTTAATTATATAACGCACTTCTATCTTTCATTATTCGTTTACCTCGATGGTAAATTTAATACAAATTTAATAATTGTGAGAAGACATGGGCATACAGATATATAAATTCCTGATTTCCATGTAACATTCAACTGCAAACATTATCGCTGTCACTTTTTCCCGCTCACAAGAGAATAAAGAATTCTCTTTTATGAAAACTAAATTGTCTAAAAGATATTTTGAAAATATTATAATAGTTAGGGTTTCAAATATTAGTTGTCCAGAAATAAAGTGAATGTCGTCGATCCAAGAAATATTTCACCCTCAAATATCTTACAAAAAATTGTTCATTCTGCGAGTACGTTTTAATTCATTTGCTCTGATAAAAGTATTATTTAGAAATCTGAAATGCCACAATTGCAATACAACCGTGACTTGTTTCGTTGTAAACAATAGAAGATATATTTACAACAAAGTAATTCTATTACCCTATATAATCAAATAATCAAATATTATGTAATGTAATGCATTGTATAATATAACAAATATTGTATAATTAAATATAGAATTGGTACGACTTGAATACAATAAAGTTACATAATAATATAAAATGTGAATATCATACAACAATATAAATAATATCTACATTAAATGATAAATAATATCTAAATAATAATATCTAAATTAAATGTTGCACAATTAAACACATAGAAATAAAACACACACGCATCCAGGGATCTTTTATACTTAAGAGAAAATCCTTGAAACCTCTTCGACTGAAGAGCCTTCGTAGCAGGTACACGTGTATACGAGATATAAACGAGCCACGGGTATACGTGTATACGAGATGTAAACGTGCCACGATTGTACTTGAATAATAATGTGATAATATTTAAAGTTCCGGGGATATTTATTAGCGCAATTGTATTAAATCCTTCTCGCAGAACGAGCAATTCTTTGGAAGATATTTTGGGGTGAAGTATTTTTTGGGTCGACGACATTTGCTTTATTTTTCGACTACGTATTCGACTGTGGAGCTGAAATTAAAATTTCAATGTCCAACTGTCACGCATCATTCCACGTATCATTTTCCATTTCACCACGTGAATTATCGAGGTAAAAGTTGGCATAAAAGAAAGGGAGTTATATTCAAAGACGGAAACTACAGAAAATATGTGATCAACTTTATGCCGCCCTATTCTTATTGACAGGACATCCGTACGCGATTTCTTCGTACATGTTTCCACGATAGCCGAATATTTCTCCGGTGTCCAGTAATTTCGTAGTTTATGTAGATTTCCAAATTAGTCTTTGCTCTGGAATCGACGCGAGCTAGTAGTCCTGTAGGTAGCAGAGAGCGATATTTTCGCCGTCGCCAAGAAGGCGACGAATGGCGGAAAGGGGCCGTGTCGAGTATTATCAGACGCCACTGATTCTTTATGCATCGCGATGTATTCTGACCGTCGCCGATATTCGATAAACTGGGAAATTCCGTTTGAAGAAACCGTATGTAAGCTAGAAATGTGCGTGAACGTGCAATGGAAAGTAGAACAAATCGAAAGTGAAAGTAACCTATTGATTATTGCATAGTATTTAATTTCATCTGATATTTATAATCGATGATTAAAATTGATTGTTTAAGATCAATTAATCTTTTGGGGGCAAAAAATTATTATCTCGATATTATGACGATTTTTTTATAATCTGATATTTATAATTGGCGATTAAAATTAATTTTTTAAAAGCAATTAATTTCTTGGAGTGTAAAAATAATTATTTCAATATTATGTCAATTAAAGAAGTAGAAAACGTAATATCTTTCAAGTACTTTCATCAGAGTTTTACAAAGGAAAATTCATTATACTTTGACATTATTGACATATACTACTGGTATCTTTATAAAGTTGATTATATTGGTTAGATTTGAATTAAATCTAAAAGTACATATACAAATTACAAAATGTTCGATGACAGTGAATATTTTACAGACATCACAGAAATATCTATTTAATCTATTAACATAGTAATTTCTTGAACAAAGACTTCTATAATTTTAGAATTAATAATTCACATAAAGGCGCACGATTTATTAATTATGACATAATCTAGTTTAAATGAAAATAATACTATGTTTTAAAAAAAGCAACAGGTTTATAAATAAGAAAATTATTATATTCAAAACTGTGAGATCCCAGTGATGATTTAATTTTCTTCCCGGTTAAGAGATATGATCACATGACATATGATTATATGTTGTGTACTGATTTTTCTAAATACACTTTAGAATAAATGTAATTGTAATTTCCGTATGTATTATCAAGTTGATCGCAGTACAACTATAATAATCATAAATTTCACGAGCAATGAAATTTTTAAACGTTTCCGCGCGACACGCGAAAAGTTTTTCAGTGGCGAACATTTGGAATACTTTCGCGACTCACGTTCACGTCACAACTGCGTGCAGGTTTCAAGTGCTCGAGAATTTAATTCTAGACCGAAGTTCTAAAACTCAGGCTGAATGCCTGTCTATAAGAACCTGCTTAAAATTTACGACCTGTTATCCTGGCCTTAATTAATCCGGGCGAATATTAAAAGCGGCGTCTCGTGCGGGAGAAGAGAATAATAGTTGAACAAGTGATATCGTAAAGCCTTGCTACGGCAAAGCGTTGCTGTTGTAGACAGACTTAATGGAAAAATGGTGTCATCCGTACGGACGATATGTCGTCGACTGTATCGGTAGCGTTAATTCGAAACACGATGCAAACGATGCGCCGCTAATATTGAGTCGTGGCTTTTCATTTTCTTAGCTGTCTACGCGATCCTACCGGCTTTCATAATTGTCGAAGTTTGTGAAACTATTTCTTTTCTTTCTCCTTGAAACCTCCTTTGTATCGAAATCGTTTAATTTATGAACTCAGATTGTGTCTTTCTGTCCACACGAAGATTACTAATATTATTTTAGATACACCTGAATGATTGTGAATTCATTTCGTTAAGTCGAATCGGTTAATCCTTCTACAGTTGTCAACGTTGAACGATAAATATTTTCTTTTCCCAAAATTCAATGGGAATTAATTAAGCTGAATTATTTCAATATCGTTGTTGAGAAGTATTTCGAAATTTGTACCGGAAAAGTACATCAATCGTTCAAAGTCGATAATTAGAGGGTTGGGATCAGTCAAATTTAAAAATAATTTGAAACAAAATATTAGTGGAAGTGAATATATAAAGATTGTTTTTTAACACGATAAAGGCTATATTGCTGAACATGCTGTGAAACATAAATTGTTTCATACTTTGAAAATTAAAATCAAGTGTGGCTATGAGTATAGAAAAAAACTCAAACTTGTGATTCAGACAATATATGTACATACTCTTTCCTAAATAATAATTATTATCGTATTACTTTTTTTTTAAAACGTTAACAATTGACATTCATTCAGTTTGTTAAATTTATAAATATTGCCTCTAGTCATTAATTCTAATGTGTCTGGATTATTACAAGTTTAGTCTTCATTTTTAACACTCATTGCCTATTCCATATATAATAAAATTCTTCATTTACACGTGTATTGTATTTTGCAATGCAATTGTTATCTCATTTTTTCATTCGCCAAAGTTCACCAGGCGCGTCAAAATGGGAGCATGAATTTTTTCGATATTGCCAATCACTATGACCTAATTCGCTTACGAGAGCCTTGTATCCTATCTATCCATTTATTCAAATGACTCCCCGATCGTCCATCTGTTCCCTGCATTTTTCTTTTCTTCTCCTTTCTCTCTAGCCACCGTGCTCTACGAAAACGGTGTTAAGTAACGGCGGTTCGTGAATTCGATATAATCGAATATAATCGATATAATGATTTCAAACCGAATTAAACGAACGAAACGCTGTTACACGGAGAAGTTTGTTCGATTATTAACGCCGGTGCAGCTTGCAAAACACTTTACAAGATATATTCGGGAACGGAAATGGAAAGCCACAACTAACTGGTAAAATAAATGCCGTTAATGCTGTTTATTGAAACGCTGGCGGGCTGAGCAGCGCCCGGAGCCGGTGCAACGATGCGCGTTTCATTTGCTTTATTAGCCATTCACGGCTGTGCGATGCCCGATGCTCAATTGGAAAGAAAACGGCAATGATCGAAAACGAACGGCCAACGATATAATTGAAGTGTAATGCGATGTAACGGCGGGCTTGTCGCGTGATTTGTCATTTTTACGCCACGTTTGCGCTTTCACTTGGAACGGAACTCGCCGGAGCGCTCGCCGCTTATTACGAACGGGCAACTAGCGGTGTTTATGCTCTCTGGGTTGGCTCTTTAGAACGGTCTCGGGGAGAATTATCGGTACTACGAAGTGTCTGGAAAATTTAATTCTGAAATTGAAACAATATCTGTCTGTACAATATAGGAATTTTGCTGTTCGTAATAAAAACGACGCGGGTAGAATTCGGAATGTTCGGAATTTGAGACAGTATTTGTGTCGTGGGTTTTCTGGAACAGAGATATAGCCAATAATTTAAAGAGAGCGTTCGAAATTTCGGCGAAGTTCAATTCTAGAAGTAGAATCCTGGGAATTATATTATTTATTGTAATGATGTCGCAACAGGGACGTGTGTAAAAAATTGCACGTTTCGTAATGTTTGTTTAATTGTGAAAATAGATCGTTTTCTACGAACTATAATTATGTGATGTGATATAGTAAAAGTGTTTAAGTATTTTTAATATAGCAAAATTATATAGTAATTATATAGTAAAATTATATAATACCATTTTAGAAGAATTGTCAATTTAATCATTAATTTCAAAAAGAATTATATTATTCAATCAAATTTTAAAAATAATTATCTATTTATTTCTATTATTATTATCAATTTAAATATAATATTTGAGAAGAAATTGCGCTCTTAAGTCCATATTTTAATAATAAATAAATTTACTCACTAGTCATTAATAAATGGACAATATTTTATTGGAAACCTTCAATTATTATGATTATTAATTCAATTATTTAAAAAATATTAATTTAATTATAAGATAATAATTTTTTATTCTCTAATATTAAAGAATAATTTTTTATTTCAAATTTATAATTAGTCATGCCACTCTTCTGGCAAGTTAGCAACATAGACATTCGTGACAAACTGAAAAAATTTTAATCCGTACTCTGTTTCGATTTTCTTTAAATAATCGTTTTCCACAAGTTTGCCAAAAGTTCTGAAATTCAACGTTAAGACGTAAAAGCGAGAATTTTCAAATTTGCAGATCACTGGATTCGTACTGGATCCACGGTTCCTATTATTTGAGGACCCGAAATGTCAATTAGTGGCATTGATGGATTTCAAAGCTATGCTAATAAATGAAGGAAAAATGGGACCGTGCCGACATTTTGCAGTACAAAATCAATGTTTGAACAGTACTTCAAAGACGGCGTACTGCATAGTAGCTCCGGTGCTGATGCAACGGGAAATTTATGGTCTTCTGGAAATTGATATCCGTACGCTGACAAATGAAACTCGGAGAAGAATAAAACGCGTCTGGATTTGGTCAAATATCGTTACGATGTCTTCAAAGTATATATATTTTAAAATGAACTCGGGATTATTGTTTAACTGCATGCGAATGAAATTTTTACCTTCACTTGCAATTACGAATACCTTCCAATGAAATTGAAAAGTGCAGAAACGTATTTCATTTGATTCAATTTACAAGTAAAATACATTTTAGATAGTACAATTATATTTCTGAATTAATAGGAATTTTTTTCGTTAATTATTCTAGAGTTTGGCAACAATGGCGACTATCAATCGAAATACGTTTTTGATAAATGACTCGATTATTTTGCAAAAATATTTCAAATATATTCCATATATTTCGCAGGGATTGCAGAATTTAAATACCTAATTACCAATTGTAATGATATAACATAATATAATAATATTCAGTAGAACGATATTTAATATTTGTCATACGCATGTATTTTTACAATAATTCTTGCAACTCCTACGTACATCTTTAGCTTAATTTCAAATTTTACCAATATAATACCTACTTAATTATGACTTATTACGACATCAATGAAAATACAAAAATGTTTCACGCAACATATATTCGTAGAAGGTTCTTCTACGATAAGTGTCCCAACATTTTCACGAGCCGATAGATAAAGAGGGATGGCGACAGTCGTGTAAATCTGTCTCCGGACAGCGTCCACCGTGTGCTAATGACAAAACGAAATACAGCGTTAACGCGGTTTAAACCATCGTGAAACATTTGGAAAATAAATGGGCTGAAAAACACGGGATAGTCGTCGGTGCCGTGGCAATTCTCCCCGTGTATATAAATATTATCGACATAAAGATAAACGCGGGGGCCGGCCTCCGATATATTATTTATATCGGTTTTCGTCGATCCCCGTCCAATGAATATTTCATTTCGCTGTCTGTCGAAAATTATAAGTCGATAATCGGATCAACCAGGTTGGATAGGCGAGCGTGGCTCATAACTGTGTGCGGCAGCCGAGCCAGCTGTTACGCAGATCGGGCGGATCGAGCGAAGATTCGGATACTTAACCCTGTGATCGAGACTCCATTTTCCTTCGAGTTATTTTTCATTTCGTGACGAATGTGTTCATGCGACAGCCATATTTATACTGACTAAGATGCATTTTGGTTGTTTAATTTCAAATAACCAGATGGACCATTCGAACCTGTTTTTAAAAACATGCTTTACCTATAGGGCATAAGGCTATATAATTTCCACAACGTTCATTCATTTCGTTGAAAAAGAAGAAATTGTAAATACTCTTTAAGTATGAACAAATCTGTGTGCAAAAACTGCATACCAAAATGTATCGTGCTTCCCTTAGAAAAAAATCCTAAAGAAAGTCTTTTTAGAAGCTTACCAGAAGATTACCAGAGTACCACCCCTTAATTCGACTTCGAAGCTGAAAGATATCGCCGGGCTCTTCGAAAACGCGAAAAATAATACAACGCGGCGAGTCGTCTCGTTATCCGAAAGTTTCGTACATACCTGGTTGGAGGTATCTTTCGGGGGGAGTTCCGGCAGAGTAGTTGCAAGCAGACGCGAGAAAAGAACATGAACAAGTAATGTTACGCGAGGAAACTACGATACAGAGAGAAAGAAAGAGAGAGAAAGAGAGATAGGCAGGGATAAGGAATACCAAGACTGGGAATAAGTAAGTAAGCGGGTGACTATGTAAGTAAGTAAGAAAGTAAGTCTGCCGTGGTAAGTAAGTTAGGACGGGCACAAGGAGAGGAGTGGCCAAGACGGCCGACGTCGCTAACGTCGTCGGGGCCCGCAGTGTGTCTGCAGCAATTTGCAACTTTTAATAGTTAGTCCGAGGTTTGCGAGGTTGTCCGCCGGCCCACAGCCCCGTTTTCTTTTATAGTTTATACACTGGGAAAAAAGAGGGAAGTTTATATGCCCGTAGTTCTGTGCAGTTAATGCGCGCGCGCGCCACTGGCTCTAGCCGTGTTTATGCCGGATGGCCCGCGAGAGCTGCTCTAGCCTGGAGAAGTATTTTTCCAAACGTGGACCATGATGAGCACGAGTTAGTCAACACGTTGTTAACACATTTGTTTTGACTCGCGTTGAAAAACACGTCGCCACGTCGATGATACGTCAATCGGTATCGATAATACGCGTTGATACTAGAAGAAGAGAATTGATATGAAATGAAATGTAGCTACAGTGGGCAAATTGCAATATAAAGAGTTGTAGAAGGATGAAGGAGCATCAGAACCTTCTGTTATGAAATAATATATACAATAACATAGTAGATATCACAGATTGTTCATGCTATATAAAATATTTCCAAATTTCATGAAAATTAGAATTATCAACTATCGAATTGCGAAAACTGTAAGGAACAAAAAAGAGTTTATAATAGAATAAAGAACAGGAGCTTTCGCTTATGTCTTTCACGAAAAGTTATTCAAATTTCTAAAACTACACCAATGTATATGTAGAAAATTTACGTAGAAAGCATATGAATTGCCCATGTTGACTTTTACTTTGAGCAACAGTCGGTGATGATTCGTGACATAAATATGAAACAAGGGGGGCTGCACATAATTATAATTCAATTGCTTGTCAATACGACTTCAATAAATAGATGAAAATAAAGATAATAATAATAATAATAATAACAATCAATGTATCATCACTGTCAAGCACCATCAGTCTTTAAATTCGTCTCGTTCTGTTGGCTCTACGTTGGTAGCAGCACACCGGATCGCGGAAATACGAAGGTTCGGCACGATACTATAATGCGAGGCTTAGGCTCGCGATAGAGAACCGATTACATATTGCGGACGCGAAGGCTGAGTTAGTGGGCATCGGGATCGGGGCAGGAAGTCGGGCAGAAATTGCAAGCTGCTGCACTTTTGACCTTAGCTGGCCAGCCGGCTGTCGGTCAGATATTTATTGTCCTATTATCGTGATTGATACGCGGCCTGGCTGGCCACCGGCTACTATCTTATATAAGTACGTTTAATGGCGTAAGGTCGTTCCCGGACTTTTCACATGACGAAGGGAGGCTGCTGCTCCTTTCCGTTGTTACGGTCGGTTCCAGCCATCCCCGCTCGCTTCGCCCCACCTCTACCGCGCTGGTCCTTGCTTGTACGTTTTCTTACTCGTGTCTTCTTATTTCCCCAACCACATGGCGCCATTAGTCGCTGCGGCACCACCGACGTTTCTCGCCTGCCGCGGTAATAAGTCACGGAAATGCTATCGTAAGGGATTTACGAGACACGGGGTTACTTTCCTCGCGATGTCGTGCAACCACGTACTTTCATTGCTCTCGGGTCGCTCGCTACTACACACCTCTCTGACGATCGCTCGTCAGACACAGATTCGAACATTCTGATCTACCGATACATTCAAATTGTTTCGCGGGAAATCGAGCCGAAGAGGCGCCTATGTATAACACAGGATGGTCACTGAAAGACTGAATATAAAACAAAAATAACTTTTACAAACACATGTTTTTTTCTTTAATTTTTCATTATTTTATTTGGAAATACAATTAATGGATTTTCTTTTGAGTATTACGTGTAAAAAACAATATCTCTCGAGTGACCACAATTTTCTTGCTCACAAACACGAGAAATTGAAACTGAACAAGTTATGACTTTTTCAGACTCTTTAGTTTTTCAGTGGCCACCCTGTATGTACAATTAAGCTGCTATGTTGAAACTACACCAAGAATTTCAAGAAATACGCGATCGTTTGTTTTCATTGGTTTTTGAATAACGAACGATTGAAAATCATTTCATCTGAAATCGATATCCGTATATCTGTAATAGTTTTTGTTTTATCGTTTTGTTTTCCTTTTTTTTTTTTTTTTGCCAAAATTGACACTCTTTTTCATTTTACGATTTTTGTTTTCCACTCTGACGAAATATATTCTCTCTGCTTAATTTAAATACAGTTCGTGGGCAATTAAATACAATTGATATCTGTGTTTAATTTGATTAACACGATGCGAATCATGGCAACTCATTCGAAAACTCGGACTTTGTAATTAACATGCAATAACTTGGTCAATATTGAATGAAAATGCACATGTTTAAACGGCAATGAACATGTATAAAATATTTTCAATTCGCAGTTCAATTTAAATTTTGTCGAAATACTCCCTTAAGCAAATTTTATAGATACGAGGTGTGTTAATATTAATAAATGTAAATAAAATAGAAAAATTAAAATTGATTCTGCGGAGTGTGTTTGTCAAATGTCGGAGATTTTAAAATCGTTAAAATATACATTTTATAGATTATTAACTACTAATTGTTGACTATATCAATTGTTATATTTTTCGTAGATTTCATTGATTATTAATTATTGATTGTTACAATCTTATGAATTATAATCAGTCAATAATAAGGTATATATACCTTATTTTATCACTTATTTTTCATGAACATGAACTGAAAAAATAACACGTAGACAAACATTCTTCTACAGTTTTTAAAACTTCTCTCCTCGAGTCAGTACTGGAAGTCAGTCACAGAATACGAGTAAATTTAATAACATCAAATCGAATGCAAATTTCACTTTCGTTCGGAAATTTCATTAGCATTGCTGCATATTTTAAATAGAAACTACGCCGATAAGCAAACAGTATTATTTCAGTTCGCTGCTTCTAATTGTATTTCTTATGCTAATAAAGACCGAGTTTCTAGTATTTGTATATCGCGTGAGAATGGCTGACGAATTTCTTTCTTTTGCCCGATTCCAGCCATGTACGAGCTAGCGCAGCAGCATAAATTTCACAATTTTCTCCTTGATACTCAAGATAGACTTAGTTGCAAATGATAGCGGCCTTTTTCGTTCGGAGCTGGCGACCTAAATTATTCTAAGTCAGTGAATTATTGACTAAGGCGTAAAAAACAATATTTCTGCTAACTAAGCACGAACGATCCTTTCTCATAATACATTTTATTACGTCAATAGAGCGTTTCATAGCGCAGTGTGTCGTATAAATTTCACCGGTATTAAGCTCGATCTTTCAGCAAACCGTACATTCACGTTCGTCGAATGTACACACGATTTTCAATAGCTTTTCGCTCTGAGTTATTTTATACTACTATTGTGGCAAACGGTTTGATGACCAATAATTAATGAAAATGTGACAAAATATATGTATATTTAAATGTATAAATATACAAGAGAAAATAAAATTGAAAAATAATGTGGAATTGCTTGTAGAACAATACATATATAAATATATTGCACAATTTTTACAACGTATAATTTCTATAATATATTGAACGATTCGCATACTTTTACCATGCAAGTGTCAAAATTTATATCGAAAGGAACACTAATTCATATTTCGACACATCATTGAAAAGAATTACGAAATTTGTATTGGAAAATCATATCAATTGTAAAAAGACAAAAATTAGAAGAGTACAAATATTTCTGTGATTCACTGTACATAAATAAATTACATACTTTTTTAATTAATTTCGTGCAATATTTTATGAATTGCACGATTTCTTTTAATTTAAACAAATATCATCAGTATTAGAATTATTATATTAAATGTGATGATTAAAACTACAAAACGTAATGGAGGATCAAATTTTATATTTATATCAAGGACAATTTTTTAATTTGATTAATTATCAGTTAATTTTGTATCAAATTTATCTTTGAAATTGACTCCTTGACGTTCAGATTTTTTTTCAAATTTATGAGTGTAAATACAAGAAATAATGCTAGTAAATTTACACATATTAGTAATATATAAATATTATAATTTTCAATATTATTCAATCTTACAATTGGATAATATTAATGATTAAATTATTGACTGAAATTAACGAGTGTGTAGACTTGATCCGTGAGTATCGCGGTCTGACGCAGACTGAACTGTTTCTACTTACAGCTGCTGACGAAACTATTCGAGCAATCATATGAATTTTCCATAAATATATTATATATTTAATTATAAAAAGAATGTCGGTGACACATTAAAAAAGAAATTATGATAAAATGGAGACACAAAGTCGTACATCAAGTTTTACGAGATCGTAGTAAAGAGGAGACTTCAATCTCTCAATCAATGGTGAATTCTGTCGTGAAAAAAAGAAAAAATATTTCAATGTCCACAGAGACGACTGAATTTATAAAACGAAGAGCAAACGAGTTTACTTTCCTACCTCAGGAAAACAACGTTTCCCAAGTTACAACATTAAAACAAAAACAGTTGATTTGGATAAGGAAGATTCCCAGGAAGAGTCGTTTCATTGCCATTAGGACGCTATTACAAAAATTGGCTATAGAAGATAACGATATGAAAACCATCTCGAAACATCTTCTCAGAAAAGTTTGATAGTTTGTTCAGTATGATTAAACACAAAGTTCAGGGAAGGTCCATCTGATTTGAAGATCAAGACCAACAGAAACGAATCTAGAAATATCATTATATTATACGCAACTTTCGTCATTCTTCAGGTGAAAAAGTGATTGAAAGAATTATTGGAATTATTCTATTATAATAATTATTTCTATTACCATTATTGGTGAAATGAACTCGTAGATAAACAAATAACATTTCACATTGGTGAAGTAATACAGTGATTCAGTGACACTTTGATTCAATCAATTTGATCTTTATGTTTTCCTCTATCCAATATACTCTTTTTTATTCTATTTAATCGGAGCAAAATAATTTCTAATAATCCCTCTAATTCCTCCATTTGATGCGAGCAAAATATCAAGTATCAATATTCGCGAAAAGAATTTTATATATTACAAAATTTCTCATCATATTTTGAAATTTCAGTAATACTGTAATGAGAAACAGTTATTAAAATCATGTAAAATTTGAAATTTGAAATGCATGTACATGTTACAACTTTTTGACTAAATGTTTGTTAGCACATACCAAATATATTAATCAAAAGTCGTGTAGGTAAAAATAAGATAGTATTATTATACGTTAAAAATAATAAGAACGATGACGAACAAAGTATACAGATATATTTTTACGTATGATACGGCTAGATGAAAGCAAATGATATCATATATTAATAACATAACAAAATAATATATCAGAACATTCTATGGCAATAAAGCAGAGAGTCAAAAATTAAACTGAAGAAAAAGAAACTGTGTTCGGCTTTAAAATTAAACTTGGATTCTATATCGCTAATTTTATATTATCAGATTTATTAAATTCGGATCTTGGTGTTCACATTTTTATATCGTCGCTGTGTGTGCTTAAATAAAACATGCGACTCGTGACGAAAAAACAAACGAAAGCCATTTCGTTGACGTGGATACACAGGCCCTTGCAGAATAGTCGCGCGGTCGTGTACAATGTTGGTAATACATAATAAGATACGAACGTAGGGCATGCAGCATAATCATATATCATACGTTAGTGCGGTACGGCGGAGTATTCCTCCGGCTCTAGACGAGCCCGTCTCGCACACCACCCCATGGCGGGTGCAATCACCGTCTCTGCCAACCCGCTGCTACCAGCATAGCGCACGAAAGACTACGCCGTTGTAACGAACCCTCGCACTTTCCTATAAAACACGAAGCTGTTTGTTGTAATTCTTACATTCGCGTGGACTTCGCGCCGCGAATATCTTCCTTGCTCTTTCCACGTTGGCCTCAGACGGGACTGTTGCGTTTTCAGTCGCTCTTCGGACTAGCCGACTTATTTAAATTCGATCCTGATGCTTACTCTCAGCGAACGATCAAACAATGTTCGCCTGATGCGAAAAAAATCTTGCGCACGTTTGCTCGTAAAAGTTGAAACTTGAACACTTGGGGGCAGTTTTTATAAATATAGGTATTGTATTATATCGTATGAAATTAAATGAAATTAATATTGGGATTGGGATTGAACTCATAATTGGTGAGATCTGGAACGAGTCTGAAAATGTGCATAGGAAAATGTTTAATACAAGTATTTATTTCAGTGGGATTACGAAAGTAATTCATTGTATCAATGAAGTTTAACACAATTCGGTGGGATCATCTCCATCATTCATTATATGTATATTTACGTGAATATTTTACTGTAGTGTATTGTACAATAAATGTTTCATTATATTTGATATCAATACTTCGTCCAATTTAGAAATTATAATGAAGTATACAAAGCATAGAGGTATTAATTAAAATAAAAATGGAAATAGTATGGTGATAAAAATTACAATGAAAGTAATTTTTATATGAAAGTAATTAAGTAATGTAAAATAGTACATAAAATAAAAAAATAATACTAAAATAAAAGAAATACACTGTACAAGTAAAATAATAAGAATTATACAATACAGATTCAATTAATAGTGATTCAAATATAATACATTAATGAAGATACATTTGTGAGAAGAGTAGGAAGAAGAACATAACGCATTTTTAATTTTTTCACTACATACTATCTGAGAAGATAGGTTTATAAGAAAATATAGCAGACTCTTAGAAAACAGAATTGTATTTGGCAAAAGGAAGAAATAAATGTAAAATATATGTACATACTATTGATAGTGCAAAGAATATAATTAATTATTATTAACGCTCACAGTCTCTCTAGTATAAATTTTTCTTTGTTCACAATTGTATTTTTTATATCTTTTGTTTATTTTTCAAAATGCCGTCAATCAATCTTAAATGAAACTTCAAAAATGGTCTTTTCACAAAATTTCCATCTTCTCCAGAATTTAAAAAAAAATTATCCTTTATAATTTTAAAATAACGTTCGTCATACTAATTTAGCCGTTTCTGTCAGATCCTTTTCATTTTTAATCATTTTACATTAAAATATTCCTTTTTATATGTAAAATGGCATTAAAACTAACGGAATGTAGTATAAAATTTTTCTCCGTTAAAAACATTTGAACTACGATAAAGCTCGCTAAAGCACAGTACGTTCAATTCGTAAAAGATGAAACGAAAGAAGAAAAAAGTGAAATATTCATCATTAATTGTTCGCGTTAATAAAAATATGGAAGGAATTTCAGTGAATCATACATAAAAAAAAAACCTATCATCTTTTAGCTCTTTTGTATAAATTTTTCGTTTTATCCCTGTAATAATATTGAACATCACATTTTATAACATTCTACTGAAATACCCAGACACATTTCACATTCAATGAAAAGTACATTCGATAGATATTGAAGAGTTAATTTTAATTACATTTTGATTCCAATAGCGAGAATTATTATAGATACAGAATATAACATAGGTGTATTTAGTTAGTTAGTAAATAGGATGCAATGCAATACAGTATCAGATTATTACGTATGACCAATTTCAGAAACATATAAAGATTATTCAGAATTTAGTAAATACATGTACCATTGAATAACAGCTAATCGATAATATACTATAACCATAAAAGTAGACCATAGAAATAATATGATCGATGGCAGATTATGCGCCAACTTCATTATATTCCTAACATTATCATAGATTTGTAAAAAAACTACATTGGAAGGAGAGGCAAGAAGTTATTGATACAAAAAAGTTAAATTAGAAAATACAAACATCAGAAATGTATCAAAAAATTATTGTCAGAGATTAACTAAAAGATTTTTAATTGCAATAACAAAAATTGAGTTGAATTGAATCATTATTGGTTAAATGACAACTTCATTTCACTGTAATGAAAATGTATTGAATTATATCGAATGTATGGTTCATTACTGTTGAACGTGCCATGAATTTGTTAAATAAAGACGAAAAATTTGTCAACAATGAAATTAACTATAAAATCAAGCGACATTCTGGAACAATTATAATTGCTAATGATAGCAAAAATATATTGAACTCGTAAAATAACGATTAACAATTTGGTAGAATTTACAAGAATGTTCTAAATATTAGAAATTTTATTAAAAGCTCTTCCATCTCACGCCGAATAGGTATCATGTCATTTAATAATGATGGAATCCATCGTCACTATGCCTGCCTGTCGCAAAATCCGTTTAAAGCGCCGATTAATGTATACATACATATAAGCAAATTATGAGTTAAACATGAATCTCATGTGCCTAGTATCAAACCGTTGCTTTAATAATACAGCATCGATCCTCGTGAATCGTTTCTCGCCCAACTATCATCGTACGTCGAACGTCCTAGCAATTCGCGGAACTGCAGATAGCATCGCATTAAAATATGCAACGAGAGCGGAAACAGTCGAATAAAATTCTCACGAACGTGGTACAATTAAGTATAGCGATTTCAACTTGTCTTTCGTCGGGGATAGCGTGGGAGAGGGGGGGGGGGATAGAGAGGAATAGACGGGAAATGCTTCCCCCTTTTTTCTCCTTTTCTTTCATTCTTTCTTTCTTTCTCTCTCTCCCTCTCTCCTTTTCCCCCTTCTTTTTCTTTTCTGTTTTTCCCCCCTCTTCATTTCCGCGCGTTTAAGCCAGCGTCATTTCGCTCGCTATAAGAAATTTAGCTTTCTAGTGATTTAAAATTCCATACTGTTGCAAAATCGTGTCGTGAGAAAGAGAATGCGTAGGTGTTTTTTCTTTCCCTCCCTTCTCCCCCCCCCCCTCGGGCAAGAATGAAATTTCTCCTTTTCATGAACGGGGCGAAGATGAGAATTTACGATGAAAAACAAAATTTCACGCAAAAAAGAAAAAAGAAAGAAGAAAGAAAAAAGGCGGTGAGAGGGAGGCAGCGGGAGAACCAATTGCGAAATTTGAATATTCTATTCGGCACAATGTTCTACGTAAAATGATGCAGCTCCAAAATGGAGTTGACCTAAAAAGTAAATCACAAGTGAAGAAACTGGTTTATGTAAATCGTTCTTCAATCGTTTTACCGATCGGAACCGCGGCGATACGTCCCACCCTCCCCCA
Organism: Tetragonisca angustula; assembly: GCA_036937485.2. NCBI lineage: Eukaryota > Metazoa > Arthropoda > Insecta > Hymenoptera > Apidae > Tetragonisca > Tetragonisca angustula. Next base: position 732,672 of record JAWNGG020000063.1, on the reverse strand, counting down.
TCGCCCATCCATGTGTCATATTTGAAAATACGCACGAGCAAACGAGAAGAGACGAACGCGCGCAAAAAAAAAAGAAGAAAAAAAAACGAAAGCGTCAGGCGGGATCGTGTATGGACGAAAATTCATAATAAATGGAGAGATGGCAGGAGAACGGAATATCCGTTCGCGACGTTCGCTTTGTTCCTTGCACGCTGCTCTAAAGGAAATGCTTCTAGACTATGACTCACAAGCTCTAGAAAATAAACAGTTGCTTTTTAACGTCGTCTCGTACAAGAATCACGTCAATATTGGAATTCTTAACAACGCAATTTCATTTTATTATTAACCTCTATCGTGGAGACTGTAGGATACACAGCGAGAAGAAATGTGTATGCCTCTATTTCGCGGCTGTTCAAATTAATTTGCTGTGATTTCCAGTTGATTTAAACTTTCTGGTAATTTCTACGTCGATCGGTATAATTATAACAGTCGTGTCTCGTCATGGTTATTAACAAAATAGAAAGTGTCTGCAAATATTCGAATAACTCCGCGAGTAACTGCACGTATACGTAGCTCTCTCACCCTTTGCCGATGGAGAAATAAAGAGAACTTGGTTTCCAATACGAGTTTGCACGAGTTTCATTCTCGACGACTGGAAACCAAAGAGCCAAAGAACCGTTTCCACCTAATTTTTAACGATATCTTTACAATCGACTCTTTCAAAAAGGAAGGAAGAAGAGAAAAAGAAGAAAAAGAAACGGAGAAACACTGGCCCGTGAAAGAGCAAACGTACAGAGGCGAGAATAGAAAGATTGGCAAACACGAGTGAATTATGAGCCTGTGCTTGGCCGGTGAAAACGCGACGTAGTTTCCAGCAGATTTAATTACAAAAGAAACGCGCAACAGTTAGCTCGTGTGGCTCAAAAGAGAGTCAAATGAGAGCCCGGGACAAAAGGCGGCGGCGGCGGTGGCGGATGAAAAACGGGAAAACGGCCAAGAGAATGCGACTGCGACGTGTATACGGTAGTCTGAAGTAGGAGCCCCCCTATTTCTTTCGAGTGAATTTTTCGCGTTGCACCGCCGGTGAGCCGCGTGAAACGCAGTTTGGCCATAGTTGAGACACAGCGGCGTGTGGGCGACTAGCGATGCGCCACGCATTCCTCACAGAAGGCACGTAGTATTCATGCGCTCAAGGTTCACCGAGAAAACCGGGGCACGCTTTAGGTACGAAAGCCTCTCTCTTCGCAAGCACCCACCCTACGGAATGCGCTCCCCTTCAAGTGGCTCCTCGTCTCTCGAAACATTCTAAACGCGTGGCCTGCTGCCTCTTCTTTCCCCCGTCAGCCGACCGACGAGTGCATCCACACCTCTCGCCAACGGCGAACATGTTTGCTAATTTTCGATAGATCGTCGCAAAGAGAGATTGATTCTATCGTAGACTTTGAAAACTTCTTAGTATTATTGTATTTTTTTTTTTAGAATCTTTAAACCTTATTACGTGTTTATGCAATGACGATGCCTCTCAGTAAGATTTTAACCGCCGAAATTTTATGTGCTTTTATACATTGACAAAATTTGATTGAATTTCTAAATACATTAATTTGATTATATATAATTTTCCTGAAGCCCAACTTGAATCTATTATTTATGATCTAGAAATCAGGCTTTCAGTGAAAAAGTACTTGTCGTGGATCAGTTCCAATAAATGCACAAAAATCGATAATAAATTATTTGGTCATCCCTCGATTTAATTATTGTTGCTCTGATACGTGTATACGTCAATATTGCTTTCCGCAGAATTTTTATTGAAAATCTACTTTAGCTGTTACGTTGAAGAACGTCAAGATCAAAAACATTAAAATTCACAAATGGTACGATGTAGTAAAAATTTATTGAAAATTAAATTTTAATGCTCAATATCTGAATTTAAATTGCCAATGTTATTTCTTGGTCACGCTTATTTTCAGCTGAATAAATAAACATATAAATATTTTCTATACGACTTTTTAATGATTTGTATGAATTTAAATAAGTTAATAAACAATTGATATTCGTTCTATCATTATTACGACTTTTAAAAAAAGAAAAATTCAATTTTGGACATTTTGGGAGATATATAGTACGAAAAGTTGTACAATTTAAAAATTTAATGAAGAATTTGATGAAATTTCAATATCTATTTACGATTCTCTTTTATCCGTTATTTAATTTTTTAAACGGATTTCTATTCGTGTACGGTAAAGAAATTAATATTAATTTATAAAGTGCAATAAATATATAGTACAATGGCAAGATAATAATAAAAAAAGTTGATTTTTATTGGAAATCTTCTAGTCTTTTATTGAAATTTTTGGAATTATTATTAAAGGCTGTTAAAGATTTGGAATTATTATTAAGATACAATTTCAATATGACAATTTTTGGATTATTATTAAAGAATAAATGCATATATACTTATATATAATGTTGCGGTAAAACAATATAGTTTATTTAAATTAATTGAACTGTCGATAGTAGATACAATATGATTAGAATCAGTCTATTATGTTTTCTTCGTAAACTTTATACAAGCATTTACATTTCTGCAACCAGCTGTTAGAAATATTTAGGAACAGATGTACGATTTTTATTCTTCGATAGCGCAATTTAAAAACTAGGATATTTTGTAGTTTTATTCCTTGTTAGTACACGAATATTCAATTTCACAATATTTCGCTGAACGTACCGTATCGTGCGATTATTTCACGTTTTTTAAAAGTAACGTAATATTTTTAATAAATCTCACATTCATTCTCAAAAACATCGAGATCCTTTTATATATGGATTTTATATAGGTACACTTTACGAGGAAGGTTTTAATATTTGAAACAATAGTCCCATTAAAATAAAAATCTTCTAGTTAATGCATGGTATGCGTATATATTTTATAAATATCAAATGCATTTAGCAATAAAAATTTGTAAAAATAGATAAAAGTTAATAAAGGAAATAATGTTATCGTTTAATACTTCTAAAAATACATTTTGTCTATTGATAGAAAAGGTGGTAGAAAATCAGTTCCAATGGATGACATACATCCCGAAGAAATCTTTAATACATATTAAATTAATTAAATTATTAGTGAAGAAAATAATGCTCGCATTCAATAAATTTAAGAGCACATTGATAGAGAAGTAAAGGAAGAAAAATTTCAGTCCTAATGGGTCATATAAATCCCAGAGCAGGCGTGAAGCATCTTGGAAAATAAATATTAAATTCTGTTTAGCGGAAGTTTCAATGGAATGTTGCTATCTTGATTAACATTCCTAACAAAAACTTTCCTCGGAACGTGTATGGACCATCTGGTTTGTTACAATTAAGTCTTTCAATCCCAATGGGTCACACGTCCTAGGTAAAGTTTTAAAGTAACATTCTTTGAAATAAGTCCCGGCAGTATGTTGATACATTAGGCAATATTCTCATTAAGCAATTTTCATGAAGAGTATCTGGACAACGTAATCTAATTTTACAAATTTTTAAGTGCATGTTTATTGCTTTATTGAAAAGATATTTATTTATACGTTCTTATTCAGCTACCTTGGTGTTTGAGATATTATTATTTATTTATTGTGACAAAGTCAATTATTTTTTATAATATACTAAAATATTAAAATTTTTAAAAAGTACATAAAAGTATAAATAAAAGCATAAATTTCATTTATTTTAATACGCACAGTGTTATTCCAGTTTTCGTTTCGGAATATTCAGAAACTGGTTATCTCCTCGAATTGTCTTTGAAAATGTTTTAAAACTGGCATTGAAACAAAAGAAATAGTTCGAGATTAAATTGTTTGACGAAAAATGAAAAGAGTCGGACTGGTTTGGGATTAAAGAACGACGTGTTTACAACGTTTTCGAACCTTTATCTGGACACTATCTACTGTGACTGTAAACGTAAACGTAGAATGTAAGCCTTTGTAAAGCAGGAAATGGATATGATGAATAACTAAACGATTGAACAGCTGTAAATAGTTCAGGCAAATCCTGAAAGCAGGTACCGATTGAACACGGGAGGTATATTGTGTGTACAGTGTTTACATGATTTACCCAACATACGGTCTTTGTTACATATTTTATAGCTTTACTTAGATCAACGTTTCATCACGCAGGTCAGCTACAAACAGCAACTAGAATGCACCCTTTGTCCCGACGTAACAAGTACGAGAAAAATATTTTTGTAACATGCAACAAGTACAAAAATGTAAAAATACCGTGGTGCAAATTTAATCATAAAGTTAAAATTTGATATAGTTGTTACACGTTACACGTTCGATCCTTCACGTCGTAATTATTTTTCTATAACTATTTTTCGACGAATTACGACTTTAATTTTCTTGGCTCTTGAGTCTTTTCTTAGTACGAATAATTATTTTTCCAAGGTGTAGTACCTTTTTTTAGACAATTTTACAATTTTTTTTACTTGAAATGATTTTCCATTGAAAATTTCGCAAAAATTTAGTTCAATTATAATTTTAGTTGCAATACTAAAATGAAAATTAAAAAAACATTTAGTACTGAATTCGCTAATTGTGAAACTTAATTCATTTCAGAAATGATTTTCATTCTTCGAAAGATATAACAATTATGTTTGAACGAATTTGACGTAATTATTTCAATGTGTATCAAGTGTATCTTTTTTCTATAATTATAATTACAAGTTACAGTTTTCAAACTGACAGGTAGACTGTAGACGTGAATGCTGAATTCTGAGAAATTGCACATATAAAAATATGCGACATGTACAAAGTATCAGACAAGTGAAACGGATTCTTATTTCTCTAGTTTCGTGGAAACACAAAAATGCACACAACAACAGCAGCAGTCCGCTCGCGAGCTCTAAATAAAAATAGCTATCAATAACAACGACGAGCAAAGCGTTTCCAAGCATTTCTGATTGCAGAGTTACTTGTTATTTACAAAAAGGAAGCGCATCCAACTCGATCGATTTTGTTGACTCGTTACATCGACTCGAAAAGAGAGATTACAATCAGCGAGGGCAGCGGCTAATGACAACAATTTAAAGAAAGCTAATGTCCAAGAAATCGGCCAAGTGGTTTATCGAGCAAAGTGCTGTTCCTAGTTCCTCGGCTATTGCGTTCCAATTGAATTTAACAGAGTCTTCATCCTTTCCGCGTGTGCTATCACCGGGGAAAGTAAAGTTTCGCGTCGACGGGAGAGTTTCTGCAATCGATATGAATTTATCGGAGGCCACACGCGTTCTTCTCCCCCTCCCCCCTCCCCACCCCGCGGAATTACACGTAGCTAATTGCAACTAACGCAGTATGGACGAACGAATAAATGCGCGAGTGAATATGCATAATTATGAAGCAGGCTGGCTAATAACCATATTGCGACACGGTTAAGAGATATTAAGCTTCGTTGACGTTATCTGCGTAACTCCTCGGCCGATCCCCAGGGCGCGTTAAACCTGTTACGCTGATTATTTTGCGTAATAAAACGCAAACGGGCATCGTTTAATTGCCACGTGTATTAATGCGCAGCGTGTAACCTCTTGAAATGAACGCCGAGTTGCCGGGTTAATTTAAAAAGAAACGATCCAGATGCACAACGTCGTGCATCCCAGCAGATTTCAGAAATAATTCTTTAAGAATCTGAGCTTAAACGTGGAATCAGTTATGGAAGTCTATGGATTAGATTCTTCTTGAATCAAAAAGATACACTGTTGCTTGAAAGTCTTAGGACATTTTTCTTTCTCTTCTTTTTGCATTTATTGTATCATCTTTAAGGTGCTAATGCTTTACAGATTCTTTTATTATTTATTTTTCTTAATTTTGAAACGGATATTGCGCAATACTCTTTTGGACAGTTGTTGTACGCTTTTTTTTCGCAAATATTTTTCAAATTTCATTATTGTACTCTCAAAATTGATGGATTTGTAGTAAATTTTGTGAATAAAAACCAACTCTTTTTATTTTATTTATAAAGTTGTTCCACTATATAACATGCTAAGTTATCTTTGGTTAATCATAAATTTACGAAAGAAGAAACTTTAGAAGTTATAACAGAGAATTTCAAATGGAAATTTGATTGTTTTTCTCTACATTTTATTTCTATGCTATAGTATATACTTTGAGTATGTATGTACCAAATAAATATTACAATATTCACAATAAATCACATAGCGACAAAATTTACTATAACAATACTATTTTTCTGTAACGCAATAAAGACTGTAATTAAAATTTGTTTTATTCATTAATACGTTATATGTGAGATTATGTTAATGAAAATAAATAAGAATTTTTTTTTAATATTATAGACTTCATTCTTTTTTGAAATCATGTTTGGAAACCCATATTTGAATTATTTTGTCGACGAAATGTTAAATCGTTTGTTAATAGCGACAATAGGAAAATCTGTCGAGAGAGAAAGAAATAATACAACGAGAGCAGGGAAGAGAGACTGGCTTAACAGCCCCTAAGTGAATAAAGGAAGTGCATGACTTATTCAAGTCGAGTTACCTGGAATATTAATTCAATCGATACTTGGAAGATTGAGTCTATAACAGAAACTCTCTGACTGCATATAATTAATTAATTGATTAAAATTGACATTCAAAACCTACTGGATCACTCAGTAACTTGGTAATTAACGTTTCGCAAGACAGACTGTCAACCTTGTCTAACTAACTCTGATAACTTAATTGATACTGTTTACCAAGTAACTAAATAGTTTAGTAATCAGTAACTAATTACTGATCACTAAGTTTAGAATATATCGTGACATCGCCTACTTTGTACCCTTGGTACAGTTTTCTTCGAAAGGAAGCCTCGATGTCAATGACAGATAGAACTTTGGCTGTAAAATGTCTCATTCACGTATTTTTGAAAATATAATTGATAGTCTATTTATCTCGCAGAAGCGAGAAAAGGTCAAATTTTCTTGCAAAGTCCTGGATAAATCTGAGTTTCTCAAAAAATATATTTTTGAGAAGGTTTGCCAAATTTATTACACACATACGTACATACTAGATGTAGAAAGGGTTAAATTTCTGGATAAATTTAATTTTCTTGCTCAATGCTTTAACAAAGAAGATCCGACGCTTTAACACACGAATCTTCGTGTGTTTAATAGTACAAATGTCCAGCTTCCTTTTTTATAATGTAGTCTAACTAATAATAGTAATAATAATAACTAATAATAAGTAACTAATAGCTAATAATAATAATGAAGTAATAACTAATAATAAGTAACAATAAAAATGGACATGTACAATATATCAAGTATAATATAATTTATATAATAAATTATAATAAATTATAGTTATTGATATATAAGACATCGGTAGCTTCAATTCGTAAACTAGAAAGAATTTATAGTTAAATATACCATAATCTGTTAATAATAACCAGTTATTTACATAGTAAAGATGAAGACAAATAATGAAAAATAAATAGCAAATTATTTTTAATGATACGTAATTTTAGAATCAATTGGAATTAAAAAAAATCGGTGTAAAAACTACAATTAAAGCAGATATAACTAGACATTTCGATTTCTTATGAGAATTATTTAAAATAACGATCCTCCATTAATGTTTTAAGACGATATTACAAATTTTTACAACTCTAATTCTACAGTTACAAACTGACTGGCTTCATAAATTAATTTTGCAACTCTACTCGTATTTTATAAAAAAAAAAAACTTATGAATCACATTTTCCACAAACTCCAAAAATTTTGAGAAATAGCAGTTCCGTCCCGATAATGTGTTCTTTCGTTCCACATGAAATTCAGCAGAAAACTTTTTACGTCTAAATGCCTAGAGACTTCATTCTGGCGACGTTCGACCGAGCACCGAAATAATAACAATAGAAAAGAGAAACAAGTCGTGGTAAAATCTTTAAAATACCCGTGCGTATTTTAAGAGTCGTTTAGAGTGAAAAGCCAGCAGCTACTATAAACGCTAAGGATGCTGACCGTAGATAACTTCCTTTGTTTGCCTCTGGCAGCTGTTTTCTCTTTTTGCTCGCACCATTCGTCGCTCGACGACGACGACGAGAGGAAAAAGAAAAAGAAAAAAAAAAGCGCTGGGTCGTCGAGTTGCCTTTCTTTGACTGACAGTGCCTGACTCGGTGGCGAATACTGGAACTGCCGAAGTCAAACGGCGAATACTTGCGTCGATATTTAAATTCCGCATCGAAAGTCGACGAAGAAAGGAACGAGACGCACACGGGTCACGGACATTGTTCCTCTGACTGTGATCCTTCGAGTAATTACATTCTTTCAGTTCGAGGGCAGTTCGACGGTTGTGCGTCGGCACGTTTCCGGCCACCCCCGAAAAATCTTGCTTCTCTTCTCCTCACCATTCTCAGATTATACTGTTATTCACGCGCGTGTTTCTTTTTAGAAATGATACATAAACGATAATTGAAAAATGTCGATGATTGTTCCATTTGCATTAACGTAACTTATTTGTAATATAAATGATTCTTTGTTATTGTTTTATTATTTTAAATAATGTTGTTCCAATAAATTAAGTAATTTGCATTTGTATCCGGTAATTGAAGTAGTTGATTATTGAAGGATATGTAAACAATTGTTTCAAAGAAGGAAGTAACTTTGGAATTCTGTTTTTATCGTCGACTGATCCCGAAATTGTCTCTCCATTTGATTTTAGAACGAGGACAAAGCGTAAGAACATTTTTAAAACAGCTGAACTGTTGAAAAGTTTATGTTTAAAATTCTGTACGATATTTAACAGTTCGTTTTGAACTTAATCCATTTAGATTATTTTATATTAAAATACGCACTTTTAACCACGAGATGATATCAGAATAGGAAAATCAACAAAAATAATATAAATTTACTAACATTATTATAGAAGAATCATGTAATAAATAATATCGAGTTTCGTAAATAAATTTGAATCTCGGTCAGATGTAATATCTGTTTATGTTCGATCTTCACAATGCTTTAAACTTATTTTTCAAACATTTTATCAATTGTATGACTATGAATTATGTTTACTACGAAGTTATATTTCTTACGAAGATTATTTACATCAATGCACATAGAACATTAACTCAGCATCTCGCTTGTAATTCGATTTATATCATTAAATCCTATTTTTTAATATCAAAATTTGCGTGGATTCGCTCAATTTTACAACTGTTTGAAGTAAAAATAGAAAGCTATAATAATTGAACCGCGAGTTATATTGAACGAAGCACGAATACATAATTTATCATACTTGTTACGAACTATTGTTACTATTTATGTTAAACATAAATTTCGCATTTGAGTATTTTATGAAAATACTGAATAAAAGGGAGAATTACTTCATATGTAATCGGAATACTCGAAGATAAAATTGGAAAGTGGCGTAACGAAACGCGAGATAAAAGACATTGGATAAAAAATGGAATCAAGCACAACCACGGTGGAAAGTACGAGAGCTTTCAGAGGAGAGCGTCCAGTAAACAAGAAGCCTGGTATGTCCCTAAGGAGTCTCTTTGACATCCTAGTAGTAAGTGCCTTCCGCACATTCACCAACTTCTGTCCGCACTGTGTGAATTTCATTCACGCGTAGAATGTACACGAAAGCTATCGTAAATCACTCTGTTCATAATCCAGGGAATTTCCGAAATTTACATAAAAATAGCACTGGACGCAGCTACATATTATAAGTAACATTTGCTTTAATCGAAATAACTGTGATTGTTAAAATTATGCAATTAAAATAACAAATAACAAACAATAGTATAACGTACAATACAAATTAAAATATAAATTATATACAATGGATTATATAATGGAATAATATATAATACGCAATATATGACTGAAATATCAATTTGTTAATAATTTCATTTTCAAACTCATTTTCATATTGATCGCTTTGAACAATATTACATATTTTACTAAACGCTATTAACGTCAAAAATAATCTCATTATATCGTGTCAAACTGTCGAACAACGTCGTTAATTCATAAAAATCACCTTGACATTTCTTTCGAAAATTAATCCATTAATGTTTAACGTTGCGTTGAACGCAACATTTGATTTGCATTTTTTTCCAGCCAATTTACATTATCGAATTTTCCCTAAAAGAGAAGTTTCCCACTTCAAATTTCTCCCATCTGCGTGTTCCACAATTTTTTGAAATTCCAAGCTTAAGAGTAAATCGCTTGTAAATCATGCTAGTCCTTAATGATCGTCAATCGTAAACGCACAATCATCCCAAGATCACGCGTCTAGAATTAACGACATAGAACATAAAATGACAAGATCGTGTGTGCATTCAAGGATTAAACGCAACGAATAACTTTACAGATACCTGAATCAAACAAACGTAACCAAACAATTCCCCTAGAAACTCCTTCTTCGCAACTTTCCTAGATGAAAGCAAACGCCAGTATCGAAGTATCGAAGAAAAGGCCATCGTACAATTTATTCGAACACGTTTGACGTGTTCTCCAACGCGGAGATACGATCTCCCATAATAACGTTACTTCACCCGAACCACCGCGCGCCGTGGTTTCGTACATTCGTGTTTAATGCCTCCCGTACGGTATCTCCGTCTCCTCCACCTCGCCGTGGGTTCACCAGGCTTCTTCCGCAGGAAAAATTTTCATGGCGTGGTCTCTCTACCGCCAGGGAAACGTAGGAGCGTCGATGCGGATAGCAGCAGCAGCGGCAGAAGAGAGAAGAAAAGAAGGGAAGTATCTGGGCAGACTCGCATGAAACTTTAAACCGATGTTTTACGATGGCTTTTTGTTTCGCGTGTTTTATTGAGCAGAGAGCGGATATTCACGTCAATCTCGCTCTCTCGCAATCCGCGAGAACCAGCGTGCAGGCTGCACCGATCTCTCTTCCTCTCTCCTCTCTCTTTCTCTCGTCCCGTTGACCTCGCGCACGTCCCTACTATCCCCTTTCTTCTTCTTCTTCTTCTTCTTCTTCTGTTATTCCCTCTGAATCTCTGGTCCTCTACCATTTTTCATAAAACTTTCAATATAACCTCTCCCCTCCTCCACGGTTGGCGCACGACACAAGGCCTGCGAGTGCCTCCGAGGAAAATTTTATAGGGTTATAGATTAAAGCCGGCGTCCTTTTGTAGCTCTGAAAGATTGTTTAACGCGCAGGGGAATACGAAATGTCGTTTTGATTACGCGCTACAAAGGGAACGTCCCTCTCCTCGTGATCTCGCGAAGATACGATATTTGGGGGATGACGGCGATCGAGCGAAACGAATTGGAAATTCATGCTCGTTTCTTGCTGTTTCCTGATTCTGATGAGTAGACTGTGATATTTTTTGTGCATTTATATACTCGAGTTGTGTTCAGTGAAAGAAATATCGATCCTTTTAGGATCCGAGAATTGTTCGACTTTTACAAATTTCTCGCTTGCATTTTTCAGTGACGTGATTATTTATTCAGTAGCTTATCGTTACGCTCTGTCCAGTGAATGTTAATCTCCTTTTGGAGGATCGAAGTTCGTTCGATTTTTAAGAAATTCTTCGTTCTTTAATGACGTGGTTGTCTTTTCAGTAGTGTCGTTATTCAATTGAGATCAGAAATAGGTGTTTTCTGGTATTCATGCTAATAGGATCGATAAATTTTTAGAGGTCTGTCGTTGATACAATATTTCCCGTTAAAGGAACATTTGAACAATGTTATTTCGAAAATAAATACGTCAATGAGGAAAGCTCTTAAGGACATTTTTGTAACAAACATTACTTGCAATCAGAATATTCACATGTGAACTCCCTTATGAGCTTAAATATAAAAAAATTCGTTGAAACTTTTCACGAGAATAAACTTAGTATTCAGAAGATTGAAAACATTTTTCATTCCACTTGTGCAATTTTCTAACCCACAAATTACTTATAAAAGAGTTAATATATGGACAAATTGTACAACAGCTTCGATCCTTTGATTCCTAAAATTCACATGGAAACAAAATAGCTATCGAAAAAGTATATGGAATGGCATGGAAGCTACTTTGCTCGAATCCACTTACGATATTTTAAAGAGACTTCGCGCAATTGAAGTCTGACTGTATGAAACGACATTTAATTTGCAATAACCTAATAATTCATCAAGGTACCCCTCGTTGTACCAAGGAATTAATAAATTTGCCCCAATATAATACGAATCTCACGTTTTCAAAGCCTTCTTTCGCAAACCCAGCGAACATTGCCCGCAGCACAGAATTTTGTGAATCTTGAGAAATCTCTGTGTAATTCGGTGTGAAAAGGAACGACGCGACATCATAACAAACGGAACGCGTGCGAAAGTATCTGGCACGAACAGAAGGAACTCTTCGTCGAGATCTCTTATTAAAAACGGGACAACGAGGATAAGGAAACGAGGCACGCGAAAGGACGCGAGAATAAGGTGAATAGAAAAGGTCGAGGACGGTGGCCCAGGTGATGCGGAAGTACGACGTGTTTTTATCATTTAATTTTGCAGACAAAGACCGTCGGGGCTTTTCGTTCGCGGAGGTCAAGCCGAAAAGGAAGCTGCCGTTCTCTCCCTGAGACATTATCTTCTTCATTTGCCTCCTCTAGTTAAGAAACATCCCGTGGGATTAGAGATAGACTTCTTTTGTTTCGCGCACAAAGAGCTCGGGCTCCGGGCTCTCCGGTTATCGAACAGTTCTTTCCGTATCTTTGTGCCGGATCCTACGGAAGATTTAGTCGAAACTCCTAAATAAATAGCTGCGCAAACGCATTCGCCCAGCATTGATAACGGGATCGCTCGCTCTGATAATTAGGAATTTTCGTAACGCGGGACTTTGTGTTTTTGAAACATTTCGTTCTTCGAAGTATGTAAAGTCGATATAAGAGTCTGGGCAAGTTCGACACTAGTTTAATTTATTTTTAACGTTGGTAACAATTGTATGTATTTGTAATAAAGTACATACAAATGTAATAAAATATTATATATTATAAAGTACTGTACGTAGCTCTATCACTTCATTGATTGATTTATTAGAATTATTGATAAAGATTGTTATAAGTCATTATAAACATTGTGTAGGTATAATGAATGAATGATATAAAAGTTAGATAATTACAATGATACTGAATGTTACACTTGTGATCTATTTTTTCACTTTCCTGTAATTTATACTTATATATATATATATATAATTTCTATATATTTATATTATTTGGAAATGATTTATTGAAATCTCACATTGAATAAAGTCGCTTTCTAAAATGTCATTTTCTAAAATAACAATAGTGAGCTATTTGTGACGTAGTAATCATTTATCAGCTCATCATTTCAAAATTTTTATTTTCTATTCTACTCTAAGCAAAATGTGCTCCAGCCTGTTGGAAACAATCATTTCAAAATCCGTCGACTTCGAGCATGGAAATTTATTCTTCAGTATCAGCTGGTATTGTTTGGTCGATGGTCGATGCAAACAATAAATTAAAACCGCTCGAGGAACCTTCTGTTATCTACTAACTTTTGCCGCATGTTTGGAACGTTATTGTGGTTAAAGAAGGTTCACTGAAAAATGTTTGAAATCTGACACAGCAGCTATGCATATGCATAGTTCACGGTGTAGTAGATAAAACGATTGGGCTCATGTATGTATGTGTGTGTGTGTGTGTGTGTGTGTTACTCTCGTTCCGTGGAGGACAAAAAAATTGAATTTAAGATCGCCGTAAATTTACATCACGATCGGAACCTGATAAAAATGAAATCTCTTTGCTGGTTAAACAGCAAAGCTTTATAGGAACTCGAATGTATCAGATCACAGAGACTTCCTAACTAAATTTTGATTGGCACATAGCGCCATAGCGTAACATTGAAATAATCGATCGGTCGTATTCTCACTTTATTCTGTGAAAAATATCGTTTTAGGATTTTTATATTCGAGTTTTGTAAGAACTGAAATCTACTAAATCCATGAAACAGTATCAGCTGTCAATCTATTTGAGCAATAAAAAAAAAAATTGCGTGTCAATTATACATTATATTTTTATTCTTTTGCTTCTTTCTATATCTTTCTCAATTTTCAACAGAATTTTCATTGTTTGATAAATTTAGCGTTAATAAACTACAATTACTGCTATATTCTTCGTGATTATGCAAACTCACATACAACGAAACCGAATTACAACAAGTATTTCATTTCAAGTATATTTCTGAAACTTCCTATAATACAACATAAATGTTCGTAATTTAGTAGCAATTGAAATTGTAGTTTTGCATTATTAATTCCTTTAATATTACAAATTGATTCCAGTCTTCGGATTTTTTTTTCTTTACTTTTTATACCAAGCATCAATTGAATGATCTTTTCCTTTTAAAACTATATTACGTTGCGTCAAATCTTACTATATTAAAAAATTGTAGTATTGTATTAAAAACATCAAAATATGTGCATATATGAAAAATATATGAAATATATATTAAGTATTAATTAAAATACGTAATTAAATAATTTTACCAAGTAAGGATATGAATTTTTAACATACATTAAACTGTTTTGAATTTTTCAAATTTTTAATTTTAATTAAAACTTTTCGTCGCGCGACAATGATAGAATTATGACAACAATAAAAATAAACACACAAGTACACACACACAGCAAACCCAGCTTGAAATTTAACAAAATTAACAAAGCAAAAATGAAATTTAACAATCTTAATTACACTCGTCAGTTCTTGTTCCCAAAAATCAAATACAACTAACAATATAAAAGCATTCTACAACTTCTACAACTCATCAGAAACAAATACGAAGACAGGTTAACGAAACGGACGAGAGGAAAAGACGCGGCAATCGACGTTCACATCGAGACGTCTGACTGTTCGCGGACATCTTCCACTGAAGACATTATTTCCTGCTCGAACTACTTACAGCAGTCTTTCATTCGCTTCTGTCACTGACTTCGTTTGTCTTCTGCCATTGAACACACACATGATCGTGCCCTCTGATCTCGCGGATCTACTTTTCCTTTGCACGTGACCCTCCTCTTTTGTACGTAACTTTGCATGTAACCTTTTTTCTTGCGAAGTTTTTCCCTTCTCTTCTGCTTGATCGGTACGCTCCGTTAAGTAAGACGACTGTCAAAGTTTGTACGACAACAGAAGAAATGTCCACGTGCGTACAATAGACGTAATGTCGATTGCAGTGTTGCTGTCAAGGGTATATCGAGACGATAATTGCAGTAATAGAAAAATGCAATAAAGTAACGGTACACCGCGGATAAAGGTACGCAGTTTCTTTTCAATCTCTTGTATTCCGGTTCCGTCTAAAGAAAACCTCGCGACAAAACAGTTAAACGGAGAAATTGCCTGTTCTTGGTCTTCTCATTTCATCCTTTGCATTTACGTACAACGAAAATATTATGTTCGTTTTATTTACTCGCGGAGGAACATCTGTCGCGGTAAAATTGCTTCGGCTACGAGTGAAAATCGCTGGCTGCTTTATCACGCGGGGTTTGTATTTTCATTTGACGACATTCTCTGATCGAAGAATAAACATAATTATGGGAAATTATACCGATTTATTGATGGAAGAAGTAAATATTGTGTGTGTGTGTGTGTGTGTGTGTCTCGTATCACTGATTCGTAAATATTTGTTTGTCTTCGAAGAAATTTCAATGTGTCAAGTTTCTGTGGGATAGATTAAATAATTGAACGAAATGAATAAACTATGGGAAAAGAGTGTGTTCTTACAGGTGAGATGTTTCAAATGAGTAGGTAATTTCAAGTTATCGAAATTACCTTATTTGATTTCGAGACTAACCCAATACCTTCGTAACTAAAACTTATGTTATTTAAATTATTATTAAATAATTGTATCAAATAAATATATAAGATAAATATTACCAAATTAATATAAATAAAGTAAACCACTGAAATTATTAAATAATATCGTATCGTAAACGATTATAATAATTTGTATTAGATTACCAAAATTTGATTTTACTTCGTATTCTTAGTGACAGAAGTCAACTGAATGAAAAATTCCGAAATTAAATTATTAAATTATCACTAATACTTAAAAGCGTATTATAATTAAATTGTAATGTTAAAACTGCAATATTCAAATATTACTTGTCTCGATTATTTCCTTTACGTTCCCTGTTATTTAACATTAAAGTCTCTTCTCCTTCAATCGTGGAAAAACACCGAACGAAAATATATCCATCACCAGTTTTTCTTTCGATTTTTGCACACATATAGTACGAAAATGGATAACGTAGAGCGAAAGCGTTATTTATACATCTATTTTAATCTGTGCGCGAGATCAGATGCGCGGAGATCAAAGTAAGTTACGGTGAATAAAACTTTTAATAGACAAGGGGACTGCTTCGCTTCATGGTGAATAGTGGCAGTTTGCTAGGTGAACTGCGTTTCGCTTTTATAGAAAATTTAAAATCTTCGCGGCATTAAGGCGCATCTTCTCGACGGGCGGATTTAAATGTTAATTTACACGACAGTCGCCCCGGCGGGGGGCGTCTCGCGAAACGTTTGCTCACTCCACTGTAACGAACGCGTCTTCTGCTAATGAAATCACTCATAAAAGAAGCGAACATAAATAACGTCCATGAAATTGGATGCTTCGCGCTGTAATCAGAGTTACGGAAAACTCGGCTGGCAAAAAGGGTCGAGGGACAGACAGGCTATTTCCTGAAGGTATTCCATCTGTGAAGCGGATTTTTGTTACGTATCGAGAGACGTATTCTCTCTGTCTATTGACGAAAAGTAATTTGCCGACCCGTTCTTGCGTGACAATTCCAAAAAGTTAATCGCCCCCTTCCTCGTCCACCCGTTGGAGAGATACAATTTTCAATTGCTCGACATCTGAGAAGTTCTATCTTCTTAAGAATACGTCTTGCTGAACATCCTCGGTTAATAAAAAAAAAAAAAAAAAAGAAAAAGAACAAACGGGTTCGTAAAGTTTAGAGTAGAATCTTAGATTATAATTTTCTTATCTTTTTTACTAATTTGTTTATCAGTTATTTTTTTTTCTATTATCAAGCTATTTTATTATATACTATTATTTATTTAAAAATGTCATTGCTTTAGAAATGATTATTAAGTACTAAAGCTACGATATATTATATTTAACTTGTTAAATAAATAGCGAGTGAATTTTTCAGGAATTTCATCGAAAACGGCTATAAAAGGAAAATAAACAAATTTCTGTGGTCTGGTTAATCCTAATTGGTTAAAACTCGCCATTACTTTCCATTTAATACACAAATGTGGTCTTGAAAATTGTACGAGATTCATAAAACGCGCGTATAGATGTTCACAATTCCCAAGAGCGCGAGTATACAATGCTTCATCGTTCGCGTTGCCGTAAAATATTTTCATAATTTTCAATTTCGTTCTCGGCGTTATTTTATTCCAGATACAGAGATAACAAACGTTTCGTAACCCCGCAGCGAGTTCGACGGCATAAAGCACGATGCTAATAACAATTAATAACGAAAAAGTTATAAATTCGTGCATATTCGACGTACACGTAGTAGTATACTCGGTGTTTTAAAGAGACATCTGCGTACCTCGATTTAAATAATGCACCGATGATCGTAATTACGCAGCAATCGATCACGAACTTTGCGGAGATACATCAAAGCGTCGAGACAGAGGAAAATCGGATGCAATAACTTTTTCGATATTTTTTTCTCTTTTCTTTCTTTTTTTTTCTTTGTACGAAACTTCCCTGGAGTCCTACACGAAGTCGTTCGATATAATAATGCATGTGACGCTCATACATTTTCTCCTCATGTTCTACGGACGAACGTATAAAATTTACGTGCAAGAATCGCTCATAAAGTAGCATAAAATTATCGTAATAGACGTCCGTTGTGTATACGTGTCTAGACACCCTAGTGTATGCGTGTGTATGTAATAAATATCGTGTGTTTCAACAATGAGAATTCAATGAGTTTAAATTACGTAACTTACGAACTTGAGAAGACGAAAGTGATAACTCGTTATTGTCAAACGACTTTGTGCAACTCAAATGATAATAAATAATAATCGAAACAATTTTTCAATTTAATGATAAAAAGTATTAATGGTAAAGACTGTGTTACAAATCTTTTTCTATTTTTTGTTGCTTTAACTTCCCTGATGCAATTCAGCTCCAGTCATTGAGTAATTGTAATAAACTAAAAAAGAATCTACGTGCACACTTACTCTAAATTTTGTAACACTCCTAGCTTCTTGTGCATTTTCGTGACATAATTCATTAAGAGCTCAAATTCATCACAGTTTAAATGTAATGGGACAGTATTAAGGATAAAATATTTATTCAACAGACAACGTTGCTATTTCGTTTAAGATTCCAGCATGTTTCGACTCCAAATTTTCGACAGCGACTAAACTTCCTTTTATTCCCTTATTTTAATATTTCCGAGCTTAATACCAGATAGATAATTATTTTTAAATAAAACAAGGAACAAGAAGAATTCACACAGTTCCAATCATCTGCTGTAACACAGTGCAGTTGCAAGGTAAACCCACCCCCGAACGCATAGAAACGAATGATCGTGCACAACTGCTCGTATCACTTCCACTCACTCGTTCGTCAACGAGTTCATCGTCGGTTGTCAGAGGAGAGGTGAAATAAGCAGGCGAAAGCGACGAAGAGAGAAGCGGTGGAAATAGAACGTGAAACAACGGAAAGGATGGCCAGTATAGTGCCGGGGGGGGAGGGAGGGGTGAACGGATCAATGGGAAAGGAGAAGGAAGAGGAAGGAAGAGAGGTGCAGCAGCACGTGTAGCCGCGAGGAACGAAAATCTTTCAGCGCGGATCGGCCGTTCGCGCATCGCGGCGACAAAAAGTTTTCGGCGAGGCAGCGTGGTCGAGCGGGAAAACGCGTTTTTCCCGCGCGCTGTTACCGATTGGTCCACCTTGGAGGCTGCGCATCCGGGCAAGGTTGATATTGGCCAACTCACCCCAAGACAAACGAACCCTTGTGCTTTGCCATTGGCAAGGGGCGGAGCCAGCTAAAGCTTTCGCGAAAGCTCTTTCTCCCTCTCCCGTGGCGAGCCTCCGTTCCTCACCTGCTCACCCCTTTCGCCAGCTCACTCCCTCTCGCCTTGTCCACCCTCGTCGTCCAACCCCTCGTCGGATTCCACCACGAACGAAGCTTGGCCGGCTGCCGGCTGCGATGCACGAAGGCCTCCGCGCAATTTGGGTCACAATACACCGAGGTCTCCCCTGTGTGTTGCCGAAGAAGATTTCGCGAGGCCGGGTGAATCGGCCGACCTAATCCCACCCCCTTGCTCGGTCGTCGTGTGCACCGTCTCACGTGTGCCGCGACGCATCGAACAACTGGCCCCGACCAATCGTTCCTCTCCGCCACCTGGCTGCGCCGAATAACAAAGCTCGTTGGGACGAGGACGTACGAGCAGGCGTATACTACACTACTGCACGGAGTGATACATGTTCATAGTTCAGGGGACGAATTAGTATACTGGTATAGGACGGGTAAAAAATTTTTGGACAATCGTGCCATGTGTTGTATATATGTACGCTAGTTTCGGGATTATGGATTATGAATAATGATGATTTCGTGTTTGACGAAAGCTATGAAGTATGATTTTTTTTAGGTTATACGGTGAGTCAATGTAATTATATTTTTTTAGCGATAATAATCGACAAGGTATTATTGGATATTATTTGCAAATAGATTGGTTCTTAATAAAAGTTTCAACGCGAGGAAATATACAAGTGCCATAAATAGAGCTTTGCAATCACCAGTACTGTGTAGATATACTTCTTAAGATATTGACACTGAAGATGGCCAGTATTTTTTATTTCTGTTAATTACATTTACATTCTATTCAATTTACCACGAATATAATCTATTCATTCTATAAATATAATTATTTAATTTACTCTGTAAACACGACGATTTTTAATTAAAAATTCAATTGACGAAGGCATCAAATCAATTCTTACACCTAATAATTTGTCATAAAGAAAAAGATAACAGTGAAATTGTGTTCTTTTTCACATTCATATTTTTGTTTTACCAGAGTTACTATTTTGGCTTTACTTATTTACTGTTTTTGTTTTCGTATAAAAAACAAGAAAAGCCACATTTACCTTTCCCTCCATAATTATGATGAATAAAAAATAATACCTATATTGTCTCTTTCAATAATCTACACCGTACCGTGAATATAATCTATTCATTCCATAAATATAATTGTTCGATTCACTCTATAAATACGGCGATTTTTCTTAAAAACTCAATTGACGAAGACATCAAATCAGTTCCTACACGTAATAATTTTTCATAAAAAGAAAAAGATAACAGTAAAATTATGTTCTTTCTCACATTCGTATTTTTGTTTTACTAAGGTTTCTTTATTTTTGTATAAAAAACGAGAAAGCCACATTTGTTTTTGCCTCCTACCTTGTAAAATGTCACTCTATTTCCCAACGTGTTTTTTTCTTTCTCGCAATCTTTTGCCTTTTATCCGTCGATAGGTAGGTAGTAGCGTCGGATATCCGGCTCGCTATCGATATCCATCGGCAGTAATAACCGGAATCGTTCGTCACACACACGTAACTCTCACGGCGAACGATACGGCTTTTCCCCATGGGTGCCAGGGACTCGGGATCGGTTTAGGCGGGCACGAAGGGAAAAAGAAGGAGAGGGGAATAGGGTGGGGAGAAGGGAGGAGAGAATCGGAGAGATTCTCGCGGCGAGTAGAGAGTAAGTTGTGCCGGAGGTTCTTAATAAATATATTAGCGTTAGCTCGCTACTACGAAACAAGCCTCGCCTCCTCGTTTCCTCCAAGGGGTGAGATTTTAGCTTCCGACACCGCAAAGTATGCTTAAGATAATCAAGCTTGTCAATAATGTAAGATATTAGCGAGTAAACAAGCAGCCGAGCGAATGGCCTGTGTAATCTTGCCTATGGCTGCCGATGTTCTCTCCCCGCCTGCAAACCGAAATTCCTTACGCTCTTCGTTCTATCAGCGCGCCGAATATTGACTGCCGAATATCTCTGCAGTCTACGATTTACTCGCCGTTTCCGGAAAACAATCCGAGGCAAAGTGAAAAATACAAAGTCGAGGAGGATGTTAATCGTAGTTTGGCTACTTATCCATTTGCGACGAAATTTAATTGACTAATGTTACGAGTATATTTTCATTTCTTCAAATTTTCTAAAGTCGTACATCGAGTGAATTCTTGATTGAACAGAAAGAACGGAACACGTTAATGAAGGGGAAGAAAAAAATTGTAAATGAAAGATGCGATGTTTTAGCCCTTGATGGATCGAAGATGTCGGAAGTAGAGAGTTTATTATAATTTTTATAAGCAAGATGAATCCATATTTAAGTTCAGTTTCTTCCTGTTTGCAAAAATGTATATGGAAAGTGTGTATTTTTCAGACAATCGACGTTAAATTGAATTGAACTGAAAGTAGATAAATAAATCGTTAATTTCTTTCCTTCATGCTTGAAACAATATTGGTAAAATATTGACAGATATTTGCAGTTTGTATATTTTACGAATTATTGTTAAATTTAAAAGTGCATTTGAACACTGCAATTTTTACTTAATTTACTTCGCTTTAAAAATCTGATTTTTGCCACACATAAAGAAACAATCAATAACTATGAATCGGCGGAAAGTAAGGAGATGTATGAATAAATAAAAAAGAAAACAAGCACAAATGTTAAACAATGGTCACTGATGGAATCGCTTCCTAATCATTTTATGCAAGAAGTTTTAATCAACCACTTGCGCTGGCAACTGATTGCGGACCATAACGAGTGACCACAAACCGTATACAATAATTCGTCGCTTTCTTTCTGAACTCGTCGGTATGATATTACTGGATAAAAATTATTCAGAGGTAATAAATTTATTATTTGTTTTGCCTGGGTTATACTTGAAACTGAGAAAATATTGCGACTTGCGAAAAATTCTCGACGTGCGTCATTCCAAGCGCAAGAGGTTGAACTTTCGTCAACCTTCGTCGACGATATCCATATCGCTGACGATTCACAGTAGCGTCATCAGTCAAAGAATCGGTCTTAAATCACACTGCAATCTATTATAAAAGAAACCGAAACACCGAAAACAAAAGCAATTCGCGAACGACCTTAATCTATCAGTACGCGCCTACGCGCGCAAAGGAAATTTCGAGTATCGAGTAAACCACCGATAAAAGATACATTGTTAGAACTTCATCAAAGATCCAAAAGCGGTGGCCGACTCCCAGGGAGGAAGACAATGAAAGAAGATGTTCGACGTGGAAAGGCTGTGACGACCACACGGCGTGACCTCGATTCCAAGCGGAAGAGGAACTGCGTTCCCAAACCTAATCGTCCATTCAAGAATTTTATTCGTCCCTTCGGTCTAATCTCCAGAAGGTATTTCCCTCTGTTTCCCTTAATTCCTCGTCGCTGTCGCAGTTGCTTCCTTCCTCTCCGGTCGACGGGGTGAAAAGGGGGAGGGGGTGGAGGGTGGAGGGTGAGCAGCTTAATTTTGATTCAGCGGCAATTCGTGTACCGGCGGGCTGGTTTCGTCGGGCGCATATTTTATTCACCGGCGCGGAGAACTTTTGTCGTGGCCTCTAAATTTCGTTCCGGCCTGGTGAACGAGAAAGAGAGAGAGAGAGAGAGAGTGGAGAGCGAGAAAAGATGTACGGGCCGACGTTGTCGACGACGGGTCGCTCATTAATTTCTAATGAAAGAGCAGCCCGGGCCCCGGTGTCGTACCGCAAACGACGCTAATAAACCGTCGTGTTGTAGTTTCTAAATCAAGCTAATCAAATTCCGCGCACGTGGCCGGTTTATCGAAACGGAAGGAAGGAAGTTCCGCGGCGGGACAGTGGCGGGGGGATTTGGCGATGGTGGTAAGAACGGCGCGCGGTTTCTTTGGCTTCGTTAAATATGCTATAAAAGTAACGAAAGAAGCCTATTCTCCCGTATGACCTGTGGTGAAACACGAAGTTTCAAGTAGTTGGAAAGTCAGCGGCGGAAGAAACGAATCGGGACTTCGTTACCCGTTGAGAATAACCCGGCCCCGGTTCCACCGTCGAATTAATTTAGACGAGCAGGAATTATTTAAATCAATTATAAAACTGTTTCCTTCCTTTTTTCTTTCTTTCTCGATTAGTCGACTGATTTACATGAAAAGAACGAAGCGGAAAAGGCCTCTCGTTTGTAACAAAAATTTTTTGATTCAACGTTATCGAGAAAGAGGGAATTTTAAAAGTATTTTTTTTTTTTTTTTACTTGGTTTTATGCAGTATTATAGCTAAATTGTTCATACACTCGATGGAGAATTCTCGATATTTGAAATTGTTATAACTTGGTGACTTTGACAATCCCAAGTTCGTTTCTTTCTTCTTTTCTAAGATATTTTCACGTCATGCAGAAGCTGGGAAAATAAAGAAACTTTCATTCTCAAAAATGGTAAAAGTTCGAGCATCTTTGAAATCACTGAAATTGTTTTTTCATAAGTCGATTCACCACGAATTTGAATACTGAAATTTCTCCTTTACAAAAGTTCAAGGAAATTCTAACATTTCATCGTTTAACTTCAACTCGTTCGACTTTTAACAAAAATGGCAGAAAAAATATCATACCTATGGCAAAGTTTAAAGACTCATTGTGAAGAGAAAATTTCAATCTTCGAGACCATTGTAGTTCTAATTATGAAAAGAACTTTTTCAATGATTTTTACAATTTTCGAGAACAGAGGTGTATTTTCCCAGTTGCTGCATAATGTAAAAACATCTGTGAAAAAGAAACGAACTTGGGATTGTCAAAGTAAGAGTTCTACATTTTAAAGTAAGACCAACTGGATTGTAACTTTTAATTTTGAAATATCGATAATTTTTCGTCGAATGTATGAACGATTTTGTGAGTTACTGTCATTAAAGACGTCTCATATATTATTAAACTACGAAAATCATGTGTTATTAAATTTTCACGAACACAACTAAAATGAAAAAAATGAAACCTAAATTTTGTTGCATTCGTGCGACGTTCGATTAATTAAAAATTACCTCTCATGAATAAAATTTTTGTTTATGATAGAAACAATGATTGGGATGTTCAATAATAACGAGAAATGGGATTACATCGTATCAAACGTAGAATTAATAGAAAAGAAAAGAAAAACAGCGGAATGAAACGATATCAATTTTATCTATAACGGCAGCGTAATGTAAATGAAAATAGTATTGAAAAAAATATTAAAAGCTTTTCACAACATCCAATTTTCAAAGCTTTTTTCATATAATACATGAAACTGAGAGCTTATCGATTCATAGACGCGGATAACAAAGAACGTTCGCAGTTATGAATATAAACGTTTAGTCAAACGAACGGGAAGCAATTTTTCCGAACGATAAAATAAACATTTCCGCGAAATAAGTTAACAATACTCCAACGTTCCAACGTTCTCTTTAAGCTATTCACTATTATTCGATAATAGATAAAGTTTCGTACAAAAGCCACGGTGTATTTTCTACAACTGTAAAATATAATAATTATAATGAAACCGCAGCATTTTACGCATTTGCGGAGAATTCGAAATTATGAAAAAATTATGCAATGTGTACGTATAACGTGCAGAAACGTACAAAATATCTCCAACACTCATTACAATATGTATTATATGCAATAAAATTTGGATTCAATTGCTTTAGATACGTTCATAAAAATTTAATACTGTATAAAAATTCACAGTCCAACGATAGTAATTCAATATTACTCAAAAATTTATTTAGGTACTTCTTTTTGTAAATTGCAAAAATGATAGTTGACAGTGGTGTACGCAATGTATATAACAAACATATGTGTACATATGTAAAATATTTTCTACTGTAGATTTTTATGCATTTATAGAAAATTTGTTTTCCAAACATAAGATTGTAAACAGAAGCAAAGATGTCACTGTTATACTCTATAATTGCACATTTACAGTAACGTAATTGTACTTTTAATCCTATTCACAAAAATATGAAAAAATCCTCAGTCCATTGTATCGTGAAAGATGCTAAAATCTATTTCGATCCTTTCCATTCTCTAGGCAACAAACGAACGAAGTTCATTTTAGAGACTAATTCATAATCGAGGAGGAAGACCCCTTTATCGGGGCTGGTTTTGCATAGAAATGTCTTCGAGAACGAGCTTGGAAAATTGAATTATTCGTATCAAACGTATCGCTATCGTATCCAACTATCCTCTCTCCCCTCCCTCTGGCGTCTTTCCCGCCAAGAGAGAGAGAGAGAGAGAGAGGGGGGGGGGACTCCTGATTCTCGTCGACTTATTGGCTGACAAAAGATTTTCGCCGGAACATCGCTGGAAAATTACGACGGAGAGAAGTTGGGAATATTTAAAGGAGCCCGAGGGGGAGAAGTAGTATAATAACACGTATAATGCGACGATTCGAAAGATCCGACCAACGTTTCTGATCAAACTTCTAATGGCAGTTGGCACTCGTCTTTCAGAAACGGTTCCAGCCGGGTTCGAGTCGCATTAAGGTAACCCGCGGAGGTGTACGATTTCATACATCTTTGAGTGGAGGGAAACCGTTATGGCAGTCCGAAGAGTCAGAAACTTGCCCAGCCTTCGCCACCTATTTTCCACCGTTGATGCCAGACGTCTTAACTTGGTAAAATGTTATTCTGCCAAATTCACTTGCCCGGGCCATACGCCCGAGTTTTACGAGGACGCAGTTGCACTCTGCCCTCGTATGAAAAAGGGAACCTGGACCAGCTCTGGACCTTTTACGACTAATACGCCGGATAGCGTATTCCCGTACTGCGGTGATAGTCGCTTTTTGACCACAGCGTATATACTTTTTGGCTTTGATTGCCTCCGCGAGTACGTTGCCTTCGCGAAGTATTCCTATTTATTTTGATATTTTTGTCACTTTATGTCGTTACTCTGACGATAAGAATGATATGTCACAAACATTGTCAATTGTAGTAATATTCTCCATGACTGCGCATTTATTTCAAATAACAATTAATAAATAATTTTGATATTTTAATTTTATTTTAAATAATAATTAATAAATAATTAATAAATAATTTTAATATTTTAAGTTTATAGAAATATGTGCCATTATTCACGAAAATTGTTGTACATCTACAAGTTTCAAATATTTAAAAGAATTTTCAACATTTAAACATTTTAAGGGTTTTAAACATTTATTTGTTACGCAGGTTTTCAAAAATATCATCATATATATTTGTTTTTTAAATAAATTACAAAGATTAAAATATACAAAATGCATTTTTTTCATTATTGCAGATTCTTTTAAGACTGTGTTTTCAATCAGAAAATAATGTATAAAATGGATTTCATAAACCATAAAACGCACAAAACCCTTCTTTTCCTGTTTTAAATATTTAATTAGACACACATGTACGTAGACTTCTATGACTGATTGCAAGTATTTGGTTTATTATATTTCAACAGAATTTTATATGATTAATAATAACAGATAAAAGTAACTAATAAGTAAAACAGTTGTATATTAATATTCAGTTTGAGAACGTTAATATTTATGTGAATTGGAACGATACATAGCAACAATAATAAAATATTTAGCAACTATATTTAGTTTCATTATTGTCAATATAACTTCAGGTTATAGATTTTATTAAATTTTATAGATTTTATAATTTATATAATATAATATAATGTTAAATTTCACTAATATAATTTAAGGTTATAGGTTATAGAATATCTGTCTTCACAATTTTACAATTTTGTACCAAACAGAACACTCAAATTGTAACTAATTTGTATTATACAATAGAAATCTAAAATTTCATTAATTTCACTACGAACCTTCGTTCAATAATGCAAAAGAATTTACTAATGTTACCAACTCGTAACCCGTGATTCCTTCATTCATTAGCAACATTAGTTCAATCGTGAGGATCAAGAAGATCCCCGGTCTTCCATCAGCGATTACACACGTTGTAACGCTTCTTAAGAGCTCCCGAGCTTTTCATCCATGATTCTCAGAGGGGAAGCAGTTGCAGGATGGCCGGACAGTATGTCCTGTAATACCATCAAAGATCGAGCGAAGAAATCCACGGACGCGCGCGTACCTTCTTGTTCTTCGAGAAGTTGGGCAAGCACCACTAAGAAAATCAGTAATCCGTCTGAAGACGGAAGCTTCGAAGCTCTTGAAACCTGGATATTAGGAGATCTAAAACCATCTAGGTGCTTTCATTCCCTTCCCGTACGTCCTCGAGGGTAGTTAATGTCCCGCGTCATCCGGTTGCGCCGGACTTCCGGTCAGCTTCGTACCGTTGGAAGCTTGAAAGACGTCAGTTAACTACGACTCACGACACTTTATTTATAAAAAGACGAAAGGCAGGCATTGATCAAAAAATGATTGCATCTACTATCAAAAGATTGTGTAGATAATCTATAGTTTGTTATAGTTGGAACGAAATCTTCAAATGATACAATGGATAGTACTCAACGTGACTTTCTTGCGAATATCGTATTTTCTTTAAAGATTAAAAAATTGAAAGAGTTGAAGCAATTTCGTTTATTAATATAACGTGCAATTTGGATCACGTGTGATTAGAATAAAAGAACATCAAGTTTTGTTTTTATATTGAGAAGCTTGCACGACAACTTCACTGCATTTTCCATTTTTAAATGTTCCTCTTAAAACTGAGGCTTTCTATCCCAGGCATGCAATTCGCTTATTTTTCGATTTTGTATCGTAACTCGCAACAGATGGAAAAGATTCTAAAATTGCTTCTTTTAATTAGGAATAAAATATATATCAAATATTTCATCGTACAATAGTCCTAGAAATGGGAGGTTTTTGTTCTACTCTTACAATTTTGTGAGTTACAATGTAAAATAGAGTAATAAGAGAATTTTCAAGGGTTATTCCTATCTCTGAAGTGAATATAAAAATATTTCATAAATAAATAAATATATGTAATAGTATCAATAAAACAGTTTTATTATATATGAAGATAGTTTCGTAATTTTCCTATTCTCTAGTCCTAACGTTATCTATAAAATCTCTAATATTTTCATCAACTTTGACCATTTTGTATCCTTTGCTTTTACGTGCCTGTTAATTTAATCATAGTCTTCTGTCATCTTTTTGTCTCCAACAGTCTTTAACTTGTAAAACGGACCCAATGTAGCATTTAAAAATCGTGTTTGCTTCGTCCAGTCAAAAAATCCCTGTCACACTAAAAATCATCACCGTACCATTGAACTCTAAATTAAGAGATACATTCTCAATTATTATTTCTCTTCATTCTTTCAGAACTATTATATGATAAAATATTTGACGCAATTGATGCATATTTTATTCCGAATTAAAGAGAGATAATTTCTGTCTCTGTCTCTTCTAGTTTCTTCAGTATTATTTTTCTTACAAGTTATCAGGTGAATAATCAATGTGGACAGCATAAATATGCTCGTAAGTTTCGTGGATCCAATCTGTATACTGAAGGGTTAAATTGCAAAGCACAGTTGAACCGATTTTAATGTACTAGTATGATAGAAACGGATTTCTCGACAAGTGCTAGACTACTTCCTTGCATCGAACAACGTAAACGCGAAACGACGTCCTATTATTACACGCGTCAACATTATATAGGCCGCTCACACGTGAATATTGCAAGTCGCGCCGACAAGGAGCATAATTTTCCCATTTGAACGCTGCTTTATCGGGAATGTTTTAATCGTTGCACGTGATACTGACGAGTATGTGCCGCTCTTTTTTTTTTTTTTTTTTTAAACTAAACCCTCGCGTTACGTCCCGCGATAAACGCTTCTAAATGAGGAAAAAGGAGGGGAAAAAAAGGAAAGGAGTGTACGCGAGCATGTATTATTTAAAGGTTCGCGGTGAACTCGTACGTACCGGTTCCATTTCATTGACGCATTTCCATGAAGCAGAAGTAGCCGGGCGTCGAGGAAATTTGTTGTCTGACCTGACGTTATACCGTGGAAATTGTACGAATATTATTTATCGAGGAAAATCCTCATACGTTGAATATTTTGTGTTGAATATTCCGACTGATGTTGAATATTTCGATCAATTAGTCATACTGACAGGATGAATGAAACAAATTTTCGATTCCCTTTCAACTTTTCGATTTAATCTTTACTCGTTTTTGTACGATGGATTGGCTAGAGCGCCGATTTTTTACGCATTTGTGGAAAATTTGAAAGAATGCATAAATGCGCAAAAATACGTATAATATTCAAAATACAACATTTCTTGTGACATTAATTTTACATTAATAAATTTCTATTCAGGTTTCGCATTTTTAATTATCTTTGTGAAAGTATAGAATTGCAAAGTCCACTAATAATACTTTGCATTAATTTATTTAATACTTAACTAATCATTGAAAGGAAAAATAATTTCTGTTCTCAATATTTTTCTAATTTTTTAACTTATTAAATTATTTTTGAGCCACGGAAGACGCATAAACTGTTCATTTTAATTTATTTAATTTTAAAATACTTCGCGTCAGCTTCACTTTTATGATAAAGTGATAAAGATTTTATGATTTTCATGACAAAGACTGTCAATGGTATTTATTATGCGAAACTAATGTTATGAGAAATTAAGTGATATCAAATTTAATTCAAATCAAATATAAAAATGTAAATAAAAATAAAATACTCAAAGCGGTATAATATTTATTAAGTGAAATAATTTTCCATTCAATTTTCAATTTTTTTAATTACATTCACGAAAGGAATTAATAACTGAAGTAATTTTTTAATATGATCATAAAGACACGAATAAATATAGTAATAGATGTGATCACAAGAATATGAATTTACATAAATATTTACGGTCTAATAGTGAAACTCGTGATAATAAATGCCTTTTCTAAATTTGCATGCGATAATGAAGAGGAATGGAAGAAACGTGAAATCAATCAAGCAAATAGCGAATACGAAGTAGATTCATGAATGATTTCTATATAAATCATTGAACAATGACATACACATGTGTGTGTATACGTATTCCTCAGAAATAATACACTAGCTACTGTAATCAACGGTAATCTGTAACCAGTTCCTAGTAATAAGCTGCTTTCTCATATTTATCATAGTTAGTGCCCTAAGGGTGTAACCTAGCTGCTTGGAATTATCGTGGCTTTTTTCCAACTGCGCAAGTTATGCAAACATCGCCCTATGGAAATTAATTGGCGATTTTGCATGCAAGTATGCACACACTACAGACTTTTATGATATGCCGATGGTAATAAACTATAATTCCCCCGTTCAATATTTTTTTATGTTTAACCACGAGCGTGTGTTAGCATTTCAATTGTCGCCGTCTGTTTCTCGAAACGAGCACGATGATTTAGCGCATTCGTAGGTCGTGAAAATTACAAACAATAGTAGTTTAATCATTCAAACGTAACTTCTTAATTTGATACAAATTTCAATCGTCGTCGTACAGTCACAGTCTATCTATATTTTAAATAGTTCAAGAGAATAGGATTGCAAACAGTACTAATTTATTTATTGGTAAAAATTATACAGAAATAAAAATTGGTTACTTTTAATAATCAATGAGAATTTTGGAAAAATAGTATATCTATACTGACATATATGCATTCATAGAAACATGTGTTACATTTTAACACACACACACACACACACCATTGAAGATTTACATTAATGCTATATAATGTAAAAGGAATAGAAACAAAAAGAAAAACATTCGTTGTCGTGTCATTATACGAAATTTGCACACACAACGTTCAAAATATCTGAAATAAAAGAGAACCAATCTCGATTTAGGTTTCATTCCTTTGGTCGAAGTTTCAATCATTCCCAGAAACATTTCGCAATTCGTGGACTAAATATTTACAGACTTGTGTAAATACGGAAGCTAGGTATCGCGGTGTAACATAATTTAAGAATATAAAGATACAAGAATTAAAACAAATTTAGTTATGGCGTGCACCCATAAAAGGAAACGACCAGAGAGGAGGGAAGCGTACGATTCCCATTGAACACGTTTTAGAATACTTAACCCCAATATCGGTGGTTATTAACGATAGAACGTACCGGCTACGCTGAAACTACTGCCTATTATCTCAATCTACTCTTCCCTTTCTTTCTTACGTCATCGATTAACTCAAAGCAAATTCCGCTTGAACCTAACGCGATTTTTATCAGGCTTTCCATTAAGGGCCTGAGCTTCGTTTAAATCGGCGAAGCCAGAGAGAGAGAGAGAGAGAGAGAGACGAACGTAATGCTTGCAAATTCATGTCAAACAATTTTAAATCTACACGACGGACGCAACTGGAGCAGAAGAAATGGATCTTCGCTTCATGATGCCTATCTCCGACGACTAAAAGGGAAATCTAGATTAAAATAAGGCGCGACGAAGATGCATGAATAAATAAAACAAGCTATGCACATACATTTCTGATCAGAATTTTGGTTTTAATATTCAGCGTTCAGTTAATAAAATTCTTAAATTGCACGTATGCTTTATCATAAACACTTTGTAAATTCTTTGTTGTATAAAGTATCATTTAATTTTCTCTTTGTCCTTAGGCTTCATAGGGGAATTATACTACGGTCCAAAGGTTTGGAGCGCTCTGTTAATTTTGCATATAAATATGTTTTTTCAGTAGACAAGTTTGTGTTATTATAAATACTTAGATATTTATTTGCCGTTGCTTCCATATTTATTATTTCATTTATATGAAAAATGAGAAACTCAAGTAGAAAAATAAAAAATTGATATGAGAGTTTAGTTTGAATATTTTCGAGTATTAACACTATAATGTCCAGCTATTTTTGATAATAATTTTTATCAGAAGCCGGCAAGTTTTGTTAAGAATTCATAAAATATAATTTTTGCTATTAATAAAGAAACGATTAGTAGCTATAAATCGGTGAAAATACTAACTATGTTAATAAATGAATATCAACAAATGTATACACTTAAATTTATTATAACTCATTTTTCGAACATCACCAACTACGTGACAATGTGAAAGAATTCAAGATTAAAGAATAAATGAAAAATAGATAATTATTCAAGCAAAAACATAATCATTATCCATATATTAAGCAATACGATATAGTTTATGAAACAAGAGACACATATGACATATACAGGTCTGTGTGGTATAAAATCTATAGAACGTGCCTCAATTTCCTCGCAAAACAATACTGTTATATTCCACTACTAAAAACTGGTAAAAAAAAAGAACGTCATATGTGTATATGTGTATACTTTGAAATAAAACTAACATGGTTTATTTTTTCTTTTTTTTTTTTTTAGTTTTATTACAACTTTTTAGAAAAATATTTATATACCTATATTTATACAATATTTTTCTCTTCTTTTCATTCATACAGTATATTACTATCGTTTTGTAGGAAAAAATTGTGAGGAAAATATGTGGCCAACATGGTCGTTGAATAAAATTGAATGTTAAAGTTGTTTTATGTTTGTCACGGTAAATTACTTTCATATATATATATTCATCTTTTTACTGGAACGCAAAGCTCTTTCGTCATACAAAAATATAAATAACAATTTCTATCTTGCAATCGCCAAAATGTATCAAATAATATTAAATTGACTATTCCTTTAAAAATTCTAAAAATGCAATTAAATTATAAAAACCTATTTTCTATGTAACATTTAACTTGGAAAATGAAATGAAGGATATATAAATACAGACTACAATTTCGAGTAATTTAAATTTTTCATTCTGACGAATGAAAAACACAAGATCAAATCTTATACGCGTTAAATGTAAATAAACATTTTAATTATTACGTTCCGACGTACGACAAAATTTATAAAAATTTTACAACATGCTACGAAATTTTCTTCTAAAAATCATAATTCCCAGAGATTTGAACAACTGAAATTGAATCTCAACAAAAGATTTCAAATTCAACGAGTAATTTCTCTTTCTTTCAACAATTTTATCAAATTTATTCATAATGAAACTGACTCAGAATTTCCTTATTGAAAAGAATGAAAACAAGTCAAAGACACGAAGGATACGTGAAATTAGAAATTTTACGTTTCTGTTTTCGTCCTAAAAGTAAGAAAGTTAGAGAAAGTAAAGACTGTTGCGCGATTATTATATATTTCAAACTAAATTTCGGGAGGTTACAATTTTACAGAATGTTAGCATTTCGTTCTCAAAACATACAGTCTTAAAATATTCCAAAACGTCTGAAAATTTACGAATACTCGCGAATAAATTTCCCAATCAATTTCAATCTAAACACCGAAAGGCAATGCCCCTTCTTCGCGCAACGTCAAACACCGTTAACAGGTTGATAATCCTCGCTCGCTAACCGTATTACGACAGCGCACCGTAGCGTACGAAACCAAAGCAAGCATCGAAAACGTACTTAACGACTGTTGCAACGCCGCACCAAAAACTTACGCGCGTTCTCGCGCCGGAATACCTAGAGAGCCGAGAGGAGGATGGAAATGGCGAGAGCAACAGAATTTCTGGCAGCCGCGGGCAGCGTTTATTGCGCCCGCGTACGAACAAAAACCGTGTGTAAACCGTGTGTCGGGCGAAAACCAAAAAGTGCAGAGCAGAGAGCGAGAGGACAGTTGTTCCCCCCTTCCACACCCTCTCTTCTCGTACAGTCCATTTCGAGCTTTATAATGTTCTTATTTGTTGTCGCTTCGCCATAGGGCACTTAACCCAATTAGCACATCGTAACCTCGCTCTTACGTACTTATCTGACCTAGCCATCCACGCGCTGCGAATGCTCTCACACGCACGCACACATGTTAGTATCCACATAGCACGCGTAGCACGTACCACATCCTGGAATTCTAAAATAACACTCGCCACATACTTGCATTAATTTAATTAATTTCGGGGTCGGCACACACGCGGCACATAATTACCGAAATGAAATTATAATAACTGGCTCCTCCCACCACGGGCGGCATTCCCACCTTTCTTTTTCCTTCTCCTTTCGTCTGTTTTTTCCCCAATCTGTTATACTTCCGTTGCTCTCCGTACGAAACTGAAAATTCACGCGAACGCGTGTTTCACAAACGTAAAACCGTGGGATTTATTAATCATCGAGGGTGGGAGGGGGAGAGGGAGAGATCAAAGCGATTACGCGCGTCGCCCATGCTACTGATTAATCTCTACTTTAATAACACGGTTAATGAATTTTGTTTCAGATGGGGCGCGAGGAGAGTTTGCGTAACGACTCGAAGTAACACAAATCGTAAAAGCCAGCCCCGCGTGCGTGAAGTGGCACGGAACGAACTATGAATTAATACCCGCTCTGCGAGTTCGCCTTTCTTTTCTTCCTTCATGCGTGAAGAATCGGAAGGAACGGGCATTAGGCGTAACAATGAAATTCTGAGATCGCTTCAGTGAAGATTACGCAAGGTAAGAGCTACGAAGATGTATCGCGTGTTCAGACGATGGAAACCGGGTGATTTCACGCGGGAAAATAAATGGAAAACGTAGAATAATATTTCTCCATACGACGGGAACTTTCGTTTACGTGAAAATTGAGCAAAGATGTGTGACAATGTAATTCTAAGATTGTTGACTAATAAGTGCTATAGTGTATACGCAGAATGTGTTTTAATAATCACGATGGAATAGGCGAAGGTATGGAAAAATTTGAAATAAAATACTTCGTACAATACGAATTTCATTTTCATGAAAATTGAGTAAAGATAAGAGTTATACACGGGGTGTGTATTTTAAGAAATTATTTATGCCAGCCACATGAATGACAACTCTCCTGGAAGATAATCTTAAATATTTCCCAATGTTTATTTCATTGTTCACGCGTAAATTTTTGTTAGTCCCTTAAAAATACGAATTTGGAATGTTCAAATTACTTAACGCTTGAGGCACGTGCGCGCAAGTAGAAACATTCGATATGTGTCAGACCATAATATTTGGCAGCTAGAATCGATACACTTGTTACTTGGTGATTCGATTATTGACATTAACCGGATCTGTAATACTTTATGTTCGAATATACGTATTTATAAATTGTTTTATTAGCATTATTTCTTGTAGATTAATTTAACTTAATTTCAACTTTCCAATGTAATCTTCAATTGTATTACATTTCCACACAAACAAAGTAAATATTTTTCGGCTTGTACACCATAGTTTATCATATTTACATCTTATTATTTAATTCAATATTTAATAATCTAATAATGATGTATGGTAATAATTTTTTAGTTCACGATGACACGAGTAAATCATGATTAATGTTCCTTAATTTTAAAGTATTTTTTTATAAATTAGATTAAATTGTGGTTACGTATAGATACATTAAATTGAAACAGAGAATTTTGTTATTTCCTCAATTGTGTGGTCAATAGCATATATATTCAAATATCCATATTGAAGCATAACATCTATTAACATTTATTTTCAAATTTCTAAACAACAAATTCATTGAAAGTGTTTTGTAACGAAACAAGAAAGTATGAAAATTGATTTTTACACTTTACGTAGCGCTAGAATCAGTACATTAAGTATCGTGTATATTTTACCATAATGATTCTGTGTAAATATTGTTTGAAAAAATATTCTGCTTAGAATCCCCGTTGAGAAAAATTTATAACTGAGGCGCCTGCGATATAAAGCTATCGTCTGAGATTTTAAATTTTCAAGCATACAAAGTCCTTTCTCCTGCGTAGCACAAAAAGCTTCTTTCGAGCCAGGTAAGTGCTGTTTCATACCAGTGATATCATACCGACGAGTTCAAAAGGAAAGGCGACGAATTACTGTATACGGTTTGGCCACTCGTTATGGTCCGCAATCGGTTGCCAGCGCAAGTGGTTTACAAGCGTCCAGATACTTTACACATTTGCAACAGATTCGCGACAATAGTTCCTCGATTATTCATCAATGATACGTGGTCAAAGCCACGGACACTTTCAAAGAAAATTCTCGCGCGATCCGAACTGAAGACAGACACGAACTGAATCCGAAGAAGGTGCGACAATAGCAGGCGAGCGGAGAAGAAACGGAAGACGACGGCGAACGAGTGAGAAAGTTTTACGTTTTATGCCGGGCGTAATGTTTCGGGATTAGCATAGTACACGATTGCAAAACCCTTTCTTCCACACCGGCGAGATGCAGAACCCGCAGAGGAAGCATCTCTGGCTAGAACAACGGTTTGCCTTTAACGTCCGAGTTCGTCGTGTTTTTCGCGGCCGCGAAATTATTTTCAGAATCTTCCCGCTTCCGCGCCCGTTTTTTCCGCTTCCCTGTGGCTCGACCCCCTTGTAAATGCGACCGGTTGAACGCGCCAAAGAAACGAGGAACCCGCGGAAGAATTCTGTTTCGGCACGGCTAGATTCCCCGTAATACATGCAGCTGATGAGTTTGAACAGGAAGGGGACGGCGAGCAATTATCCGAAAGACGTTCCCCTGAAATGAAAACGTTCCTTCGACCCTTCAAACGTTTTGTTTTATTTTGAGAATGTGCACACTCGGTGGTAACGCAGTAAATGCACTTGCTGCAAGATTGAGTTAAATTATAGCGGAATGATAAATTTTGTTGGTGTTTCTTTGAAGAGTTTTTAATTTTATTTAGTATTCACGTTATTTACGGAACATAACGAGTTCGAGTTTAATGATCGTCGAGTGAAAGGTGTGAATGCGCTACGTTCTATTTTTTTGTATCCTCAACTCATCTGCGAGTATACAACATGTATTTTCGATTACTTTGCGTAGATATTGCAACGAATTTTATTTGACGATGAAAACTATTCGAAACAGTGCAGCTTTTTGATGGAGACATTAAAAACTGCAATAATTTCTCTAATATTATTAAGTTATTAAATGTTGTTTGAAACAATCTTTTAAACTTTATTTCTTTAACCCCTTAATGTTTGCCTTTTCAATATTACCTTCGTAAACATACATGCGTAACTTCTCATGCGTGTATGTAGAAATCGAAGTCCTTTTTAGAAAAATGTTGTTCCATACAAATTTATAGACATCTGTAGAATGATAGAAAACAAGTTGTAGCTTAATAGCAACATGTAATAAAAGTCGCTGTTTCTTCTCCCCTCGATTTTCTGAAATTCGAGTTCTCACACAGTGATCACATTCTCAAAAATACGAATATCCGTAAAAATTCGCAGTTTAATAATAATACGCAGAAAATTAAAGAAAAAAAAAAGATCCCTAAATTACAGAACAGAATTTCTCTCCGCCAAGACTCGTGCATCGCGAAACAATAAAACCCTCTTTTTTCTCCTCTCTTTCTCTCCATCGAAAGCGGTACTTAATCTCTTTATTCCGTGAGGAGGCGCCCACCAACGATTTTCTAGGAACTGTCCGGTGTAATCTGTATCCATTTTGAGCTATCAAGCTTGTTTCTGTCAGATCGAGAGAAGCACGAAAAGGTGGTCGAGACAGAGAGAAAGAGAGAGAGAGAGAGAGAGAGAGAGAGAAAGTTGGTGCTGTGCTCGAAAGAAGTATCAGCGGAGGATATCAACTTCTAGCGTGCAAGCGCGTGCTTTGATCATCCCACGAGTCATTCGGATGCGAATTGCTCGGAACTACGTAATTTCGCCCGGGCGTAACCTTCCAAGTATGCCTGGAACTCCCGTCCGTGTCCCGCAACGGGGAACCTACTAACTGGCCCCTTCCACCAGCCGGGTGCCATCCCCTTGGCTCCCATTTAACCCTCCCTCCCCCTCGCCACCCCCCTCGCGGTGGCCTGCGTATTTGCGCAACTTTTTAAATTTCCGGTCGCGGATTGCCTCCGCGGCTCCGCGCCATCCGCCTACCCGCCTCGTTTTCTTTTTTCGTGGAACAATAAAGCGGACGCGCGCGTTACCGACTCCACGCGATACGATACGATACGATACGATACGATGCGATGGGGCAAAGGCGGATTTACCTTGACTCTAATAACGACACTGTAATAATGTTGTCCGAGAGAACGCGGTGAGGTCTACGAAAGTGTTTGTCAAAGAAATTGACACTATTAACAGACACGGCGAGTCGCCCGTCATTTGTAAAATAGTGGTTAGCAGCGACAAGATGACACACCTTCGATTCTAACGCATTAACATTGTATATTGTCAGGGATACAGGTATTGGAAATTCTGTTCATGTTACAATGGAGGTTTTTTTTTTTCACAAAAGGAAACAGAATTTTTACATTTTCTATTTTAGTTTGTATGTGGAATAATAACCCTTTGTATCATGCATCGTCGAAAACTTTAGCTTTCGTAAATTGCTTTTTGGCGATGTTTACTGCAACATTTTGAATGAAATGTGTTTGGTATTTATTTGTATCCGAAATATCTTTTCTGATGCACAAATACGGTATATTTTAATACTTTACTTTTCCGGAGAAAAAAATTTCGTAAGGTATCCTTATATTTAGAATCTTACCAAACAAAAATTATTAAATATACGTATGTGTTTAAAAATATTATTTTCGTTATTTATTCATTTTAATTTTTTTTAAATACATATAAAATATCCGAAGAAGAATAATTCTTTATAGATTTTAAATCAAATTTTTCATTAAATACGCAATCTAATAATTAATACGTTCGTGTTTCGATCTATGGAATTTTTAACATATACAAAGAACGGAGAATACAAGTGATAATGATGGAAAATTGTCGATGTTTTAAATTGTTATACCTTCGTGAAAGGAATCATGTAAAAAACTCTGTTTTACGAATAAAAGTGTCCGTAATTTCTCAGTCGCTGGAGCGACGAATATTGTTAATTTGAAATGATATTAATAGTTTTGTGGAAAAAACATAAAGAAGAAATGAATTTTTAATAATACAAAATAATAAGAAACTAATGGAAATATTCAGTTTATTTTGTAGAAACTAGTATGGCTGAAGTGACCTACTCCAAGAATATTATATCAATACGAATTATATAAATGACTCAACGATACCAATTGAGGATTGAAGAGCAACGATGAATGAATTGTTTAAATTTAGATGATGAAATAACCGACAGCTCACGAACTCGCGTTCTTTTCGCATATTCCTATTGGCGTACAAATTGGTTTCTTTCCGTGGAAAATTTCAATACTTATGGGACGAACCGAACGATCGGCGAAACGAACATGCCTTTTTTGCCGGATATTTCTGCTTTCTTCTTCCTTCAATTGCCGTTTCTCTCTTGTCAGTTTTTTTATGGATCAATACAGACTGTGTTAGCAAAGATAACACGTTGGTTGTATTTTCGAATTTGTATGATATTGTTTCTAGACTCGTTTAATTAATTAATTAGACATTTATAGACAACATTATATATATATGTATATATAAAATATACTATATTTTTAAGATTGATACGTTTTTATATAATTGCACAGTCTTAAAAATTTTCTACAGAATTAATCAGTAAGATTAGTTTTATTAATATCTACCAATTAATTTCAAAAGTTTTTTCATCCTATT
This sequence comes from Tetragonisca angustula, assembly GCA_036937485.2. NCBI lineage: Eukaryota > Metazoa > Arthropoda > Insecta > Hymenoptera > Apidae > Tetragonisca > Tetragonisca angustula. The sequence goes on along the minus strand of JAWNGG020000063.1, from coordinate 693,252 downwards.
TCAGCATCCTTCAAACTTGCTCTCATATGCAGACAGGATTTTAAGTTTTTGTATATTCCATTTTCTCAACGGTACGATATAATGCATTTTAATTCAATCTTTAACATGTCAGTCCGTTATAATTTCAAAGAGGTAGATTTCCTACCACAATTCACTATGATTGACAATTCGTTTTTTTTTTCTTTTTTTTTTTTTGACTAAATTACATTCGAACATTTCGTTACAGTTTATTATTTCATGAAAATCTCTGTTCAAGAATAAATTAAATAATTTATAACTTTCTGCCACTCAATTTTTAACACGTTCATACAAATTGTTGGAAATTTTTAACATATTGATACAATTTTTGAAAATTTTCAACCCAACGACTTAAAATATAATACATAGTACAAAATTATCATGTAAAATTGTACGTCGATTAAATTTCACCCGGTTTAATTCTTTACAAAATTGATGTCTGTGTAAATTTTCTTTCGAATTCCACGGACATGAAGTTATACTAAATCTCAGTTTTTACAAAACCATTTTTAATCTCCGAAGAATCCTCATAAAGCAGGAGCGAGTGTGTCGGAACGTCAGGTGTTATCGTGTCCTGTTTAAGTTCCACGGGAAAAGTAATTTATCGAAGGAGGATGCAGAAGCATGAATCATCGACGAGTCTCGCCGCGTCGCTTTTTCCTTCCACCCGGCGTTTCGCGCAATTGCATAACAATTAATTTCTCCATCGTCTCTGCTCATCTCTGCGAGGTGAAAACAATAAGAGCACGGTCACGGTATCGCGAAGATTTATTGACAATAATTTCAGTCGCGTATGCGTCCATGAACGACTTCGATGCAGCAACGGGCAGACACTGGCTCGGTTGAAATTGCGTTACGTTCTGGTCTACAATTTCGCCGAAAGTCTCGCTAATTAACAAAAAAATTTCTTTCGAACACGTCGTTGAAAATATAACGAATTTTTTCCAGCTAGAACAACCGTCGGACGAAATGAAAAGCCATCGTTGATCAATTTTCTTCAGAAGTAACATTGTTTACAAGATATGATAGAAGTAATTTTGTAGTTACTTAACTTTACTACTATTTTACGATTGGATATTTAAGCAAATTTTTATATTTTTATAAAGATAATTAGAGGAAATGGAAATTCGGTTTACTTTAAATATTCTTTACATTTTTCCATATTATTCTTACTGCATGCATTTTCGCATCTTCAAATTTCCTACAGATGCACAAAACTTTATAGCCTAATTACGAAAAATTCTATTTCTACCTCTTTTTATAATTTAAGATTTCGAAGTACATTTATTGCACTTTTAAGCATCATTCGAGTAATAATTACTAACTATATTAAATTGAATTTACTATAAGAACATATTATTTATATGCTTGCCACTCCATATCGCATGTATATATGTGAACAATAAAAATGAATTAAATTTGAATTTTAAATATTTATGTTTTTTCCAAAATTCGTTCCAAACTTGATCGATATAATTGTAATAGCTTTATATGCATGGATATTTCTATGACTGACTGTAGTCATACATCATCAGTGATCTTCAATTACCGAAGCTGCAAATGAACACTCGAGTCGAATGTTTAAATACCAACTTGGAGTAATAATATTTGATCGCGGCTTGAAACTGAGAATGAACAGGGAAAATAATGTTTCATGGTTGAACAAAGTGGACACGTAAGAAAACACGGCAAACGCAGCTATAAAAATGGCGATATTAATTATAAACAAACGGCAGGTACGCATTTCCATTCAGTTTGATTTCGCCGTGCGTTTTTATTTCGTCAGAATGAGCAATGGAACACAAATATGAATCCATGCACCGTAGAATACCATCGATTCGAACGAAAACGTTTAATTAGTTTTTACATTGTTTGTTTTCGACGAGAGGAAGAGAGAGGAAGGGAGAGAAACCTTCTCTGTCTTTTTTTAGCACTGACTGGTAACAATGGAAACGTTAATGGAGACTTTCAATCCATAGTTAATGGATGGGTATCAATGAATTGCTATTGGCTTTTATGATTTTGTTTAATAATGGAGGAAACACGAGAATGTTGTTATTACGAACGTTATTTCTGCGAGTGATCCTTATTTTAAAAAAAATTAATACTTTATTGTTAATAATAAATTGGAAAGAAGATTTCTTCTTGATTACGTGGTCCTTCTTCTTAATGTATTGTTCTAAAAAGAGATTTATTTTTTGAGAAAATTACTCATACTCTCTCGTCATTTTTCATGGAATTGTGATGTACTGAAAATGTGTTTATTATTTTATAAACGAATGAAGATGTCATATATATTACTCTTAAAATATTTGCTGCATGAAATACATGAAAAATAACTTTTATCTAATTTCTTTGGTTCATTGCTTCCTAAATTTCTTGATCTAATACCACATGAAACTTTACTACGTGCAATTATTTATTGTGCAAATTAATGTTCAATTAAATAATATTATTTTAAACTGTAAACTGCAACTTTATTGTTGAATTTCACTTTTGCAACAAAAGAAAAAAAATAAGTTCCAACTACAATAAATACATTAAGAAATACTATTTCTGTACTATTACACACTGTCAATCCATAAACTAATTACGTTAATCCATAAACTTTATTATTGAAGACTGTCATTAAAAATTATTACATTGACGTTCATATTTTTTACATCAATTCTTATTAATATTTTAATACACTCTGTATCCGTACATTTCTATTTATTTTATTAACGCAGTAACAAAAATCTGTTCTACTAGTCGCTTACAAAAACAGGAAAACAAAAAATGCCATTACCATCAGTGGCATCAACGTTCTACATCCCAGAATCTGTTAGCTATCAGCATTTTTTGATCGCATTAAGTAACTGTCCAAGGGGGTTTCAACGGCGAATATCTTTCGACCCGTAACACAGCAATTCCAGTTTCTAAAATCAAATTTCCTTTGTATTTGCGGGCACGACCGCGGGACAATAAGACCATCGGGGCGATCGACTGTCGATTTTGACGAGGCGAAGTAAAAACAAGGAAGAGTGATACCACGTTTTCCCGTTGGACGTAGGTGAGCGAAACGAATGGATGGAACTTAAGCCTCGGGGGGAGGGGGGTGGCGAGGAAGGGTAGAAAGAAAAATGGCGGATGTAGAAGGCCACTGGAATAAAATAAAATATCGGATTTCCCACGTACGACTGACGGCGGCATTTGGCGGAAGATCTGTTTGATGTTTTCTCCGCAAGCCCGGCAGCGATGTCCATTTCCTCCATATATTATACATATAGAACGTATTCCGCGGGATACGCGAACGGGAAAGGGAATGGTTTACCAGTAACAGGACGATTCATACACAGGAATAATCCGATTATTTTTATATCTGCAAGAATGATACGCGATCGTTGTAAAAATATCGTATTGTTTTCAGTTACGTTTCTGTCGGGCGACTGTTTGTCTTGAAAGTTTATAGCTTTCTACAATAGTGTTGCCTCTGCGCGTTCATCGCCAATGATTCGATATTTCACGTGTGTACGTTGCATTTAAAACTGGCGCGGATATTTCTTTGCAAAAACAAGCTTTCGTTCGCGAGGAACGATTGTGGTCTTCAATTCTGTATTGATTAAGAATTCGATACGTGGAGTGACTGCAAAAAGCGTTCGCACATTTTTTTTGTTTTTTTTTTTCTCTCTAGAATAGACTTTCGTTCGCGAGGAATTAGTTGCTCCACGTTGATTAAGAATTCTATGTATGCGGTTACCATGAGAAAATGGTGATTTGCACATTGTTTTTCAAATAACATTTTTTCCTAAAATAAACTTTCATTCATGGGAGATTAGTTGTTGATTGGTTGTTGAAAAGTTTGATACATACAATGACTAGATACATACAATGACTACAAAAAAGTTTGATACATACAATGACTACAAAAAGTATTATAATAAATTTTTATTCGTGAGAAATTAATTGTTCCATGTTGACCGAGAATTTATTTACGATGAATACGAAAAGCATTTGCACAATGTTTTTCTAAAACAAACTTTCATTTATAACAGATTAGTTGTTGCATTGGACATTGCTGTAAGAAAGTATTTACAAGTACATACTTGGTAATTTTTTACTTTGAAATATCCTTCTATCAGATGTTACATCTCAATTCATTTATATTAAATTCAAATAAAAAATCATATGAAAATACTAAAAATACAATATTTACAATATTTAGTCAGTATTTAAGTAGTTTCTTAAATTTAAATATAATTATTTAAATATAAGCTGTCGCTAAATAATTAGTTGGAAATAGTGAATTTTTGTAATTATTGTACTCTTTGATTTCAGTATTTGCAGATTTCATAACATTAAGAAAGAAGCACTATGTAGAATTATTCATTCTTGAAAATAAAATTATTATTCAATATGCATATTATATTCTAAATATTAGAAAGCTTGAAGATATGATTTCGAAATTGAAAAAAAGAAACAGATTATCAATTGAAAGTCGAATAAATTCCTTATTGGTTTAATTAAACTCTATATACTCAAATCTGAGAATATTAATAATGTAGCAATTAGTTCGTATAAATATACAGAAGCATTTTCTTAAAGCAATTTACCGTTGAAAGTAAATATTGTAAATACAATACGCGAAGCACTTCACGTTCAGTCTACACACTTTGAAAGCCATTCGGGACAAATTAGGAAGATCAGGTTGATGCTGTTAGTACTTGAAACATTCACGCACGTACAGTCGACAAGCGTGTCTTCTCACAGCGAAATCTGTTACGTGATGCGCATATTTCTTCTACTGAGTTTGATTAACTTCAGATTTGCTATTGATTAATTGCCAAAGAGTAAATAGTTCAAAAACAAAAGAAATAAATAGCAAACAACAACAAAAGATGTAAAACATCCAAGTAGAGCAAATAAATTTTATTATCATTGAAAATTAATAATTTAAAAAAATCTTTTATGTTCTTGTGCAATTCTGATATAATTTAACCCAGAAAAGACGCAATATCTCTATTTTTTAAATACTTCTTTAAGTGTTTCAATTTCATTTTATTACCGGATTATTTTTTAACGAGTCGCTTTATTACTGAAACTATGAAAGAAAATTTCAATAATTCGCTCGATATTCTTTTCCATCAGTGTACCTTCTAACTAGATCCTATCATTTTATGAAATTTCAAGAAATTGAAAAGTTCACAATATTGTGATAAATGATTGCTTGATCCTTAAAAGATTAATTTATTAACGATTTACTTAGGTTCTTTAATGTAAATTCAGAGAATATAATGGGAAACGAACATAATTTCCATCATTATTGTGTACCCACTACAGTTTCATTGAACTGCGACCTTTCGTCTTCATTCGAACGTAACGATTATACCTATTTACATAATATATTGGTCACCTGTAAATCATGTCATTATTGATAGCGTTACAGGTTAATAATGTTATCTACATATACGAGAAACTAATCATTTCCATAATGCGCTTTGTAACAATATTGGAATGGTTGTCCGTTGTAACAACTTCGATGTCTTCGATGTTTTTGATTTGTGATTTCCGTCTATATTTCTGCATACTTCGTTTCATTTCCTCGGGAAACGTGAACAACCAGAACATGTTTCGAAACTGCGGATTTTTACGTAGATCCCTGTCTTTGAAAATACAATTAAAAAAAATGAAACCTTGGTAGAAATCTGTTTTACGTAGATATTAAATGTTGTAAAAAATACTGAACTTTAAATATTTTATTTCGATGATTTCTGTTCTTACAAAAAGTTTTGTATAAAAATTTCGCTATTACAAAATGAATATTGCTTTTCAATGCACTTCGAGCTTTCGAACCTTCTCGAATCAACTTTCTGCTTTTAATATTTGAATTCTCGGTTTAATGCGAGTAATTGTGTAAAAGATGTTTAATCTGACGAATCTTTAAATTCAATTTTCTCGAAAAAAGGAATCTTCAAATAAAAATATTTATGTTCTGAAAATACTTAATTGTGTATACAGAAAAATCATCTATTATACGTTATATCATTCCCTGCATAAACATTTCTTATTGGAGTACTTGTTAAATTATGTATTAAAATGAAATTATATTCCATTAAACAGTTTTATAACTTAATTTAAAATTCATGGAATTTACTACACAATTTAATCTGTTAAATTATTGAATAAAAATAGCTGTTAATACACGTAATTGCGCATTTTATTCATTATAAATCTCTTTCTCTCTCTCTCACACACAAAGAAAAAAATAGACTCTTTCTTCTGAAATGTGATTCCGTATACTATGTTAAGAATAATAAAAGGAAACGAAGTTGAAACTTTAGGAAGTTACAACAATTGCAATATAAACTTTATCAGTTTCTTTTTACTATATTTTCATCCCCTATTGTTTCCTACTTTCAACTCGGTAAAAAGTATTTACCTTTCTGTTTTCTTTTCACTATCGTATACTATTTTTACAAAGAGTTAGGATCTTGTTTCAGAAACTTCCCCTTTCTATTGTGACTTAATTAAATATTAAATAAACTGCAGCGAAACAATTTTAACCTTCTGGACAAGTGAAATTTTCAAACGAGCAAGAAACTTCTGCGTTTGTGGCTGAACAAATAACAACAGTGTATTTTCTTAGTAAGCTTATTAAATACTATCTTACTCAATGATATCTTGATTAAATATATTTAATTTCAATTTTTTTTATAAATGCATGAAAATCCAACTTAAAAATGGATAAGATAAAGACTGAGACAATATTATATTCGACTAATTGTTTTGCTCTATTTTTCTTTTTTCAAAAAATTTCACAATTATGTCATCTGAAATTACAAAATTATTACAATTGGTATAAAATCTAAGACAATTCGAAATTGTTTTAACTAATTTATTATTGTTACTGTAGAAATAATTTGTTACGAAGAAAATAATTTCATTCAGTGTGAGATTTAAATAACTTATTTCCAAATTATTTATTTGAGCTAATTCTTTAACATAATGACAAATGATCTAATACAAAAATATCTAAAATCCATATTTATGGCGTAATTGACAGTGTTGACGTACAAAGATTCGAAAATATTTGAATAAAAATTAATTGATTAATTAACTCAGAAATTACATCATTCGATAGATAAATAATGAAAGATCTTTTTTTTTTTTTTTGTTCAAATAAACTAACGCATAGTTCATATCTCAAATAATAATAAGCTGCAATGATACATTACTGAATTGAACAATACATTATTTAGCTCACACGTTATTAAATATTTTTTAAATATACCTGCGTATTATTCGCCTGTCTAAAATTATACTTTAATTACTTTTGTATGGAAATTTCGAATATTTCAAATGTTTAAAATTCTTCTCTCAAATACTGGCTCGTTATTAGTCACCCCTGTGCAGGGATTTTCATAATACGTCAAAGTTCAGTAGTTTGTATCAGCGACTTCGCCGTCTGTTCGCAAGTCGTTTGTGACGGCCGGCAAATTAAAAAACCGTCAAAGTTTTCAGACCGAACGTGTCTCGACAAACGATTTCAAGTAATGGCCGGGATATAACAATAAGTATACAAGTAACGCTTTAATAAGAGTGAATCACGCCAAGTCTTCGACTGCCGGGCTATTCTCACGCTCAAGTAAAACTTTGATTTAACGAAAGTATAACAGTGATATACGTTTCAAAAAACGTGATGCATGTATGATTGTTAATATCAGTTTCGAGCGACATGCGTAATCTGAGGAAATTTATTGGTGTCTAAGTGATACTTGTAATTGCAACCTTAGATCTTAGAAAAATATTGTCCCATCATTTTTTGATTTATTCAATAACTACCCAATATATATAAATTAATTGGTACATCTCCCGAATTTTGTAATTATTTTTAGAGAGAATCGACTAATTAGCTTTTACAAAGAAATTGTTTCCGCAAAAAAGTTCGAAGTAAATTGCAAACTTCCTGAAATTCTAGTATAAAGCTGTAATTATTTTAAAGAGAATTAACTAATTAACTTTTAATAAAGAAATTGCTTCTGCAAGCAACTTGCGATTAACTCTTCAAATTTTATTGTAAAACTGTAATTACCTTCAGGAAAAATTAACTAATTAATTTCGACAAAGAAATTGTTTCTGCAAATAACTTATCGTAAATTAAATTTAAGCAAATTTGAGCTAAAATACGAAGGTTTCCGAATTTCTATTATAAAGCTGTAATTACTCGTAGAAAAAAAATTAACCAACCCACGTTTCTAAAAAAAAATTGTACCTACAAGCAACTAAGGTCAACTATAAAGTCCCTTAAATTTTATTAGAAAGTTAAATTATTATTTTCAAAAAGAATTGACCAATTAATTTTTAGAAAGAAATTACGTCGATAAATATGTATATTTTCTGTCAAACTATTATGACAAACGTTTAATAATCATGTACGTAGTATCAAATGTCAAAAAATTTTGATGAACCTGCACCGTCTATATTGTTTGTCTCGCACAAACAATTTTTTATACAACTAACCTAGAGGCAACATTCGTTAATATTATTTGAAGCGTGCTTTTCGCTTGGTTCGCAGAACTTATAACACCGTTATGTATTCTGGAACATTAAATATGGAAAATGTGCAAAAATCACACGGCTACTGTTAAAACTATACATATATTGACTTTTCGTTTCATTTTCTTTTCTTTTCTTTTTAGCTTTCATTTTCAACTAACAATGACAAACCGTTATCATTCAGTTTATTCAATTTGCACTTTGTTGTATCTACTTCGTATTCAACGTAGATGTACAAGCAAATATTGAAACAAACGATAGAATTTACAGTTTTAAATTCATTATTCGTCATTTTCTTTTTCTTAAGAAGAATTGTTCTAATTGTGGAATTATGGAGAAAAGAATTAACCAATGTTGACAAATTTGTAAATCAGAAAATATCGATTAGCATTCTTCAATATAGGTAATAATGAAATATATAATGTATAATAATACACACTCTTAGAAAAATATGACGTGTAATTGTAAAATCTTTTCATCATCTACTATCAAATCAATTAGTAGCACGAAATTTAAAATATAAAATATTTTGTATGTCTTCTCAACAAAAACAGACTGCTCCAAAAATTCGCTTGTGAGGAAATTATAGTAATTTCCATTTGCACAAACATTTACAAAATTAGTTCGCACAACGAGTTACAACGAATTTTAAACTATATAAATATAGTTAAACAAATATTTAATAATGCACAATTACAATAATTAATAACAATATCGTACTATCAACGGTAGATAGATATAACATGGTAAAGGGTGTAATTTTCTTAAAACAGAAACAAGTTGACCAAGTGCTCCTTTTTAATATAAGCATCCACTGTCAATGATTGATTAAACGTGAACGATTAAATGATTAAACGTAAACGATTAAAATTAAGGTGTTTGATCGAACATTTAGATGGAGGAGAAAGAGAGAAACGTGCATATAACTTCTTTCGTTAACCTTCTTTTTTTTTTACGTTCTCTAGATCTACATCGTGCCTAGTCATATTTCTTCCGAAGCGGGGGGAGTCCTGTCAACTTTGGTCATCGTTTATAATCAAGCATATAATGAGTCAGAGACAGATCTGTTGACTTTCAAGTTTCGTTCGATCATGGTCATGACCCTGCTACCCTACCGGCCTCGCCGACATCACTAGCCATTACCATTTCGTTCTTTCATTATGAATATTCATGGATCCCCGTGTCACATAGCCTTTGCAATCTTTCCACCGTTATAAATCTTTAAGCGCTTCGAGATCCCGTTTGTACAGGATGCGATAACGAAAGGAATCGAAATGAGAGGAGAGTTCCTTTTGAAAAAGCCTGGGAGAAAAAACTCTCAAAGGGAGGACGACGTTCTCTTTTCGAACCTTCGACGTTTGTACCGAGTGTCGAAATTAATAATTTCCGATCGTGATCACACAGTTTTACAAGGAGTACAGTGCTGCATACATGTAAATATTAAATACAATTTACGAAACAGTACTTATGAAATATGTAAAACAAAGAATTCGTTGTTTTCGAATTGTTTCGCGAATTTGAATTTTAAAGAAATCATGTATTCCGTAAGTTTGTATTATAAAATGTTTTAAAATGACGAATTCTTAATTCCTAATTACTATCTGTTTATTTCCCTAATTTTGAGAAATGTGTAGTAGTATTGAAATATTGAAAATATTGAAAATATTTTGAAAGAAAATGTAGAAGTGATTAAAGTTTTATTTTACATGGTTGCTTCCTTGACTTGACTTTAGGAGAAATTTTGTTTCATTTACTAATTATTTCAATAAGTACTTTACTTTAGCGACTATATACATTCTCTGTAGATTCATATAATCTTAAGTTTTATTAAAAATACGCAGATAGTTTCAAAACAATGAAATACCTTAAAAACAATTAATAAATATCATATGTATCATTGTATCGTATTTAATATAATACAATATATTTATTATGATTCATTAATAAGAAGATAATTTAAAAATAAAAAAATAATAAACAAAACTTATATAAGAAGGAAACAATAAGGGTATGGAATAGAAAATTTTTCATGCACGTGTAAGTGCACAGTAAGTACTGACATTCTCTGCGGTAAGGTATTCAAGACGCACGGAGTGTCACGGTAACGTCTACATAACGATTACCAGGAAACCGGAAATATCTAAAATATCTCCTCTAATAGAACAGGATAATCTTTCTGGCAGTTGCTAAATCGTAGGTTATGCATTCTGTGCGTGGTGCCAGCACACGTTGCATTGTTAATGTCGCTGGAATCTGTGTACTCGTCTGCATGTACATGGCTGAGGTTTCCCAAGTGTTCACGCGTGTACGTTTCATGCGACAAGTATATAAACATTACATATGTGTTATACGTATATTTACACGCCGCTAAGATACGTATGCACGGCACACATATCGATCGTTTATGCATTTACCAGTAATGTACGCATATTAACTGCACATAAGAAAGTTCAGCAACCTTTATCATGCTTAAATATTCATTAATGAATGTCATCAACGTCTATGTTACAAGAAGCCGTTGCATATCAGACGAACAATAATATTCGCCACTTTAATCTCTCGCTGTTTCAGCTGTTTCGTATTTTATTTTCCACGCATAATTTGATTATTTCGATTATTTTACGTTCGAAAGTAAAACAACAAAGTAATTCATTCCGTCATTCGAAAGTAATGACGGAAATAATTTCATAATCGTTTTTAATTTTTATTGAAAAATTTATAATATCAAATATATGTAAGACATTTTTTAACGTTTAAATTGAGAAGTGATCTGTAAACACTTGTGTTTGTGGAAAATTTTATTTATTCTTTAGCTGATTGTACGATAATTTATAAAAATTCCGTTTTCTTTTTGTAATGTTAATGGAATAAAAGTATTAATTAATTTAAAGAAATTGTTATTAATATTAATTTTGATAAAATATTTATAAAAATCTGTGTGTGAAAAACAGTTGAGCTGTTAATCAATTTATAATACTCAAGCGATACAAATACAAACATTAAATTCTTTGTCTTTCATTCACAATTTTAATTTTTTAAAAGACAGATAATATTTATAGAATAAAATTATTTCATTATACTTTGTAACTTTTTAAAATTAATTATAATAATGGCGCACTGTGTATGCAGGCAAACAATTAGGCAAATATTTAGTTTGTTCAGACTTAAAGAGGCGCGGAGTGTACCGGGTTAATTCCAGATATGAAACAGGATCTTTCAAGATTTTGTTGTCTTTTCATTTTCTTAAATTTCCTATGCTGTTAATTAGATATCTCCTTTCATCTATTTGCTTGTCCAAAACGAAGGAAACGTGACGATATTTATAAATGTAGAAAGCATTTAATTTGAGGAAAAATACCATTTTTGAAACATCGCACAGAAATACCAGTAATTTTTATTTTGTTATTGATCATTTTGTAGAATGAATTTTTTGGTAAATAAATTCATCAGATCATCAACTTTTGGTATACATCGACATTCGAGTAACAAAATGAAAGAAAGACGACAAAGTGATAATTCACTTTTACTTGATATTCCATTATAATTAATCAAAGTAAATTGACGGAAATCTACCACACGAGAAGTGAAATATTACAAAGAAAGGGAATATTTATGCTCTACATATAAAATGAATGAGAAGAATAACTGTAAATCTACCGAAGGACATCACAGTCCTTCAATTTCGAGATAAATATTGAAAATACATTTATATCAACATAAATATAAAAAAACTTACAAACACAAATACATTAAAATCATATAAATTTACAAGCACAATTTTATCAAACAAATATAAATGATCGTTTATTTTACCAAATAAAATTTATCACATAAAACTTTCATTACTTCGTATACACTCATTGTAGAATTTAGATACAGAAGAAATTATTCGCATTCCCTGCTCTCTAAATACTCAAATCTTAATCTGACTCTAATTGAAAAACGCATCCGATACCTTGAAATCAGCATGAAACGCGAACGATCAGAGCGAAATTCGCTGATCTTCGAATGTCTAAATTGGCAAATACAAAACCGTGCCCGGCGCTAGCGTAACGCGTAACCTGCAAAATAACTTGGACTAATAAATCGGCTTTAATTCTTAAGGCGAAGTAATGCCCTGAAACGCTGACTCCAACAAGACAATACGAACTCGCGGAACGATTAAACATCCGTAGGGGCAGGGGGAGGTGGAACGGGAGGGGGGAGAGGGTTGAGAGGCAAAGGAGAGTTTTCGAGATGTTTCATTTTAATCTGAGTTTCTCACCGAGTTGTTCTTCGGCGGTGCCTCTCCACTCTCGCCCAGAGAGACTCCTCTCCTCGTTAAGGAGATACACGAGCGTCGCGACCTTGTAAGTTACTCCTCCGAGTCTTGATTTCCGACTTCACCCAGGCCCCCTCGAATATCTTGAAACTGTTATCTCGAACCGTTCCTATTTACTTTATACTACCTATTATAGCATTCTTCGTTTCGTTCGAATTTGTTGAACGAATGCTCTCGCATCGAACAACATTTCTCCGAGCTTCGCGCTAACTTTGCGAATTATTCTTTCCGCGAACGTGAACGAAAGAGAAAAAATTCGTCCCCGATCGATTATAGTATGATAGTATTGACTTCTCGGCAATTTCGTCGCGTGCAATATTTCTGGATGTTTACTTGGTTGAAAATTGATGACCTTTTTGGAGAACTTGTGGGATGATTCAGTCAAGAGCATTTACTTAAAGGTAAGGTAAGCTGAATAAGTAGTTGACGAAAGAATGCATAATACGATTGTGCTTGTTATACACATACGAAACATCAGTTTTAAACTTTTTCGATTTAGACAATCTCAAATTTCCCTTTGAAGAGGTAAATCATTTTGAACCGTTCCAAAACAGCAGATTTGTGAATTTTCTTCGCAAATAACTACTGAGTGCAAAGTTCCGATATGTCTTAGGTAAATAAATGTAACTTTCAACTTTTTATTTTAATTTCTTTTTTTAAATAAAAATATTACGAAATAACTGTTTATCTTCTTAAATTAGCTATTATTAATATAGAAATTAATTAATTAATTATGCACGGCATCTATAATCATAAATTTTAACGATTTAAATTGCATCATGAACCATAAGTAGTATGATACTTGATGGCAGTTAGTGTAAATTAAATCTTTTTCTGCTGTTTCTATTCCGTTGTATTGCGTTTTATTCTAAAAATGTAACAAATAGACGTCCTAATATTTATAGTCAGCTGTGCAGTTTCAGTTTCAGATTAATTATCTACCATTTACTTTCCATTAACATAGTTATAATAGTATAGTAGACAACATGTGAACGTGTAAAGTATTGTATATACAGAAATATTTCTTCATAATCACTTTATCTTCGTACATCAGAATCTCTTGTTAATTTATCAGTATTATTTTATTGCACACGGTACGCGAAGTATGCATATGCAAAATATATGAAAAGTAGAATATTAAAAATGTTTGCTTTTCATGTAAACGCAAAATTAATATCAAGTGATTTACATATCAAATAGGAAGCAAAAAATAAACATCGTACGTACGAACGTGTATTTATGAAATTATGTAAATTAGACAGTGTAATTACTAAGGACCTTTTAATTTCTTCAACAAATCAGAAATATAGTTTCGAGTGAATTATTGAAAAATATTGTCTATGTTCGTAAATTGATTAATTATTCTATTGGACATAATTGAGAAATATTTTCAAACTGAAATAAATAAATTTTAATCTAAATTTTGAACAAAATTTTGAATTTAGAAGTAATTTACAAAAATAATCCATCATTATAACCTATATCTCTTGTTTCTAATTATTATTGTTTATTATTGAACATTTTTATTAAAAGTATTCAATCAAAAATTGATCAATTTATAAACGTAATCGAGATAAACCTTTCGAAGAAGGTATTTGAGCAAAACCGTAAAATATGTTTCAGCTACCATTCAGTATAAATTTTTCAAAAATATTACACGCCGGGAGCACTTCTTAATTAATATCGAACACGTTGCTTCACGTTGGAGAGAACACATCGCTGTAGGATAAAAGTTCCCCCGCAAACTTGATGCCGACGTATCGTACCCGACGTATATATAAGGTAACGAGAAGCGGCGCATGAGATGATTGTAGCCAGAGGCACCGTAAGCGTTGCCTTCCATCAGAAATAATAACGAATATAACAAGGAAACGTCCCAAAGAAAACCAGATCGTTGACAAGAGGTAATAAGATACACGCGGTGTGTTTCACCGGCCAATCTATAGATTCCATTAAATCAGCAAGGCTTGTTCCATCATACTTACTGAAATTTCCCGCGTAAAACTCCCCGACAAGTTTTATCATCTAATTAGACATTATGCTCCCGTACACTCTGCCTCATTAGGATTAATTACTTTAAACACGCGCGAGACGTCGCGTGTTTAAAGGTGGTCGGTCCCGTACGTTTTCCGGGACGTTTTCAGCGACCGCCTCGAATAATATTCAAAAAGTTTATTCGGTTGCGATCCAAACGGACGTTCAACGAGGGAACGTGTACCCACCTTGTTCCCAACTGTTCGTTTGCAGAAGGCGAAACGAAATAACAATAACTCAGAAAGATTGCGCTTCTCGCTTAATTGCTGTTTTCACTGACAATACCGCGGGGCCAGGGCGTTTTATGTGTGAACGCGACATCTGTTTATACGTCCCAAGTAGCTATCGATTTTCCGCGAAAAGTAACGCGCTCTGTCTCGTCGGTGTTACTTGTCACGGGAACGAATTTCGTAATCTAAACTTGCCACGGAAAATGTTGTTCCGCGACAGTGGGAAATTATTTTTATCGCATATATTGGTTGCGCTCGGAAACCAAATTGATCAACTTTATATCGTATATAAGTTGTCAATTTTGTTACTTTTATATTTTTATATTTACATATTTTGTTATTTTACAGTTGGGCCTATTTAGTTACTAAACTTGTGCTGCGATCAGTTATTTACAAATATATTATATGTCATTCGAAACTTTTCAGTATAATGCATTTATCGAAACGTTTAAAATATGAACGTGCATAAAATATCCAAAGCGGAATACTTTTTGAAATGTTTAATTACGCAAAACGATATTCTACCAAGGCTCTATCTGTCTTATTCCATTCTCTAAAATATAAATAATTTGCATAAAAATCCTCGATCTACCTGCCTACAGTGCTGATGAAATTTCAAAAAATTTTGCATACACAATATATTCACAAAAATTTTATATTTGGTTCATCATATTTTCGAATTTTTCGTTACCAGTTCATCTATATTATTCATCGATCAAGCTTGATAATTTTTATATTAATAAGTTAGTCGAAATGTACACGAATAAATTTATATTAAATATAACAATGAATAATAAGATTACAATAAGTGTAGAATGTAACGAAGAATACAAGAGTAAAATTAAAATGCCGAAAAATATTTTATTTTTAGAAGGGAAACAATTTCTTTGAGTGAGATGTTAATTTACAAATAATTACAAACAATCTTTATTAATAAAGACGCTCCATCGTCTCGTTATTGAATATTATCGATGCTCAACGATCAGTTCTCTCAACGTTTAGTTTCATTTATCAAGCGAAAGCACAAAGAAAACCCGTTCAAGTTCACTTCGCGAGAATGTTTCCCGCGGAAGGGAACATATTTTCCACAATTCCGGCATGGATAATTACGAACTAAATAAACAAACATTGCGTCTTCGCCGAAAGTTTCACCATCTTCCGTATGAAGAGGAATGAGTTTCGCGTAACTAAGAGGAGAAGCATACATTCTGATGAGAAATTCTGAAGCGTAAACTTTGAGAACATCCGTTTTTATACGGTACAATTTGCGCTCGTGACGTGGTATAGTAACTTTTCTCGTGTATTAAACCGTGCCAACCACAAGCATTTTCAAACTATCTCAACCAAGATTGCTCGAAGAAAAGATAAAATTGTCGTCTAGATGCTATGAATTCTTATCATTGCTACGGTTGTTATTTCAATACCCGATTGACGACGAACTCTAATCAGCAATAATTAAATCGTTACTGATGTAAATGACAGGAAAGAGTACAGAATTGAATGGATACGATTTTCCTCCTCTTAAAATATTTTTTAAAATAAATGTTATTATCGTGTTATTTATTTCTCAATGGTATAATTTATAAAAATAACAATGTAGTTGCACGTTTATATTTATTCATTGCTCTTGTCAAATATAATTAATGATAATTACCATTCCTCTCGCTTCTTCATTTTAATCGTACCTCTTCGAATGTCTTTCTTTCAGTAGAACACTCTAGTTAGGAAAAACAATTGGAATATACTATTATTGTACCGTCTACTATAACTATACCATACTATTATTGTACTATTTTAGTATACTGAAGATCATAAAATTACACTGAATGATAAAACTAAATATTTAATGGATTCATAATACTGTTTCATACTGTCAAATTCTGAGTCATACAGACCTGAGAGCGACAGCAATTTATTACAACATCATAACTCTTTAATTTTCTCAAATTTCGTGAGATTATAGAATCAAAACGAAACACGTAATATTTGAATTTTCCTTCCAGTAGCTCCAATCTAAGCTGAAATCTATCAGATAGTATAATTAACATGTTATTGCATTACATGTTGCATGATATCGATAACATAAATTGATATTGAAATCAACATAACATTGATCCTCAATAGATAAAACATTCTGTTATCTCTTTCTCTCTGTATTGACGTGCCAACACATGTAGCCACTGAAACAATTAATCATATACAACATTTCCTCCCGTTTTGTCCAAAGGAACAGAATTAAATCCAGATATGTCCACTAACGGGTCCCTCGTTAGCAGAGAGGGAAGAAATCAAGATCGGGTACGGATTGGCAATTAGCGAAAGAGCGAAAGATTAGCAATCGGCGAAACATATCGGGGGGGGGGGGCTCCTTGTGTCAAGGATCCTCACGAGACAATGGCTATCCCGGATGGAAGCGGAAGATCGTTAGTTGAAATTGAACGAACAAAAAGGTGAGGAAGGTTAGGTAATGTTAAGAGTGCCAGAGGCAAAGCCCGATACGTATTTAACTCACGTGCCTGCCTAAGCCCGGAAATCAATCGGTTCTCCCGAACGAATTCGGCCGCCCCGTCCGACGAATACTACCTGACGAAAATCAAAACCTTCTATCGAATCGTTAGCCGCAAAATGGAAACAGCCTTTTTCTTCTTTTCGCCGGACGCGCGCCCGTGCATACGTATTTGCCCCGGAGTGTTACATTTCTTTTTCCCTTTCTCTCTCTCTCTCTCTTTTTCTTCCTGCTCTTTTTTCTTCTTCTTCTTCTTCTTCCCTCTCTCGTTACATTTCCCTGTTTATTTCGGCGCAACGACGACTCCGCCGACCGAAAGAAATTTTCAATTAATTTTTCAATTATTTCCTTGACGTCGCGATGTGTTCTCAAGCGGTTGCTCGTTGCTCCTTTTGCCCACCGTCCGGCATGTAAAACAGAGGTGAAACGGTGTCCAACTTCCGCGACACATAATTAATTCGGTATTGTTCCTGCGCTTTGCGATGTTTGAATCATCACGTGTCGGCGGGCACGAATTTACATAAATGCGCGCGTTCCTGTTGTTCCCGATGTGTTTTTCAATCGCGCGTTCCGCGCTGGGAACATGATTGTACGTTTACGTACTGGCTGCGAGAATGTTTAGAAACAATAATGAAAAATGTATCGCGGGCTTGAAGGGTGAAATTTGTAACAGCCAGCAGAGGGAAAGAGTTGTATTTTACGAAAGGAATTGAAAAAATTTTTTAGATTAACGTTGATTTCATTGTATTAATATTGTGACTTGTGTGTTGATATCTCGGATCAAAGAGAATGACGTGAGATGATAATGTTCGTGTGTCGTATATAAATTGGAAACACTTAATATTAGAGCTGTTAGATCGTGTATCGATAAATTTTAGCAACGTGGCTGTTATACATGTATTTAACTGAATTTTATTTAATGTTAATACATACATTTAACTGAATTTAAATATGCGTTAATAAATTGTCAAGTACAACTAAAAGTGTTCTACTTTTTTAAACTCCCTCCCTTGCTTTAATAGTAAATTGAAGCTTTCTAAAAAAAAGAAAAATGGATTGAAATCAGACAATGTCACTGAACTGAACATTTACCCACAAATTATTCGATTTAAAGAAGATAAAATTAGATTTCTGAAAAGTTCACTGTATGATATTCTACAATATTACAAGTAAAAAAATAAATAAAAGATACGATTCGGTTGCTGAAACAGCGTAAAAAATGCAAAAATCGTAACAACCGAATGAAATCAGCCCGTTATAATAACCGCGATAAATAAATTACATATCCGAGAAGCAAGGAGGAACGTTTCAACAGGTTTCGTTATCGTTCGTCAAATAATAACCTTCCTTCCTCTCTCTCTCTCTCTCTCTTTCTCTCTCCTTCTTCGTACTGTTCTATCGTTACTTGAAATTCCATTATCCTATTACCGTCTCGTAGGACATATTTGTCAATACTGTTGTAAGCACCGTCTATACACACACACACACACATACACAGAGAGCTAGAGAGCAATTGGCAATATCAGCTGCCGTTAAACGCAATATCGTTATACTTTCCGACGTGTATCCTATTGACGGATCGTCTCGTAGAACCGAGTTCCAAAGGATCGCTACGAAACTAGCCCAGTATCCCGATTACGACGTCCATTTTTCACGCGAGCGTATCGCGTCGAACATTCGTAAACTCGGTAAACAGTATCGCGATCGCAGTTTCATATTGTGTGCTGCAACAGTCTGTCTACTGTGGCTTTCTCCAAACCGTATCCGTTTTGTTTCGTTCTATGTACGTACATACATATGTACATTTTCCTTTAAAATTCTTAGCACACTTCTCGTTTCTAATATTCTGCACGTATAATTGTTCGATTTGTGTAATTAATATATATTAGTATTTATTATATTAATTGTAAAATTATATATTATATAATTAATAGTTATTCAAAATTGTATATTATTATTGTATATAATTGTATATTATTATTATATAGCATGTATTGTGTAATTATTCAATTTCACTAATACTTTGTACTTATTATATTATTAGCAGATATAATTGTAACATTATATGTTATATAATTAATAATTATTCAAAATTATATATTATTATTATATAGCATGTATTGTGTAATTATTGAGTTTCTCTAACATTTTTTATTTATTACATTATTATTAGATATAATCGTATACATTATATATTATATAATTAATAATTATTTAAAATTATATATTATCATTATTATATAGCACGTATTATATAGCTATCCAATTTCACTAATATTTCAATTTTGTAAATTCTACTACGAGAGTACCAATTGTTCAAAATTGAGGTTAAATAAGCTGATACACTTTTCTGTAAAAAGTGTAAGAAACGAAATTGATTTTCGTATATTCTCTACGTATCCGTCTATCGAAAAACGATTAACTTCGAATTCACTCCAACGCGCTCTTCCTTCTCAAGAGATATTCAGATGATTCGTCTGTCAGTTTCAAATAAGTGAATTCAATCAACAAAAACTCATTCAATCGGGTATCGATTGAAATTCACAAACGAGGTTCTACTGTATTTGCTACATACTCGGTCGCACTACTAAATCGATCGACTATAGTACCGCGACCTGAACCCAGTCGCTACGTTCTTGCCCCAAGGCTTTTGAATGGCAGTGTACTTGCGTGCTTCTCTCTTCGTAGCCTGCGTACGTTCTCACGTGCTCACACAAAGATACATGCACACGCGTACAGGCGCAGCGCGTGCACAGGCGGATCCGGGGCATTAAAGTTAAGCCTGTATTTTATTGGACGCGCGTATAAATCAAAAGCTTCGGCTAGTCAAATATTGGAAGCTTTGCATACACGCCGATACACGCCGAGTGATGTACAAAATGCGGATACCTGCCTATCCCGTTCCCGTACACCTGATTGGCCGGCTCGTTCTCATAAGTACAAACATGCATCATACACGCGGCCAGGCTATCTATCGATGTTTATCGCGGTCCGAATAAAAGCGTGCCTTGTTTGCTTTACGGATAATAATTAGTCTGGCCGCGCTTATTTGTGAGGCAAATTACCGATTTTTAGCGCGTCCCGCGAGCATACCTCCTCCTCCTCCTCCTCATCCTCCCGACCCTCCGCGAGCTGCTTTTCACGCAACTTTACAAGCGACGTTAATGTTTACACTCGATACTAGCCACCCACCGGGTCTGTTTTATCGGCCGGCAGATGCGCGCGACATTTTTGGAAATAATCAAGCTCGGGTGTAATAACGTCCTGTCCTATCTGATCTTCCGCTGTTTTAATAAGTTTGTCCATCGAGCGCCCGCGTGTGTGTATCTTTTCATTTTGCAATGGAGAACTCGGGGGGGGGGGAGGGAAATTGACGTATCATGAATTTATAAATTAGTATACGCGACGCGTTCGATGTTGTGCTGTGAAAGGGGAGCGATTGGAAGAGCGGACGAACTGACTTTTCCGTGGTAAATTAATTACTGTTATCGTGCTGTTCAATTATTTAGCAGATGATTACGCGATGACGTGCGTCGTGGAACGTTCTCTTTTTTCCTGTTCTTTTTTCTTTTTTTCATAAACTTTAAATGTATAACGTAATTTTGACTTTCAAATAAGTATCTGTTATTTTTATTTAACAGTAATTGATTAAAGCAGGTATGACTTAAATTTCATTGCGTAATGAATAATGTATTTCTTGTGTATAATGTGTTTTTAACAATACAGTGAGAAAAAAGTAATTACGCAAGGTAGTTGAACGCTCGTGATTACGAAAAAATAGAGTGTCAAAAATATAATGCTTTAATAAATTAAATTAATTATTATAAAATATTACATACGATTGAAATACGGTTCAATAATGAAATATTTTTGACAACAATTGATAATTATAAATATTTTTGACTCAACAATTGTGAATAATGAACAGATTTGATAAGCACCGACGTCATTTATTTGCATTGATGGATGAAAGAAAATTGAAGAAATAAATGGTTAAAAAGTGTACCATATTTTTAAAAATATATATTTGATAGAGAAATGTAAATACAATCAACTTTAAATTATTCAAAATTCATTTTTCACATGTCTCAAACAAAAGTTATTGTAATAATTAATTCTTTTCTTATTTTTCTTTGTCTTCGAGATGCTTGAACATTGAATAAAAATTATTAAGGTGTATGAATTGAAAAATCAGTACTGTTAGTAATATTTCTTTGAGTTAAACTTTAAAGTTAAATGTTACACCTTGTATAAAAAAAAAAAAACGCAATATGACCACAAAAAATTAATTATTACACCAAACGGCCTTCTTAACGCTAAATATACGACTCTCGTTTGAAATATTTCTTCATAATAAATAATTTATGAGTAACTGATATACTACTAACCCATATACTTTAAAAGTACGTAAATTCAGTAGATTATTAATTTTAACTTTCATTATACTTTCATATTTGAGACCGAAAAGTGTTAATCCTTGGGATTTCTTTTCATTGCTCCAACATCAAATAACAGAACTCTGCAATATAACATTGATTTCATAACATGAACTGATTGAAAAGAATTTAACAAACCTCTGTTAATTGCGGATGTGCGAGACTCTACCGTAATAATTAACAGAACGAAAAGCTATATGATAAATAATATTAAACATAATAATTTAAATAATAATAATGATATTAAATACAAATATAAATGATATAAATAATATTCAAGGGTAAATAATTTTTAATCAACATTGTCCCATTTTAATTTCCTTGCTTCAACCCATTACTACGTTCTCGAGAAATCTCGAGGCCCTCTAACCGGAGTCCTCGCCTCGTGTATATAGCATAAACTTTTATTACGTTCAACGGAAAGAACCGAAGCGTTCCGAGAACGTGGTTGGTGGATGCAAGAGTGCCGCGGGTAATTTAGGCAGCTCGTACACGAGTATACGCGCGGCTTAATTTCGTTATTCCCCGGGTATAATGCCGGGAACCACACCAGAGGCGCTAAAAACGTCGGCGAAAAGGGTTGTGGGGGGGGGAGTGAAATAAAACCCGCAGTTCGCTGTCCGACAGAGGACGTAAGACACGGAACAACGAGAGGAGGTCAGAAACGGCGATGACACTGGCTCGCTTTTTCTCGTTTCGTTAAGTACGTCGGCGGCTCGCGATACTGCAGATACGATCATCGCGGTAAGAAGTTAAGCCGAAGTTGAAAATACACGCGCCGGGAGAACGAAAGAGAACGTAGAACGCGAAGTGACGTTCCTTTTGACGGTAAATTTCCCAAGGAGCGGCGCGCGATGAGAGATAATCCCGCGAGACCTTTTACCGTGATTAGAATCGTTCTCAACTTTGTCCCTTCGTGCCCGTCCCCCACCTCATTCTCAAAGAGAGACAAAATCGCTAATTGAAGAGTCCACGTAGTGACACACCGCACTGGTTATTGTCGCCGGTAATTAAATTGCAATTAAAATAATAACAAACGCAGCCTTTTTTCTAACGATGAAACACAGTTTTAATTTAAATTTCAACCTTCATCGCGATGTTTTATCACTCGTAAAATTATTGGTAGCGATGTTACATTGCGTACTATAGTGTTTCTATCATACTAGTGCATGCATGATACTTTCTGGCACTTGTCCAAGGATTTTTCAATTATCATTTTTCTCTGTTGGTGTGAATTGAGAAATACCGAAATTAAATAAATTAACAACAATCTAATAATATATTTGATATATATATAAGATAATATATATATATATAAATAAATAAATTATATTATATAAATAACATAAACATACAATTATTTTACCCTACATATAAAAGATATAAACTATTATTTAAATAAATTAACAACAATCTAATAATATATTTGATATATATATAAGATAATATATATATATATATATACATATATAAAATAATATATATATAAATAAATTATATTATATAAATAATATAAACATACAATTATTTTAGCCTACATATAAAAGATATAAACTATTATTTAAATAAATTAACAACAATCTAATAATATATTTGATATATATATAAGATAATATATATATATATATACATATATAAAATAATATATATATATAAAACGTGAAAATTAAAAAATTTCATTTCTTTCGCCATCATGTCGATAGAAATACTAAGTACAATTTCCCTATATAAATTACTAGTGATTACTAATCCAAGTGCTAATTGAAGAATATTATAAAATATTATAAGTACGAAATGTCACACTTTTTCAGTCCAAATACAAAGAATAAAGATATCAGTGTCAGGTTTGTTTGAAATAAATGGTACAAATAATACCAATAGTGCTATTCTTTAGTATTTTTATTCATCCTTTAGTATTTTTGTAATGTATTAAAAAGAACATATTTGATGCTTTTCTATACAAAAACAGATAAGAATGGTACGTCGAGTTTTCTCTACAACAAAAACGTAGCGCACACAGAGTTTCCTGGAAATAATTTTCTTTCTCTTCTAAATCGTGTTCTATTGGTCACGTTTAATTTTACAAAATAAATCAAACTTAAATAACTTTCTTCTTCCCTATAAAAAAAATTTAACGTTCATCACGCACCGGTGATTTCCTTTTCTCTACGAGTACCCTTCGATCGACCAGTCGTAAAACTCGCGAGAGCCACTCAGTCGTCGTGCACGTTTAAACCGAATGGATTATTACACGGGCGATTTGACGATTTTAATTTGTCCGTTATTATAATGCTTTTATTTTGCTGCGAGAGACAACGGATACAACTCGATATACATATACACGGAATTGTAATTCGGATCCTATTATCATTCAAATAAATGTTCATTAACGCGCTTGCTACCTACTGATTATCGGGAATGTTGATTTGCAGTTGATGCATTGGCGTTCAATTTAGCAAAGAAAAAGAAACTGGTTTCGGTTCATAAGCGATGAAACGCGTATGATATTTCAGGATAAGCTGCCCACGTATGAAAACGCGAACGCACACGCAGTATACACGCACATAGTTATTTATAAATTCGCAAGGAAATATTATGCGGTGTGTATCACGCTCGGTGAAATAACGTCTCGGTGAAAACAGCATTAGGTAATTAGGAATTAACGAACCAACATCCTATTAATGAACTGACGCGAGCGCCTATTTTTACATAGGCAATTCACTGAACGGAGAAATTATAATCAGCCTTGGGATATCTTCCGTTCACCCTTACCCGGGGGGTAACATCTCTTGCGAAGGAGTTAATTAATATGCACACGCGTTCGCTCGAAACTCTTTTGCATATTAACTTGCAGTAACAACAGAGTTAACTCGAGCTTGTTTCAAATTAAATACCGTACACACTACGGTATAACAGAGGTACACAGAGGAAAGGAATCGAGAAATTTTGATTAGCCATTTTAGAGTAATGAACCGGATGAACACGTGAACGCAAGCACTTTGGAATCAGGATTGAGTAAATTTCATTCGAAATATCCTTATTTGAAAAACAACCTTATTTGAATGATGAATAATTTTGCTGCAAGATACTTTATCTGGAAGATAAATGAGAATTTTCAGAAATGTTACTTTAAATGAAGTAAACTGATTATTTGTTCCTAGATATCTCTAAACATACCTACTTGAGGAATTATTTGTAGAAAAAGCGCAAAGAACAAGATGAAAAATTAATTTTTTCTTTTAGTAATAAAATATAATAATCTCACCAAATATTATTTACTCGTGAACTAATGCGAGATTGTTTCATCGAGTCAAATAAGATGACGTGTTATTTAAACAATCACTTTTCAAACTGTTCATTCATTTATATATATTGACCAATTTATTTGCCAGGAAACTGTAGGAATATGTTTTTAGAACTTTTCTTTTTGTCTGAAAAAAGAATCGCCAGACGAATATGACAGACATAGAGAATATAAACGAATTGCAAGTTAATTGTTGCAGGAATGAAATAAATTGCCTCAGTGATTGGCAGTTTGATTGTACAGTACCATTTCTTTAATAATTTAGGGTAATTATAACTTGAAATACAAATGAGGCAATAACTGAGTAATAATGAGACGTTCGAATTATAATATGTTAGAATAATAAATTTATTTTGTTATGTGCGTGCTGCATTCATTTACTTGAATCAATAGAAATGATTATATAGCGAAATATTCGAAGTAGTGGGAATGTATTTTAATTCAGAGTAAATGTTATGTATTTACATGTACATAATAGAAAATATGGGTACGTTTCCAAATGGCATTACCACGTATTTAACACTAGAATCTCAATTGCAAAGATTTCAATCGTTTTTGTATTTTTCTTTCCGAATATTTTTGCATTATTAATTTTACAACTTTGAAACTCTTCTTAACGATCATTTGAATTTCTGTTAAAGTATTCGTATCGTACAGAAATTTGATAATCGTGTCATTGTATCATTGACTGAAAGTACTCGGAACTCTTACCATGGAAGAACCTTGTGTGTTATGTAAAATATTTTGAAATTTGATTAACAGAGTAATGAGATTCAGAGACTGTCAGAAATTACATTACAAATTCGTGAACTTCGTACATTTTTATATAGATGTATCATATTATCTTTGACATGAAATATGACACGAAAGAAACATTTGATTAATATATTTTTATATATTTTACTGGTATTTTATACGTATTTTATTTACTGGTTACTATTTTATGCAGGTTTTCTTCAAATTCATTTAGAATTTCTTTGCAATTTAATATTAGTTCACGACGCAATGGAATTTTAAACACATTAATTATTTCAGTCAGAATGTGTGGAGTGATTAATTATTCAAAGTATCATTGTTCGACCAAGGTCTGAATAAGAACTAATTAATTGGTTATGAAACTAATGAAAAAGATGATTGAATGTGATTTGACGAAAGAATATTTGAGAGACGTAGTGGAAAAATGATGGAAATTAATCCTTTTAAAAATTAAAATAAATACTGAAAAATTCACGTTTGTCTAAAAGATTTTGTTATTAATTACCAAGATTTCATAAGTGTATACTTGTAAAATAATGTTTCTTACTGTCTTCATAAATACTTCTATTACAATTTAAACTTGGCCCTAGTAACTTGCAAATTTTTATAACCACGTAATCTCACGTTCAATGAGAATCCATTTAATTCAATTTGATGAGAACTGCAGATATTCATATAAATACTAATTAAAAAATTTGCGAACGTAAGTTGAAATATAATATTAATACAATTATAGTTCATATTTCTTAAAATTCTCGAAAATGTAATTTCTAAATATAGTACTATACTTTGAATATTTTATCCAGGTACTTTCACACGTTACGTTTCACGATTCGTGGATTTTTTTTTAAATTTTCAAAAAAAAAAAAAAAATGAACAGGTACACCATAGTAACGATTATTAAAAGCACATCTATAATAAAAAAAGAAAAAAAAATATGATGTGCACGAAACAATGATCACGCTTCTGAATAAACTAAAACTCCACGTGTCAAGAGTTAAATCTCACTTGAATTTCTCATCATCCGCAAAATGTTCTCGCGTATCGGCCACGCAATCTATAATCGAGGAATTCATAATTCCCAAAGATCTTCGTGCGATAGTTGAAACAACAAAGGTATCATAGGTTTTGCCGGTCGCTCGGTATCGGAAACCACGTTTCCTTATTAGGGGAACACCTACCCCGTTTCGTCACGTACGCGCGCACCGTACAACGTGTTACACTTTGTCCATCCTTCTCATCCAGTTCAATCTTTCTCTCCGGTTTCTGCGATACTCCCGTTGCAGAAGATACGTCAGACCGTAGCTAGATAGAAAGTCAATTTGGCGTGATTCGAAGTAAGTCACGCGCACAGCGTTCATCTGGCTGCTTCCGGTTAAAACTTCCGGTCGGCGGCCAGCCAGTTTGGGCAGTTTGTTGGTGAACAGGGATGCAATTTGCGAGCATGTGTACGTGAACGTGCATACGTGCGCGCGCGCGCGCAAGTATACGGCCAACAGAGGCCGTTTTGCAAGAGGAGAAGAGTTTTTCGCGAACGTTTAATTCGTTAAATTTGCTCGTTGAATTTCCCCCCGCCGGTTCTTTATTTTCCGCCAGCAACATTCGTTCCTTAATGTTTTATTTAACGCGGTTATCAGGCGTTAATGAATACCATGCTGCACGGTCGCGTGTTCAACCGATTATTTAATTTTCACGCGAGTATCCTAATTTTCTTTCCTTCCTTTTTTTCCCTTAATTCCGTTACGTCACGTGAAAAGTGACTCGTTCGTGTTCTCATCGAGGAATTGGTTTAAACAAGGTCATTGAGTTCTATGTCGTATCGAAGTCAGTAGATTACATAGTGTAGATCAAAAGTCAAAAATATCGTGTTAAAAACTGTGATATTTCCTTCGAAGTAAAAGTGTATAGTAATAAAGAATATTAGAAAAGATTTACATTGAAATTATGGCGATATAGGGTGAAAAATATTTTTCATCAAAGAATTATTTTAAACGAAATTGTCAAATTTTCCTATTCTTTTTTTTTTTAAATAAAAATATAGCGTGAAATAAAAGAAACATTTTAGATCATATCGAGACATTTTTATTCTAGATTAATATTTAGCAATAATTATTGATCCTTGGCGAGTTCATTAACATCAATTAATTCTTCGACGTAATGAAACTTAAATTTCCTGCAATTTCGAAATTGTAAATGGTAGTTAGATAGTGAATGAAATGAGAATTGCATCACTATAATATTATTTAAATGAGATTAAATTTCCCGTCTTATTCCAATAAATTGAAAATATTACGTTTGTATCGTATTTATTTTTTTTTTTTTTTTTTTAATAGAAACGTGGCGTGAGACGAGAAAAACGTTTTAAGTACCTTGAAATGTTTTTATTGTAAATCATTGTGATATTATTAAGTAGGGGATAAAATGGTAATTGTGTTACAAGTAAAATATTGATTTTTACTTATCGCGGTTTACTTATTGAAAAATGTTGCGTCATGGAAAAAGCTGATATTAAAAATCTATATGTCACAACTTGAACGTGAAATATGCGTAAAAAACAAGTATCTGAAGAGGTTCTTCAATAAAAGAAATTTATATTTATATTTTCTGCTTTCCAATCCTTGCACTTTTGAATTAATCCGATCAACAATTATATGTTACATTACAAATATTAATATTTTCTGTCAATATAGATAATAGTATAATTCCCAATGTCTATGAGTTATTGCTACAAATTAATTATACGTCAATTATTCATTCCGTTATCAACGTACTACTGTATTTTATTACTATATCTCTGCAGTTGTACCAAATAATCCACATATAATAATTAATCCTTATTAATATTACTATTTTAATAATTTAAAATATAAATTTAAAATATTTATAAATGAAAATGTAAATTTTTTTCTCTTTATCAGAATTCATTCAAATTTTTGTTATACAAATATCTTGTTGTAAAAATATTTTAGAGTATTACAGAATTTATTATCGACAGATAAAATGTATCAATAATTAGAAATGGAATGCAGTTCTTCCCAATAAAATGAAAATATCTAAAATATCTATCAATGCGAAAACTAAAGAAAGTTGATGTTTTATCTTGCAAGAAGATTTCGAGGGCAAGGTAATGATAGCAATGAATGAATGAATTTTATGAATGTTCACAAAACATTATGAATATTTAAATTCTTTTAAATTTCGTAGAACTGTCAAGTCTAGGTGAAAGCAAAAAATTATTAAACGAATCCTTGAAATTTCACTTCATACATTCAATATTTAAAAGAAAATATGATGATATGAATTGACGAAAAGGAATTGCAATGTTGCATTAATGTAAAATTAAAAACAATTATACTCGCAACAGTGCAATTGCACATTGAACGTGTGTCAAATTCGATTCACGATCAACTATGAACCATGTGACTTTTAAACGTTATTTCATGCAATATTATTACGAAGCGATAATTTATATTTCTTCCCCATATTCTGCACCTCCCCCCCCCCTCCTCCCCGCCAAAAAAATGGAAGACCCCGAACCTGTGTCACTTATTCAAATTCGATTCACGATTACCGTCGCCTGTTTCTACGAAGCTATTAAAAGCTAGTGAAGTCCTTGAAGGAAACTCCAGCACCGGAAGCAGCACCGGCGGGGCTTCTCTTTTTGGAAGTTGCGCCGCTGGTAGCCGGCCAAGCGCAGCCTCTTAATAATACATTTCTGTTGAATTGCTGCCAAGCCGATAATTTCGGACGCGGCGATAGTTCAGAAAAGATGCTGCTGCCATGTCAGAAGGACCTCCTTGGAGGCCGCTGCACGAAACGCTGCAACAGAGTAACGCCGGGTATTTCCGAGCTCTCGTCGCCCGGCGACTTTCGTCGGGACACAAAATCACAGGAACCCCGGGATATAATTTAGCCGAGGGGACTCGAAACGAGTTTCGACATGCATCGACGTGCTTCTGTCTCTCGTTTCGTCGCGCGCTGTTTCGCTCTTGTGCACACGGCGGGAATTTCGCCGAAAGGAGGACAGAGACGGGCGATCCATGCGCCTGTGTCTGTGTACTCGCTGACTTATTCCACTCGCCGTATCGGCATTACCCGCGATAGGCGGGTGGAAAGTTACACGATAAGTAGAAGGGATCGTAACGCGCTTGGAAATGACACGGCGGGGACAATGCTTTGTAATCGAACTTTCTTCCGCCGATGGAAGAATTCGAACTCTTGGAACTCAAACGGGACACGGTGGGCTCTCGTTTCAGTGAACGCGGTCAGAATTCGACGCGACCGAAAGAAGCTTCGATATCCACTCGCCAGCTAAATACGTATCGTTCTATATTTTTTGTGACTTTTTTATACTGTCGTTCGCCCTCTATGTATTCACTGTTGTGCGAATTGAGCACTGTTTGCGCATTTTACCATCTGGTAATGTCTATAGAATTTTTTTCTTTTATTTAAGAATGTGACATAGAAAAATATATGGAATGTATTTAGATTGTCTTAATTATATTTTATAATTAAATAGTAATTATCTTATAATTATAAGATAACTTTATAATTAAGTGATAGTTATCTTATTAATAGATCGCGGATTTTTATGAAAATTTATTTGTTTTTTTTTTTTTTTTGACTATATTAGAAAATAAAATCTCGGTAGAAAATTAATTGACGTATTAAGCGTTACAGAAAGAACTATGTTTTGAATGTTTTATTGACTTCTTCACGTCTTCTGTGCCATTGCAAAAATCTGCAGTCTAGTTGGTTTTATTAAATGAATATCTCTTTGCATGATGATTCGTAACTATAATATACTTTGAATGACAGCACATTATGAAACTGTTCTACTTTCTATATTTTTTTATAATTTGTCGTATTTCATGAATTTATTTTTATGTTTCATCGTTTATTTTAATTTTATACAGTTTATTCTTATAATTTAATAGTTAAATTATTTGTATAACTTATCATGTCTTATATAATATATACGTTGTAATTATTATTACATAAATGAATGACACTTTCATACATAGCAGTATTATTATTTCTTCAATAGGATTAATTATTCAAATCCAGGAAAATTAATTATTTAAAATCTTGTCGCAACAAAGCATTCTAATGAAAGTTATAATGTTATATAATTAAATATAAAATAACAATTGAAACTGCATGCGAAAGTAAAACATTCCGTTCCCAAGTGATACATTTTTAATTCTAGGTTGCGGGCGATTGTCATTGAAAATTAAAAACCGGAAAAAATGGTGTAGATTTATTCATGACATTCAGAGGATGAAGATTTTTCTCAATTTGTTTCATTGTTTAAAACCAGTATTTCAAGGATTATTTATGTAGCTTAAGATCTACTTACATTTAATGTTTCACGTATGTTAATGCATGCAAAATGTTTGATGAATTTAATTATAAGAATTATCTTGAGCGAGAAATCACAAATTTCATAATTATGTAAACGTTATTTTATTAGAGTATACGCGTATTACGTAATTAAATTGTACGTTTAATTTATTACTAATTTTAATATATGTAACTCCCAAAGTAATTTTCAATTGGACTGACAAACATGTCTCATGTTTTTTATTTCAGATTGAAATATGTATAAATGTTATTTTAATTCAAATTGTAAAAACAATTATTCTTCTTTATTTTATTATAACTGTTATTCGTATTTGAAGGAGACAATAATATAATATAATATGTATATATTAATTTTTATGATATAATTTAATAATTAATTTTCTATAATATTCTATGTTACTATCTGTATCCAGCAATTGTATTTTCATTGATGAACATAAATTCATAATGATTCAGATATTACAGTAAATAGAAAGTAAAATTTGTATCAAATTTATTGACTGCGTATAAATAGTGTCAAAACGATGAACTTACTTGGCGCAATGTCCCTATTCTGTAGTTTGTCAACGCTTAACATTATTGGCTATACATCGCTAATTACAAGTAATTATCTCGTGTTATAGTTCAGATGAACCCCTGGGAACCGAATCTAAGATTAACTATGGATTTTAATGCCCCTGGTGACTAAAACACTTGTTACACGTAAAGGATTATATATTTCGAAAATTTTTAAAAAATAATCCAGAAAATCAGAGGAAGCTAAAAATATATAGAAATAAATAACATGATTATTGATTTTATATCAACTACTGCTTCATGCATTTAGTTTATAAATAAATTATTTAGATTGTTGAAAAGACTTTTACTATCGAGAATACAAAAATATCGTTCAAAGTGATGACCGCAATTTCAAATTAATCGATATTTTCTTCAATTAAAAAATTAGCAAGTTGTTAATAATTTTTGAGATTTGAGAAAATATCAAATATATTGCATTCATTTGAGCAGGCAACATTTATTATTTAACAGATTGTACAAAATGTTTTGCATCGTACGTTCATTATTGCGGAAAATAGTGCTGCGAGATTAATTAAGTAAAAGGGAGAAAGTGACAGGCCATAAATCTGTGTAAATTGAAGTCTAGAGTTTCAAAACAAATTTGTCCTACTTCGTCCATTCGAAATCAATCATAAATACTTTCTATTTTAATCCCCTTAATTAATGAAAATCTAAATACAACAAGTCACGCCGAAATCATTATTATCGGCCCTCTCATGACGAAAGCTGAGTCACTGCAGATCAATCTAAAACAACTACTCCGAGTTCTTCCGTTTACTTTAGCGATAACATCGCATTCCTTTTTCCTCCACAACGAATCCACAATCCTACAAGCTGTATAATGTTTCGAATGAAGGAAGACAGATCTAATAAATGGAATTCATTTTTGTGAAGACACAGCTATTAATTGAGTAAAAATTAAACAAATAATAAATTCCATTACTATATGTATATTCTCTTAGGAAAAGGACATTTCAGCGATTTAGTACTGAAGCAAAATGCAGTTCAATGATTGTCTGTTAATAAAATTTGTGCATAAATTATATTCGCGCGATTCAAGTACCGAATGCAACTTTGTATATTAAAAAATTTGCAATTTAAATAGCGAAAACAATACGATATTCATAAATACTTAATAACACAAAAATAAATGAATGTTTTAGTTTTCGTTATCGTCACTAAGATTACTATGTTCTTTAGAACGTAAAATAGATGTTCTTTTATTAAAGAAACAACAACCATGCGTACTTAAAAATTAATACTGAAAATTTCGTAGATAAACAAGAAAACGTTTAGAGCGATTAGAAAACGCATCACATTTCTAGAAAACAGAATCACGTTCGACAAGATCGACGAATATGTGTAAAATATGCTTCAGAATAAATACGATCAAAGAATGTAATAAAAAATTTTCCCCCGAAGAACACGAAACCATGCTTCGCTTTCGATAAATATACACATACATTCTTGCAAGTCAAAATTACTCGCAAACGCAGAGATGTCCGCAAAAAAAAAAAAAAAAAAAACGGACGTCAACACGAGCAGGTATAATGCAAATTAGAGATGTCGTCGCTCCCTGAATCTATCAAAATCTGCGCAAAATCAGCGCAATTCTATCAAAGACGCCGCAAAGGTTTGTTTCCTCTCCTGATGGAACAGCGTCTAGCTAAAAATTCGCAGCCGAGGCTCGTTGAACGAGCAACGGGTGATCTCGTTTCGCGGAACGCGACCGGAATTCGGCGGCGCGCGAAAGCAACGGGGGGGGGGCGGGGGCGACATCGTGGAACGTAGCCCCCGATTTAGCGTTGTTTCGGCGAGGCGTGCGACACGCGTGAGCCAGAGAGAAGGAGACAAAGAGAGAAGGCCAGGCGCCACGGCCCGTACACGTGCGACGATTTTCATTTCGCGCGTTACACCCTGTACGTGGCAAGGGCTAGAAACGCGCGGTTTCTGCGGCACCACGCGCCCCTCCTATATCATCGTTTAAAATAATATTGCGTCCAAAGGGGGCATTCGCCGCTCTCATATCCGCCGCGACAAATCACCCGCCGCGTAACCTCGCCTACGGTGATATTCGTTTGCTAGAAACCGACCACCCGGAATCGTGGCAAGCCGGGCTTGCAGCGCGAAAGCGAGAAAGAGAAGGAGGAACGAGACGATGAGGAGATCGTAAGCCAACCTGGGCACGAGCCCTCGGCTGCTATTCGTTATTTATACGGGCGCGCTTATTGCTTGATTTGATTAATAATTCGCGAGCCACGTCCCGAAGAAAGACTCGCGGGGAAGAAACAAATATGTGTTTCACGGCTGCGACCCCCTGGGATAAATAATAGTCTGGCCGTTTGCTGGTGCAGAGAGCTAACACGCTGCGAGAAAATTCGCAGGTCAACCTTACCGGCGCGAGAAGGTGGCCGAGAGTTTGATCGCTATCGTTCGCGAGCTCCGTGTTTCGAATTGATGCAAGTCGGTGTAAATATGAACACGCTTAGATGGGGAGCGGGCGTGTTGCAGCGTTTTTACTCGGGGAGTAGAATAAAGTGAATGATACGATGCTAGCTTTCCTTTTTCCTACAGTTTTGAGTAATATTTCTTTGTGACGATGGTATACATTGTAGATCGTGTTTGTGTTTTCTACGATTATAATGTTACGTGTTTTTTCTATGATTTCTATAGTATATTTTTGTGTAAAAATATGCTCAACCTCTTATTAAGCAAGATTTAAATAAACGCTTTGAAGTATAGAGATTATAAAGTCACCAATGTCACTTGGAGAAAATTAAACTTGTAAAACATGTATATATGTGAAATGTTCCAATTCATTTTTAGTCTACTAAATTTTACATACAGTGAATATTCTAGATTCGTGCAAAATACCTGACTTTCTGATACTATCTTTTTAAAAAAGAAAATCTGCTTCTAACATATTCATATTGCACTTGATATTAAATTAATATCACAATTATAATATTGATATTAAATTATTAGATTACTCATATTGACTGATTATACATGTACGTTAAATTAATTTTATTCTTCGTTTAGAAATTTGCTAGCAAGTAACCAACCTGTCAGTAGAAGATGTACGACATTGACAGACTTGGCTGATCGTAAAGTATTTAATTAATTACTAATTTCAAACCAAAATTCATACAAAACGCTTTTTCCTGTCGTATATGAAATTACGACAGTACTATCTAAAGCGTGTAACAACGTGTTACTAAGTACATACAATTCGTTTCAAAACAGGGATTTCATATGTCGGCTGTCAGTAAACAAAGTATATCGTTAATAACAGGTAACATGTGAATTTCATTAAAAGAGCTTTAAGCCTCGGGGCCTTGTATTTTCATTATGGCGCAGCATCTTGAACGTTGAACGTAATATTAGATACATTTTAATTATGAAAAGTAATTAATTAAATTTGTTTATCGTATAATTATGATTAAAGGTTTCGTAGTGAACAAACATTCCACGAAATGAAACGCGTATATCAGACGGTAGATATGATGTTAATGAGACTAATACTGCGCTAAAATACGTGTAAATTCATATTTATACTGTGATACATTTTATGGAGGGGGATTTGTTTTACGTTCACCATGCTAACTACATACCTCTCGCGTTGTGCAGTTCGAGTAAAATTCTTCCCTCATTTAAACAAAGCAATTATTTATAGTAATTTCACAGTGTTTACAATGAAATTTTCTTTATTCGAATAGTCATCGCTGTCGAAGCATTTTGCTATTTAAACTTTTTTACTATTCAAATGATATGCCTCCCATCAATTTGAACAATTAATAGATACACAAACCCTGTAACAATTATTTGCAAAAAAGAAACCTGATTTTATACAAGATCGACAGGATGTTCCAATGTTTTAGCGTACTGTTTCACAATACAATAGTCGGTTCTGAAAATTAATAAGAAAAAGAAAATGTCTGAATACATTCGAGCAATAGGTCGCGATGAAATACTCTAACAAATACTCGAACATAACGAAGTGTGAATCGCCGATTTTGATGAAATGTGGCACAAGTGTAGTCTTCAGAAAAAGAAAAAAATATTTGACACGTATTTTTTCTTATCAGCAATGTCGAAGGATTGAAAACTACTCTCAAATTTGGCGTGGAACATGGTTTGTCAAACATCTCTGAAATTATTGAAGATACCGAGTAAATTGATGAAATTAGTGTTTCTAACGACAAATTTAATGGCGTGTTTCATTTTGCATAAAAACTTTTTATTCAAACAATATATTTAAAAAGAACTGTATATTTCATAAATTTTTCGAAATAAATGTTGAATACACGTTAATGAAAATTATGTATCATTACAGGTAAAATGGAATCACAGAAATATTCATTATCTTCATCGTGAGTCACTGAAGCACGCGAGTCGAAGTTGAGGTAACTGACACGTATTAGGCGTTAAGTCGATCGTTAAAAACAGATATGACCGCCACGATATAAACGTTAACGAAGCAATTTCAGTATCAACACGTTCCCAGCAACGATTGCGTTGCACCGGGATACTCGGTTGTGGACGGAACGTAAGTAGAAACAAATGATCCAACATCGTGCGTCGTAAACGCGAAACTTTTGTCCCTTAGATGGACACGATTCGCCACACTTGCCAACAACTTACCCCCGTGGCTTTCCGACCGACGATTACTCTTTTCTCTCTCTCTCTCTCTCTCTTACTCGCGTTTAATCTAAATCTTTAACTAAAGCCTCGCATCAGCGCCGAAATCGTTTCTTTGCCTCGGATTAACTAGGTTCCGAGTAAATGACGGAGATTTATCAGACGGAGTTCCATCGGTCTAGACGTCTGGCGATTTCCAGGATAGCAAGGATTTTTCAACGCCGAATGGAAAGCAATGCTTCCGAACGAACGTGAAACGGAGAATTCCGACGTGTTTCGAAGGGGCAATTGTCACGTAAGAATATGTATGTATATATATGTATCAGTCGTAATATTCATCTCGTGAAACAAATCATTTTGGCTTTCGAACATGTGACGTTTCATTCGCTTTTCTGGAAAATTCACGTACGACACGCGAACACGTGTTTTGTATTGTATATTACGCTGTAACGAGAGTTGTATTTCTCTTTTGTCGAGTCGTTAGAGGAAAGTGCTCTAATAGAATTAACGAGAGAGATTTTTACACGCAATATTTTTATAGAAAGTTGTCCAATATTACAAAGGGTAAAACATATCTTGGATCTATTGTTATGGAGTAAAATGCTTTGAGTTTGATGATGAAGTAAAGAAATTTTCAAATTTGCTATAATGTACAAATTAATGAAATAATTTAGATTAATCACAATTATTAATTTAATTTTAATTTAGATTAATCATAAAATTGTAAAACCAACACAGATGCAAAAAGAAAAAATGTTGCATTGCTAGCGTTTAATAGACTAACACTCGTTCGAACGATCGATCAAAATTGACATATTTCTCTCTTTCAAAATTGTATAATAATGATACTTTCTGTCAAGCAAACGATTTATACAATTAATTAACATTGTTAATATTAGAATTAACTGTTGAAAATAATGTCATTCTATAAATACGATCGTGACTCGTGTTTCTTGAAGGGAAAAGGATTTCGAACTGAACTTCGTTAATCGCTGTCAGCGAGAGAATTATCGGGCAGAAACCCTTTCGAACAAGAGACAGAGTATAGACCGAAGGAGGATGGAATGCGACTGTGATGTACGAGCTTACGATTTAACTCTGAAATCAGAAGGTCGTAGTTATATCCTATCTGACAACTGAGCGTGTAGCTGAAGCTAAAATTTATAGATATAGTAGCTTATTTGCGTCGTATAATTTAACTTGAACGTATAGAATTCCTATATCATCGGATGAAATTGCTCTCAACCACGGTTCTAAACGTATGTAGCTCCCTATCGCAATTCACTAACATCATAAACGCACGTATAAATTGATATTATAAACTGTTATAACGTATAACTTGACAGTCTGTTTGTTAACTAAATAAGATTCATCTTAAAATTTTATTTATTTCGACACGATTGTCTCAATCATTATTTATTGATTAAAATAACACTAATTATTGGTTAAATGCAACTGAATGAAATTAACTTTAATATTTTTGCACTATTATATTGCGCGTCAACGTGAATGTCAATTAAACTCGTCGAGAAACAAGTTGCCCGCAATACGAGAGAAATATCAGTCTCGTTTAATGTTGGTATTTTAAATTTAAAAGTAATTCGTTGAATTTCGTTTTAATAATTTCAGAACGTGTGTGTGTTTTAAATCTCAACAAAAATGAAAAATAAATAATCGAATAATAACTTTTTGCGATGGACTAAATGAAAGAAGAAAAATTTGCAAATAAGTTATATTCAGCGTTATTTTCACGATATTGGAATTTTATCTTCTTAAAAATTTTGTAAAAACGTTACTTTTCTTTCGTGAAATTATTTTTGTCTACTGTATCATACAGAAGTGAAATTAAATTCAGTTTTGAAGACAACAACGCAAATTGAATTTATTTCAATAAACCAAAACATGATTTCGCAAATAAATGTCACGCAAACGTGCTATAATAATTTTATTTCTCCTTCGCTGGTTCTTTAAACTGACATTGTTTATTAATAATATAATTACGTGGTACAATCACCAATCGTTACAATTTAATTTATATTTTACATATTTCTTCAATATTCAAATTCACATTCATCAACCTAACGGTTTAATTTAATTTTACGAAACTCACGTTATCGTCAACTGTGTTCTTTCATGTTACACATTCATCAATAGCCAATGTAATATAACGTTTCGAATAATTTTCTTTCGTCCGTTGTTATTCGCGATTTATTACTACTAAAATAGCAGTAATAATAATCGACGCTGCATTTTCGAACAGAACAGGAATTGTTATTCATCAAAGCGCTTCGAGCTTACTTCAACAATGATAAAGAAACTGACAATGAGTAACACTGGCGTCCGCGCGTGGAATGTCCCGATGAATGAACCGTATGCTAGTGATCCGAAGTGGTAAACGTCAAAACTAGTCAGACCGACGCGCGGACCGTGCGACGTTGACAAAGAACTGTCCTTGACGGACGTCGATTGCATGGAACGTTCGCAGGAAGAGGTGGTGAAAAGTCGATCGATCCCTGGGCAAACGGCACGGCAACACTCGAACTAATTATTCGAACAAATTATCGACAGGATTAAAGCAATTACTCGCCGTGCTTGATTAGTGCGTGAAATTGGAATTACACCGTGCTTACGTGTGATCATTCACCGTCGTTTCCTAAAAACCGCCGTCTACCTCTCTCTCTCTCTTTTCTCTTTTTCTTCCGTATTCGACTCTACGCTTTTCTTTTTCATGTTTAGATTCTTCCTTCTCTTATTTCATGCACGGATACATAGAATCTGATGGACAGATGCTTCGAAAGATATTTCGAAATTGCAAGAATGAAACGAGGGTTTAGAGAAGAGAGAGCTTTTGAAGCAGTATAATGGAATAATGTAAATGATGATAGAAGAAGAAGATAAATAGTTTACCATTTATGTACATGTGCATTTTGAAGTTGCATTATTTCTTTAATTCGTCCTCGTATTTTTCATACGTTGTATCCTTACAGTATAGTCGAAAACTGATTAGCTTTAAAGACGGAAGTTAACTATGTAAAATTCATTTCTGTGAAAACATGTTCCGAATTTGTCCAAGTTTTAGAAAATTGAAGTTAAAATATTTTTTTAGATTTGTTATTCAATTTTCGATCATGTTTACCCTACTGTTTTACGTGGAGTGATGATTAAAGAAGCAAAAATACGATTGACATTGTAATGCTTCTTCCTAATTTCAACTAAAGTACTGATTATAATTAATTATCCTCTATTAACAAGTATGCAAAGCTGGGGAAAATTTGAAATAATTTGATATAAAATAGCAAACATTGAAATATTTGCATAAGTAAATATTATTTGGAAATACTATTTCGTTGAATGTGTTTAAATTATGAGAAAATACTATTTACTACTTTCACTCGGATTCAAATATCGAAAATAGTGAAAATTGAAAATAAGACATACAAATTGAAAATAGAAACGTGATACGTGTATACATATATATAAACGATGAAATATTAATTTCCTATATTATAATGAAATACTTATTTCACAATACTATTTCCATATGTAACTGCACACGTGAGAAAATAAAAATATTTACATTCTATTTACTGTTTCTCCCCAGCCCTGATTATATGATACGAACGTAAAATATTAAATAAATATTGAACATTAAATATTCAATAATATATATTTAATACATATCAAATTTTATACTAAATATGTTAAATAAATATTAAATATTTAAAACAAAAATATTTTAAGGTTAGACTTTCAGTTGTACGATTTCCATTCCTAATCAGGCTTATTCGCTTTATTTATTGGCTACAAATAGAAGATGAACGCTATATCGAGTGTATCACACTGGTGGCGATATTACCATATTAATCTCAGCATCGAAAATCTATTAAGTAATTAAATATCTCCGGTGATCGTTACCAGGACGAATGCTGGCTGGCGAAATCGCGCTTTTGTTTGTCACCGCCAAATTATCCTCGCGCGCTGTTAACGTGGCATTAACATTAATGAGTATATTGTTAAAACTCGCGTGCATTTCAATTAGCCGGACAATCGAATTTGTTGTCATTGGCGGCCGTTGCTCCCGCGGACATTCGCGGTTCTGTTCGAATTCTGCTCTGTTTTTCACGCAAACACGCGACAGATCACTTTTGGAAACGAGTCGTCCGTAACTCTCGAAATAATGATAGAAGTTATACGAGCGCTGTCCGGCGCTCTCCCGTTCATATAACGACCATAATAAGTGCACTCGTCTCATCTGATGAGAACAAAC
Source organism: Tetragonisca angustula (assembly GCA_036937485.2). Taxonomy (NCBI): domain Eukaryota; kingdom Metazoa; phylum Arthropoda; class Insecta; order Hymenoptera; family Apidae; genus Tetragonisca; species Tetragonisca angustula. Next base: position 652,282 of record JAWNGG020000063.1, on the reverse strand, counting down.
GTATTCTCGCATATTAAAAATATACGGAGAATGATACGTGTTTTTGTTTTCTGTTAATTAGTCTTTGTGAAATGTAGTTCATGCACGTTATATTATAGTTGAAGAAGATTGCATGCATGATCGAAACTTTACTATGTATTTGTGGAAAATTATATTGAAATTATATTATTTAATATAATTATATCAAAATTATATTTTAAATTAATAATGAAACATTAATTTAAAAATACAGGTTTTGGTATTTATACCGAATAAATATATAGTGATTATATGTGTAGTTGACATATGTTACAGTTAGGTCATATAGGAAGGGGAAGAAAATTACAATCAAACGAAATGTTATTACCTGTTTTTGAAAAACTGTGTTGATGAGTAGTCAATGTCGGAGATATGTGTACTTTGATAAATATGTAGTTCACGTAAAATATAAATACGATGTAATATTAAAACTAGCAGACGTAGTGACATTAGATCAATTCCTTTCGAATAATGTTATACTACGCGAATCACATCAAGTGCAAAACTAATGATAAATTTCATTGGAAATTCAATCTATTAATTCAAATGTACAATTTTTTTCAACAAATTCAGACTTAACATTATATAGAACTGATTTGCATTTCGAGCGTTGAGACAGATACAAAAATGAAATCCACGTGGAAGCAAAATTACAGCGACTACTCCGATGTACTACGGAAAAGAAAAGAAAAAAAGAAAATCCGGTCAAGAACCTGCGGACAACGTTAGTGGAAGTGGACAGGGGAGGAGAGCGTTATCGTTGCACTTAACTTGCACGCGCAAAAACCAAGTTAAGGAAATTAACCGAGCAGGTTTTTATCGTGGCTGATAAAGCAGACAAGTTGGGAGATTGGTCGAGAGAGATCGGTTAACCAGAAGGAAGCTACGTTTTATTTACGCGCAATTACGCCCCGACTAATCGTTCGCTATGCAGCCCAACGCTGGACCCTAATTTTTTTTCCCCTCTCTCTTCCTCCCAACCCATATTCGAGCAGTCACTACAAGTCAGCCATCGGGTACGTTTTTTACGCGAGTTTATGCCGCGGCAGAGGGAGAAACCATTAGCTGCCCTCGGGCTTCCATTTCACGTGAAGTTAATCGAAAAGTATCGACCGCGGTTAAAATGAAAAAAAAAAAAATTCTTTAATGGATTCGTCGTGTCTACACGTCCGCGAATTAATAACCCGCGTATCTACGCGTAATGCGGATCGCCGGTGAATTTCATACATTAGCACCCGGTTACAATACTCGGAATATACATACATTTGGTAAGTGCTGATGTACGAACTGACTGATTTGTACGACGATTTCATATTTTCTTTTATAGCGTGATGTTTCGTCGACTTTCTCTTGTTTATTGATCTTGGAATTCGTGTATTTGAAACTTTACTCGATTATCAGGCGTATATATACGAGTAACTGGACTTTCAGTGTTTGTGAAAATTCATATTTTTATAAATATAATTTGGAAAAATGACTCCAGTTTTCTATACTAAATATACCGATGTATATTCTTTAAAAATCTCTCATAAATAGACTGTGGAGTTTTATGCATTTATGAAAAATTTCAATGTACAAAGACGCATAGAATGCACGAATATATATAAAATATATTCAAATATAATACAATATTTATTCATATATAAAATATAATGGCAGTTATGATATTTAATGAGTGAATCGAATCTCCTTTCCTAATTTATTTCAAAATGAGAATCCTACTATAATAGCAAACTTAGTTGTATAGAAACACTAATTATCTAACAATAACAGCATAACAAGCACAATACACTTGTTTCGTGATTTATTTGCACAACACGCATGAAAATTTAATACGAATGATACGTTTTGTACTTAACAGAAATTTTTATGTGGATAGTTTATGCGACGTATCACTAAACTGCGGCGCAAACACATACAGATCTCATCTGTATAAGTCATGGTTAATGTACTGTATGAGCGTTATGCCTGTATGTACAGCGTTGCAAGCTGCATAGTGTTACTAGGTAAAACAATGCTCGCGGATATTTATTTAATAATAAACGTCAACTAAAGTTTAACACGTTACAGCATCGGCTGAAACTGCTCATGTTTAATGTAACGACTATGTAAAATTGTTAAATTAACCGTAAAATTGGGATCACTCTATACGTGTCAATAACTTGCACTCTGATCAGTTACCGCACCTAATCGACATTAGACACTGTCTGTTAAAAGTTTGTGAATTTATAAATCAAGATTGGTATGCAAGTATCCGCGAAGTACATATTCTGTTTATGTTCAATTATACAGATCTCCTATAGAATTGATATTTTACAATCTTAAAAATAAAATGGTCAGTGTTTCTGTATCGTTTCACGAATAATGTATACACCATACTGTATACGTTATGAAATAGATATAACTTTCCTTGCTGATTGTTACTACTTTCGAATTATTTTCAAGCAGCAGAGATTTCTTACTAGTGATGGTCAAAAGAAAGTTTAAAGAATAAAAGCTAGGCCACAGTTTTATTGAATTATATTTACTTCCATCAATTATATTTAATTACTAAATTATACTTATGAAAATAATTATAAAAAAGTAGTATAGTCCACGATCTTTAGTACGTCCTATATATTAACCATTTCAGGGTTAATATTCTTCTTCAGAAAAGAATTATTGATAATACAGGAATGCAACTTTCCTGTTTTTGTTAAATAAATAAATGTTTATTTTATCAAATACAACGTTACGTTGATTAAAAGCTAATCAATAAATAATTAAGATATTTTCTACCTATAAATTTTTGTAAAAAAAACTCTGATAATAATAAGAGTAACGATGCAAGTAGTAAAATCAACGATAACTTCGTCCCATTCTAAAACATGTTAAAACAATTCAACACGCGTTTCTAATCACGTTCTCAAAGGTTTTGGTCAATAAAACTTGTAATTAAATTTCATCCAAACCGTTGAATCTTACCAAGAACACACGAGAACGTCGGGGAAATGATAATGTTCCTAATTCATCAGACCAATGGACTGTTCGAGATCATCGAGTGAAGCAACGAGCGTCGATTGACCGAGTTCATTAAGTAATGAATTGCAGATCATGACGATTGGATATCGACACCTTGGGAAACGTGTCACCTGTCAGACGCATAAGTCACTCCCGTTACCACCGACAACGCTAATAGATGCAACCTCCTTGCGGTCACGTCATTCGAAAATTAATTACAGTTGGCCACGGGGTCGGAAAGAACAAGGACTGAATAATTAACGTAAACCGTTGGTATCGCACCGCGAGTTAATTATAGGCCCCTCCTTTTCTATTCGCCTGATTAGCATATTCGTTAATTATCGGGCCTACATACGGCGTGTACATACTTACATAGGACCCTGCTCGTTCGCAAGCTTGCGTGCGCTAATATTCGAGTGAACGTGCGTGTCGCGGATCGTACGAGTATGTTCGATATACTATATATGTAACGTGCTAAGCTACAATCTCCGCCGAACTGCAAATGCCGCCAACTGCATAAGTTTCCACGTTTATGGATAAGACTATCATGGAACACTCAGAAAAATTTCTTTTTCCCTTTTACGTGTAGAGGACTGTCATTAATTGTTCGCAAGACAAGGTTGGAATTTATACACATTTCACGACGAGGAAATATTTTGCTACGTTCAGTTGACAGATTTTGATCGCCATTAAAGATTTTAATTTTTTCAAATTGTGTCGAATTAATATTTACAACGATGAAATAAATAGCTCAGTTTGCAAACTTTTTTGTTGACGATAAATAGGTTGAAGTTTCGTAAGAAATCCTATTCTCACGTAGGTATAAGTTTCACGTCGTGATCTTATTTTCTCTAGATTTGTCTGACACCACTAAATGTGTACCTTCACGTAACTTTAAAAAGATGAGCATAATTGTGATGTTATTTAATAGTTTAATTAAAAGACAAGAGGCTAAAAAATAAATGTTACTTGCATATCTTCTGACAGATACCAACAATAAGATATTTGTGTTAGATGTGTTATATATTACATGTGTAGTGTGACATTTTACAAGAAGAATGTGAATTCTTCAAATCGACACAAGAGATGATTACACTCGTCGAATACTTCTGTAATACTGATACAAACATTATTGACAATTTTCTTATTTAAAAGGAACAAGAAAAATTTAGCGCACGAAGAAACAAAAACAAATTAAAAATTCGTGACAAAAGTCTGACAAAAAGCATTACGCAATTACTGAGCAAACTTTCCGTCTCAAAATAAATCTCGAGAAACCACTAATCGTTTCACTCGCTGCAACGCTGCACTACGCGTGCAATTCTTTTACAAATGAATTTCTTCATTCGTTTTTTTAATTTCGTTCGCTCCAAACGCTTGCACGGTGTTTTAAATTTTCGCTTTTCATTAAAATTTTAATTCAACGCTCGAACATACATCTCGTGCATACTTTAGTTAACAGATTCAAATGTTCAAGATCTTCTCGAACAGGATTCAAAGAGCGGGGCAGAGTTAATACGTGTCATTAGCATGCTCGTTAATGGAAACTGATTCGAGAAGAACATCACATCGTCCACGTGTGTGAGGGAGCACTTGAGGCCGTGGTACAATGGAAAGGCAAGTTTACGCGTATTCGAACCGTTTATCGCGGCGTGTCGAGCGGTGCACGCAATCCCAGCGTTACACACCCAGTGTCGTATTCGCAAAGCGGAAATACTACTGGAAACTCCCTCTAATCCTCTTTGGTCGTGTTTACAAGTGCGAAGTTTCGAAAGTTCCGATCGTGAAATCGGTTTTCGTGCTACAGGTTACGTTTGAATGGCTCTGAAAGGCAGCGAATGAGGAGATCGCCGTCACCTCTCCAACATTCGAAACTCCTCAAACGGAACTCGAAAACCCATTTTACAGCGAGAGGGGGAGAGAGAAAAAAGAGAAGACAGCTCTCGCCGTTTTACGGCGAAAGTTGTACTGCAATTTCTTCGTGTTGAAATCTATTCCTCGGCTTTCGAAGTAATTAAATATATATATACGTCCAACTTCTCCGAGCGAATCGTTCTGCCGAATCTTGTTCAACGCGAACGAAACTAGCAGTAATCTTAACTTTTCTTTTTCCGCTGAATTTTTATACCTCGAGCTCACGTTCGTTTCAACAAATCAAAAAGCCTTTCAATGAACTTGTATCACTTGAACAGAAAATATTCGACATTTGATAGGCAGGAAGATGATAACGCAAGGAATATGTTACGACGATAAATATCTCATAAAATTGTGGATTAAGAAAATTGTTGCAAGTTTATCGTTCTGAGAAAATTTTGCTAGCTACAGGAACCCTCGAGTGAATTTTTAATGAAATAAAAATAAAAAAACAAATTCAACACTGTGCTATAAATTAGTTTCAATGAATTGTAAAATGAAACATATTAGATGAATTGTCTTTAATCACGATCATTAATCATTCTTCCACTTTAGTCGAGAAATTTTTTAACGGAGAAACAAAAAGCTAATGGAAGATGAATTTTATTTCTGGAATAACGAATTAAAGAGAACAAAAATTTTGTGAATTACACGTTGATATTTTATCGAGTAATAATAATTAGTATATTAACGAGAGACGTAATAATATGTGTAATAATTGAATGAACTGGCAATCTCAAATAAATTTCATTTAACTCAATAAACATGCACATAGTTATTCTATTAAATCCACCAAGATGAATTATTATCAAAACATTGGGAAGTATTTATAAACTACCTGTTGAAACGTAATCTGTGTGGATTTTCCCTACAACTTGATATCTTGAAACATCATCAAGGGATACATTAATCAAACTAAGCATACAGGTTGCTCAATGCGAGTTCAAACTTTGTGCATTCAATTAAACGTAATTCAGTAAAGGAGATTATCGCTTGACAGTTTACAGAAAGCGATGCAATTACTGTATCATAATGTCAGATGATACGGCATTAGAAATTTTGAAGGTTCGTTCATTTTTAAAAGACTTATATACATATTTATCTATGAGCCTGAGAAAAATGTTTACCCAACATTGAAATTAAACTTGTCATTCTTGTTCTATATATTCTGCAATTTTATAACAACTGGACAAAAATCAACTTAAACTCGAAAAAAGAACATTAACTTTTTTTATTACAATCAACAGCGAACATTTGTACATTTTTGAGAAATTTGGGGAGAAATTTACAGAATACACATTGCATACAAAAATATATCAAGTTCCATTTCTTTGCAATGATACAAAATTGCATTCCAAGATCCACGATCTGTCAATAAATAGTACCAAATCTTCTCAATTCAGACTCCAAGATCACGAAAGAGTCGACACATAACAAAACTTAAAGTGCACATCCACAGAACAAAATAAATTAGAAAATTACCTCCGCAAAGATACTTTCAATCGATTATTTCTTCCATCGCCATTCGTGGGGGAATTTCTAACACGAAACGGAACCGGAAAGAGAACGGTAGTACGCAATTATCGACACACAGCTCGCGAGGCAAGGTGAAGAAGCAGAAGAAAGAAAGATGTTAACTGTAGCAGATCTTAACGACGGTAGCAGAAACTGTCGGAGGAGAGTGAGAGTGTTGTGTCGCGGCGAGCCTATTGGCCAATAGTTTCACCAGGCTTTCGCCGATAAATGAGCAATAATGGCAGCTGGTTGGAGGTAATGGCCCCGTTTAACACCCTCCGCTCGTTTTCGTTCGTCCTGGTATCGCTACCTTGGGACTAACGGCAGCCAGCCAGCAAAGTATATTGGGCTATCGGTGTATCGGCGCGGTTATGTCGCCACGAGAACACCGGCTAGTTATGTATAGGGTCTCGCGGCGAATGAAAAGTTTTCGCCTGGCTGTTTCTCTTATTTCGCGAGAAATCAACGATAACTTCGAAACCAACGTGGCTCCTTGAGGTTTCAGCTGGCCGACTTTTCCGATTTACTTCACGACACGCGCGTGTATGTGTTTCCGGTGACCCGTGCTGTCCACAATCGGTGAAATCAATTTGGTCACTTTCTTCTTGACGTGCAGATACTTATCGTTCGAGCAGACTGTGGATTTTTATGTATTTACGGGAAATTAGGAAATTTAAAGTTGTAAAAATATGTCAGATATCCAAAGTCGAATGTATATTGTGTAGTGAATAGTATTGATACACCGCATTAGTAACGTACTATTAATATATAGTGTTTATTACATATTGTAGTATTTATTTTGTATAATGTTTATTATATACTATAATATTTATTAGTATAACGTACGTTATATAATATGCAAAGATGGCCATAAATCACGTTAATTTGAATTACACATATGGTTCAAAATAAGACGAAAGTCAAAAATGATGATTTCACTTTCGAGAGAAACGCTTTGGAAATCAATACAGTTCTCGTACATCTAATGATTAACAGTGTAATGGATCACTTCAATTCTCTTTGTATAGGACAAATATTAGAACTTGTTTATTATTATCAGTTACTTGTTACGATGTAATAAATCTTAAATAAAAAATTCAATAGGAATAATAAATAAAAGTATATTTCTTGAAATGTAGATTTTCAAGAGTTTTAACTATTGTAGAAGTGGTGAGAGTGAAAATTTTCTATTTAATTTATTCTGGTGGTAATAAGAGCAAGTAGTAAGGTCAATAATAACTTCGTCTTATTATATTTGTGTTTTAAAACACACGATTTCTTTTTTTGAGGGGGGGGGGATAAATATGTACAAATAAATATTTTTAAATAAATATAAATATTTCTTGAATGAATATGTATAGATAAGTTTTTTTTAAAATAAATACGTAGAATATTAATATGACTTCAAGAATGATTATTACAGCGTTTGTAACTGAACAACAAACGATGGTATTACTAAGATAATAGATAAGACAGCAAAGGTAGAAAACTGATATGAAGTTGAAGCAAACAAAGAGAAAGAGCATCGGAACGTTACTCTTTAAATTTTCATCCTTTGTGCCACCGGCAATAAGTAGATGAGCTGCGTTTGTACGTAGAAAATTGCAGAGAATGCAAAATATTTCTCAGCTGCGACAAATAATAAAAGCGCACCATGAAACGTAATATAAACGTAATACAATTATTTCTGCCACCTAGGTGTCATTTCTTTAAAATTATATTTTCGCGATTGCACCGTTCAATATTATTACTATAATTTGAACATTTTTTACACATTTTTATACACATTATGTGCATTTTATGCTTCTTTTCATAATCCATGAATGCCGAATATAAAAATTCCATCTGCAAAATAACTATAAAGTAAACGTGGCTTTAAATTGTGTTCTATTCGATCCTCTAAATAAACGTGAAAACGTCTCTAGTAATAGAGTTTGCCACGACATAGCGACGAATGCAATCTTCCTTAGTACGTGCCACTGTTTAGCGCCACGCTATAAAGTTTTTGTCACTGACTATGAAATGGCAGTGAGAAACGAGCGAACCTGTCATGCTCGACTAAAATGGTAGATTAAACGTCTCGCTGTCGGCTTTTCAAATCGATTCGTGCTTCCCTTCTTTTATCTTTCAACACACCAACCGAACCGTGTATATAAGTACCGAAAACTAATTGAGCGATAATACACCTAAATCACTGTTCGATTGTTAATTGCTTTAGTAGATACATTTCTGGATTAATAACTACATTAACAAATGCATTATGTGTTGGGTTACAAAAAAGTATTCGAAACTTCTAAGATTGATTCGTCAGACTACATATGTAGTATCTATATATGTATAATGGTTTTCATTTTAGATTTTTAAAGAATAGAAAGCTAGTGAAATAATAATTTCTTCAAACAGTTTACGATCAAAATATGTCCCTTTCACGTGTGTGGTTTTAAATGATTCGATGTTGAATGTGCAAGAGTGCTGATCTGTAATAAATGAAAATTCTTTAAGATACTTGACAATAGTTAAATAAAACTAAAATAGCTCAAAAAGATTTTATACGGTAAATGATTCGTTTTCAAATTAATTTTATTCTTCCTAATATATTTGAATTGCAATAATATATTCGTTTAAATTATGTGCAACGTTTACGCATTGCAACTAACCCGAGACACTATGTAAACTTGAATCCCTTGAAAAATAAAAATATACTAGATATTGAAAAATATATTCTGCCCTCAATCAATACACCTTCATAGCATAAATAGCAGGGCGTAATTATGCTTTTCACAGGGGCATATATAATTTATTTTTTAAACCCTTGCTTAATTTAAATGTAAATGAAAGGATACAGAGGCACGTAATTAATTAAATTTCCTATACCTTTACACCGTAAAGAAATGATAAACCTTTTACATAAATGTGTAACATTGTTTAATAAACCATATACGATAATTAACTGAACAATGTTATTTGTACTAAAATTATATAAAAAGGAAATTAAATACATACACGATATTCTAGTGAATAAACCTACCAGCCTGCAGTCTCAATAGCACCTACGTGTATTGTTCCAGTAGCACGCCATAAACTTTTTGCTATCTAGTCTACAAAACAGCACCGAGAAACGAGCAAAGCTGTCGTGCTACTCTAAAATGCTGGATTAAACGTCTGGCTCGTGTGATCGATTAGTTTCTCTTTTGTTCCTCGTATCATCCACTTGTTTTATGAATCAATTACAAACCAGAAACAAGCGAAACACGTGATTGGAATATCTCTGAGCACTTTCAATTACACTACGTAAATCCCATAATTTAATAGGAAAAAGAGTAGTTAATAGAATAGTTGACTAAGTTGTCAAGATAAGTAACGGTGTACACTAAAATTTTCTTACATAGTATTCTTTGTCTTTTGAAATAAAACAAATTTTTTTGAAAATTGAAAATATTATGATGATAACTTTCAAATTTAAATATGATTAATTACGATTTAAGTATACGTATCAGAATATGTATCTATTTAGTTAAGAACGTTGTTGTTTCTTTTGAAATTTTAATACACTTTGAATTTTTAAGTGAAATGTATTTGTCTCTACGATAAGACAAATAGCAATAATAAAATTTAATGAAATGTTTGAAATTTTTAGTAAGTGCGAAAATTTATGATATCTAAATGGAAATATGATTAATATTATTCATTTCAAGATTCTTTTCAATCTTATCAATCTTGTCAACATGTTGACAACTATTCATAATGATTAACCGCGAATATTTTATTAGTAATGAAACAATTTTCTGACGTTCTATTTATTTTTAATTACACTCTCAGAGATATAAATTTGTATAAAAATTGTCAGTTTAATAATTAAAATAAAACGAATATCGTCTGATCAGGGAAAAAGTTTTTAATAGTATGAATAACCAGATGCGAGAGATTTGCTTTCCCTTCACTTTTGTTGTGACTTAGTATTTTCTAAAATATTTGTTTTAAACGAGTTTTAATCTTTTCTTCTAAAAATTAAAATGTCTATTTTAAAATGTTTCGCGTGACAATCAACATGTTAAGCATCCCCAACAGAAATCTGGTATTCTACCGTAGGCCAGTCACCGTGTTGGATTTTCAATCAAATTGTACGTATGTATATCGCCGGCGCGTCGGTAAGAACGGAGCGGGTGAAAAATATAATTATACGGGGGGAAAAAGGAAAGAAGAGACGAACGAGAGAAGTGACACGAGAAATCGATCCGTTCGAGTGGTGCAATGCACACGTGCACGTACACAAGCGGACGTATTATACACACGTATACACCGAAGGCATCCTTTTGAGAGTGCAGTTACGCTTTGTCGACCAGTCAAGGCTTTCCTATAACTGGGTGGATCGAGCGATCGTGTAACCTTTCAACTGTATTTTGTCGCGCCTGATGTTTTCACCCCCCGCCCCCATCCACCTCCCCCTCCCTCTCGCTTCCTGTCTCAGAGCGTATCATCAGGTATCGCAATATCCAGAATTTTATCTACGTGATTAAGTTACGCCGCGGAATCGAAAGTCCGCGCGGTACAACCGTCGGTGTCGGTGCCAGTCAAAAAACGATTTATACGTAAAATCTGCTGCGAGAATCCGACACCCGCAGTGTCGCATTTCGCGCTCGGCATCCATACATTTTGCCAGCGCACAGGGGGGAGGGGGATTGCGATGGATAGGGTGCGGAGCTCTGTCGACGTGATCGAAAGTGAAAAAATCCACGGAGAAGCACGGTCGAGCAGTTACATCCATGATAGGCTGGCTATACCCGCCGGAAGTTACGACACGTACACGGATTTGATCACACGTCGTCTGTGATTTACCCCGATCGATGGTGTCACGAATTTAAGTAGTAGACACTGAAACTTGCACGACCGTTGTGCAAGACTTCACAAATTGTTCATATTTACTGCGTCGCTACGAACGATTGTTAAATGATGATCAAATCTATCGCGTGTCAATAATGAAGAATTTAAAGCATAATTAATTACTACTGTATGTACTAAAATATAAAGTAACGTAGAGTAAAAGGTACCGATATATGATCGTTCTATGACAAGCAGTATCTACGAATTGCGATTATTTTAAAAATTTTTACAATTTGTTCTACACGTTATATTTTCCATAAGAAGTTATTCTTCATTACAAATACAGAAATATAATACGTATTTATTTTTAGTGCAACATCTTGAGAAGGATAGCAACTTTAATTACTTCAGATTCATCTTTTTTGTTCAGTCTTTTTGCATTTAGTTTTAAATTTTTATTTTTTCATTTAGTTTCTTTCAAAAATTGTGGCTTCTATGATTCAAACTCACCTCCCGTTAGATTTCGATTTTATCTTAAAGACTTTTGTATTATCCACACACAATTTATGCAATTGCTCACCTTGTATAATTATTCACATGTAATTTACTCAAGTTGCAATTGTTTAAAGTTTGAAAATTAATTCTGCCCTTCAAAAAGATATTTAGAACGTGTGATACTTCAATACTGCTCAAAAAAATTTTAATACTTGAATTATAGACGTCAGTTCAAATAGAATAGAATATACTTGAATACTATACTACGTATACTTCATAATATATTTATTTCAAACATACAAAATACACGTATCCATCATTTATAGAAAGTTTCATTCTCTCTTAAAAAAAAAAAAGGAACGACGATTCCAAGTAATTATTTCAACTCTACCAAAGTCGAAGCTCATAAACTTGACAACGCGAGAGAAACACCGTTATCCCACCGACGATTAATAACACGGCTAAATGGAATTATTACGAGCAACAACAATATTATTCCTATAATACAAAGACAATGAGGAATCGGATACGACTAGCTGCCGCAGAAACTAAATTAAATTCATCGTTCGCTGAGAAGCGGCGGTGGTGCACGCGGAGGTAAATCGTTGAATAAATCATTCGCCGCGCGAAATGAATTGAAGAGCTATTTATGGAATGGCTGAACAGTTTCATTTGTAGCCGGGTTTCAACTTCAAACGGGGCGATTTGTATTCATTAGGCGGGCGCAGGTAGACAGCCAGGTGGTCACATCTGACGAGATAAGCGGCGCGCGAGTTGACAGCGGAGAATAAGAGGGCGGCGACGAGGTCACTCAACAATGGATTCGCGGAAGGATTCCCGGATCTGGATTTGGAATTCCCGTGCGTCCCGGGAGGTATCCTGCCTTCGTTCTAGCGTGAAATAAGTCTGGGACCTCGGTGCCCTTGCCCGCCGGTGGCTGACTATTTGCACTTAGCAACTAGTGGCGTGGCGCCTAGGTACTCTCAACTAAAATACTACGTCCCGTCGTCCGCCTTTTACCGCGGTAAGGCAATGCATACATTTAAATGTTAAATCTTTTCAACGGTGGACGCGGGTCGTTTGATCGTGCATACGGAACGTATTAGCGGCTGTTGCGTCAACGTGTACCGGCGCGGATCAACTCTGCTTGCGTCCACCTCGCTCTTTTCCCATTCGCGTTCAATCTCATTCCCTTCTGTCTTCGCGACGTTCCGCATAAAGGTCGTGAAATTGTGTTGGACGTCGAGATCAAATATTTAAAAACTGTGTGCGTTCCAGTGATGTAATATTCGTGCCGGTAAATCCGAGCGTTGAACGATCTAGGTGGAGAAATTGATTGAAAACTGTGTGTTTATGGTTGACGGAAGCAACGAAAATAATAACGGGTGATGCAAGCTTTTAAAATGTTCGTTTTTTTTTTTTATAGTTTATAACTCTTTTTTAGAATAGTCTTTCAGTTTTCAAACTGGTAAATTCCAAATTCATAAGTTAAATTTAAATAGAAATAAATTAAAATCGATTTAAATTAAATGGAAATGAATTTTCCTTTGTGGTATTAGAGACATAATGAGATAAGAGAAAATGTCATAAATTCTCAAATAATCCACATGTGGTATGTTTATTTATCAGCGTAAAACCAAGTGGTTTTGTAACAACCTCAACTTGAAGAGTAAAGAAATGTGTAGAATTATGTGAAAATGAAAAGAATAAAAAAATATAAATATGATATCAAGTCTTGAATATATAATGTAAAAAATATAAACAAATGGTAAATAAAAAAGAACATCAAGTTCACGACTGACTATATTGTTACAACAAAGACTTTAATGAAATTAAGCGCTTTACAATGTACTACTTTAAAAATCCAAATATTTCGAGCCACTGATATTTTTATTTGTCTCAATGTTTTCGTCGATAGTGCAGAAACAACACGATAAATATTAACGATTACGTCGACGATAATTTACGAGGAAGTAGTACGAGCGAATTAAAGTTATCTATTTTAGTTAACATTATCGACCATCGCGTATTCGTTACCATTAATTACGCAATATTCCACTGGAATATAATTAATTATGCCCCAAATGGTTCTAATGAAATTCTTCCACAAATAAGCGAGATTCGTGCATAACCGTGTATGCCGGGGTTAATCAATAATTACTCTCTGAAAAATAGTTCTCTACGAACGAGCGATTGTCATTACTATATCTGACCACTGCGAATGAAATTCGATATTCTTAATAAACGTTCCAATGTTTCCATTCTGTTTTTGAAAATAACATTTTGATATTTTGTTTTTGTTTGGAAATAATACCAATGAAACTTCAGCTTAGATTCGCTACATTGTATCGTCGAAACAATGTTAGAATTGTTGCAATTAAAATCTTTGATCGGTTAGTGTTGTTAATAATTTTTCGTATTTATATTATATTCTAATCGAAGTTTTTCACATGAATAATTGTCCTCTCTGTTAATATGGTTCCCGAATAACTATATACTTTGTTATGTCGAATTTTCGTTTAGAAAAAATGCATTCGAATTCGATGTGATAATTGACAAAGCACGCTGTATTCGCAAGCTTGTAATCTCGGAAATATTGTCTCAATAATATTCAGTACAATAATCTTAGTCATTAAATTTTGAACAACTGTACACCGCCATTTTATATGCAACGATCCAACACAGATCCACTGATGGTATTTAGGCAACGAAGACGCGCTGTCCGTCAACAGAATGTTTTTTTTTCGAATGATTTTTCAAAGCTTGAAAGCACAGCACTTAGAATCCTTTTCAACGAAAAACTCTACGGTTCACCTGTGACTTTTACAAGACAGAGAGAAACAAGCTCAGGGAACAGAATAGGTTTTTTGAATCGTCTCTAAAAGCTTTAGCCAAACAGCGTTTCAACGATCTGGATTGTGTACTATAAAAAGGACGAGCGCTTAGAGTAACTTCTCGACGAACAAAATACGATATAGTAGCAACGATTTCCATGATTTCGCGAATGTTCTTTTCATCCATTCAGAATGTTTTCCATAGGATCGTAGCGTCTGTTCGGTATGAATGTGGCAAAACGTGCCAATTGCAGAGAATGACATTGGTTGGAAACAAAGGCATGTTTCCAACAAGAATGGAAAACTATCATTTAGTAGAAACGTAACAAAAATATATAAATTTAACTTAAAAAATATGAATGGAATTCAGAGAATGTGACGCAGGTAGCAAATTGTTTTAAACATAGTGTAACAAATTTAATTTAAAAACTGGAACGTAGATAGCCAATCGGTTTAATTATTACGAGTATTATTAAATATTATTACGAATATTATTACTGTTTTATGTATTTTTGCGCAATGCACTTTATGCATTTTTCATTTGTAAAATACGTAAGTGTGACTTTGAATAAATGAATTTTAAGATTCGAAAGTTCATTATATAGCATTGAAACGTGGACTTAAATTTTTCGAGTAATTGACAATGAAAACAGAAAAAAAAAACACTTGTTCTCTAAATGAATATAAATTAAAAGTATTAAAAATAATAATGATATATAATTTATAAATTTAAAAATATTACGATAATAACTTAAATAAAACGAATATAAAAATATAGCAAGTTTAATTTGGAAAGTAGATAGAAAATTTTTCTATACTATTAAATATCATTTCGTAACATTTTATTATTACAATTTATTAATAAAATTAACCTCGTTACTTTAGTAAACTTTATTAATTTTGTAAACAATGAAATTAGACGTGGCTTTGACTAAATAAATAGGAAATTTCGGGGAACGACGTTGGACGAGGAGGAGGGCGACGCTGGTTGGAAAGAGAAAGGAAGAGTCTTCGCGGCGAGGGCTGCGGTCTCTCTGTTTGCAAGATGAGCATCGCTGGTTGTAAATCATAGAGCGCGATAGGTAGCGGCGACCGCGCGCGTACTAGAGTACGAGGATGAGATGCAAGAAGAGGAATGTTCGTAAGATGAGCGAGGGCAAGAGGGCAGAGCAAGCAAGTCTGTTGGGAAATAAGGAGGCAAAGTTAAGCTCTCATACCCTTTTCCATCCCATCGTTTCTTGCCCTCGGCAAATAGCTATATAACCCTACTATATCCCATCCCTATCGCGCTAACATTACATCCGTTCCAGCTAGCAACGTGACGAAGCCAACCCTCGGGGTGACGTAACCGCCATCGTTTATCTATTTCCCTTACACGGTCAGATAGTTACAGTTTTCTCGTCTCGAGCAACGAGCAACGATATACCTGTTTTAATGACCGCGATGGACTAACCGTGGCCGACAAATTGTCTTAACGAACCACGATCATCGGAGTTCGCGTGAAATTGATAGAGAAATTCACTTTCACTCTGAAACGCAGTGATTGCAATGGAGAAAATTGCTGATAATGAATAATGTGAAAATAGAGAAACAGAGCTCGGCTAGTTCACGTTGATCGCACTGAGCTTATGCACTGAGTTTTATTTAATTACTTGTTGATTTCATGATCTATCTTTGTCATTTTCATTGGATCGTTGGATGGTTATAATTTTGTTAATTCTAATCGTAAATTTGACTGTTTGAGCGAGGAATAATGTTTTAATTAATAATGTGGATTGGAATGTTTAATGAGATTTATTTAAAATTTTATTGATATTACGTTATATTAAAAGAAGTAACAATCATACGTGATTAACAAAGAAAATGCGAAGCGAAGAAATGAAGCTCGAATGAAATGTGAATAGAAAATGTACTAAACTTCAACGACAATATGAAATTGAATTATTAAACATAAAAATTCCAAGATTAAAAGTTGTAAAGCATGTGTGCATACTTCATAGAACAAATTTCGATACATCTTTTACTTATTGTCAGTTATTGTCAGTTATTGTCAATATTAAGTAGAAGGATTTCAGCAATTTAGTGTCTCAGATTTCATCAATATTCCCGAAACTGAATCAAAACAATTCAATTACGAGCACATCGGACTCGTTACTATACTACAAAATAAAAATTACAAGTGTCAAATATTCCCCGTGTCTTTTTTTCATCTCGTTCAACGATTCAAGATACAAGCGAGGTAATATTTAGATTGCGAATGCTCCGGCAACGTTTCTCGTACATGCCACAGTGACGTTACCCCGTGATTCATCTTTACGGTGTGTGTTAAACACCGACGTTCCAGATTTATCTGACTCATATCTGCTGTCCTGTGGAAACGTCTCGCAAAAAAAAGAGCATTTTCCTCCTGTTACGGCCATTAAAGCTATGTGTACGTGCCACTTTTTCTCTGGCGACAATTTCCGAAAATTCTGTCGCATACGTGAGGTCAGATGCGTTGATCCGCGCACGGGGTAGAGAAGAGAAGGAAAAAAGAAGCATAATGTCTCTCTTTCTCTCACGATTCCCATCTAAATTTAAGAAAACTATTATTGCGCGAGATACGAACGATATGTAAATAACGTTCCTGGCGTGCTGGCATGTAAATCGGAATTAATCGTCGGCAATAAAATTCATAAATAACATTATATCGGCGATGCACGCTGCAATATTGTTTGTCGTGAAAAATACACGTACGCATATAATATATATACGTATATACAGGCGTGCGATTTATTCGCGGGCGAGTTGAACCGGTGTTTCAGAATTGTAAAACGTAGATGAATGACATCGCGCATTATTTATTCATTCGAAAGTATCACTTCAAAAATCAATAACAGTTACATTCATCAGGTTTCTAGTTTCTGAAATTAATCTTGTTAACCGTATCAAGTAGCGTGAAAAGCGTTTTACGAGCAATACGATTCCGAGTGTTTCGCACGTTGTGTCGATACGTTGTTGAATAACGCGCAATAAAAAGGAAAAAAAAATTGTAAACAACGCATAAAATTTATTGCACAAAAGAAACATCTGCCATTGGAATTCAAATATTTTTCCCTATAAAGTCACGAAATTTCTAGAGATTATTTATCGTTATCTATCGTATCTTTAATAACATTATTCTAATAATTGTTAATCAGTTAATGAATAATATGATAATTAGCATTGTAAAAATAAAAACTGGCAATAAAAAAATAATAATAATATAAATAATTACGTAATTTAGAAATATTTAGAAATAGGAAATTATATTAGAGAAACAATTAACAAATAAGCTCCCACAACAACAATATAAAATAATAAATCTGGTAGAAAATAATTAAGAAATAAAATCAAATTACAATAATTTTTTACTTGATAGTATTAATTCGAATAACTTCGAATGTATGCTAGTTAAATTCTACATCTGTTCAACAGACAGAAAACCACTCTCCGACTAATCCAAGCCAAATTCTTTCGAGATTCGTACATTGAGCCATTGGTTTCTCTACTGCGTGCCAAGTGCGAATAATATTTTATTCAGTGGGAGATTTCAAGGCTGAAAAGCCGGGAAGACAACGCGGAAGAGAACACTGCTTCTCCGCGAGCGGTTTCAATCGTAGCGTGACGAGAATGCGACGAACGCCAGATCATCAGAACGATATGAACGGTTGCGTCGCGTGAGCGTCGCCTCGAAATCTTCAATAAAAATCGCGATATAACCGTCTGGTTCACGTGTCTCTTGGCAACACGGTCGCGCAACCCCCCGGTGTCAACGAGAATGCCGCAAAACCTAACACACCGCTCCCGCACACCGCCACCGAACGTTTTCTATTCTTCGGAATCTTATTTAGAAGACGGTAGAGCGTGATTTCCTGCCGCAATATCTCGTCCGCGACAATTCGACTCGGTGCGCCTTGCTCGCGGGTTTAATACGCGGTGAAACGGATCCGGGAAACCTTGAAATTGCATCGCCGCGCTGTCGCGAGGCGAGCGTTCGACGCTGGCATATTTGTGCGAATATTTGTACGTTAATCGGATTAAGGAAGTCGCTTGAACGGAAAGGAACGAGTCTGCGCCGTCAACGCTACCGACGCGGACGTGTGAAATAGTTTCGAAATGGAAAGGTCGAGCGAGACGGAGGACAATGACGAATAAAAGAGGAAGGATTAAGGACGAACGACGAACGCCGAAGGTGTGTTGGGGTGTGAAGTGCTGGCTAGTGAAGGTATTTGAATACCATGGGAAAATTGCTCTATAGTCGATTAGGAGACCTGTAACTGTGCTTTGGATATTCAAAAGAAAAATAAGAATTTAAGGCATTTTGAAAATTTTACTTTACGTATACTTGCCGCTGCACTGTATTGTATTTTGTCAATATATCGTCATAAATTAAAACTTAATTGCTACGGTTATTTGATATTTTTGTAATTGATGAAATTGTCATAGTGTTATTTATAACAATTGTCGGTAAATTATTAGATTGTTTGTTTTTGTTAATTGCTGAAATAAGAGTATCGGGTCACATATTTGTGACAATTGTCAATTCCTGAATTTAATAATAGATATAATATTATTTTTTACATTTTTCAGAGTAATACTAGCTGAAGAATTTTTCGTTTTTTTTTTTCAAAATTATGAGTAATTTACAACCAGCAATAGCAAACAAGACATGTGTCTAATTGTAAGTATAAAATATAATTTTCATTTGACAATATATCTGTAACAGATCGTATCGACTCTATCAGTGAATGTATGGTGGTCTGACAAAGACTGGACGTTTCTACTTACGCGCCAGTACATGACGTTCCTACTTGATCTTAGCACATAGAAGTGTAAGCATATTGTATGAAACGCGATGATACATCTGCATCGATGTTTAGTCCATGAAGAGTACAGCGAAATATATTTTAGTTTGTTATTAAGTTTTTAAGTATTTAGTTTCTTCCGTTTATATCTACAACGTGCGCCATTTGTTAAAAGATATGAAACCTGAATATTCAGAAAATTAACGAAGAAAATGTGCGTATGTATATTGCTTATTTCTTATTTTCTGTATTTAGTTGATTGTTTTTATCGTTAAGCAACAAGCATGTAACGACGTAGATAAGATGCACAATAAATTAGAGCAAACATTATCCCATCGTTCCACGTAGGAAAAAAATGAAAATCTTGACTTTTCAGCCGTCGAAAATCCTTCCTTTAAACATTGTTTTATTGTTTTTGTCATAACATTTTTATGGAATCATTGAACGATAATCTTCGTACTACTGCCGCGCCAATAATTTATTCGAAATGCAGAGGATACGTGCACCGTATTCGATAATAACCGAGAAAACATCCTGTTTACGAATCTGTAGCTGAAATCCCTGAAAAAGCGAACGGTATCGTTGTAAATATTAGATTATTGCATACGAAATAGCGGATTTCGCAAACATTTAAAATCATTCAGAAATTTCTTCAATAGAAGTATTGTGTTCAAATTCAAAGCTTGGGAAATCATCAAATCAGCATGAATTCAACGTGATCAGTATTATCAATTATTTTAACGCAGAAAGATAAATTACGCATCGATACGAACCACAAATGAACATTACACACGAACGTATATTTTTTTTTATATATATAAAACTTGAAACTCTGATTTAATGAGATTAAAATTGAGAAGACAATCTGCCAGTAAAGTGAAAAATTTTGGATTTTAAAATACAGGATTAAAATCGGCCAAAGATTGTGATAATTCTAAAATTGTTTCACAACAAACGAATCTGACGTTGAAATTTGATTAACAGAAGATCAAGAAAATTGTCAACTTATTTCGATATTTGAGAATGCTTAAATAACTTTACGGATTTATATACTTTCGTGCTTCGAAATCTCGAAACGAGGCACGTTCTTATCATTTTCATTTACTGCTTCAACTTATGGAAGAATTATATCTGTCACTCAGAGATGATGCATCGATTCACCACGTAATTAAACATGATCACATTCAACATTGCTTTCTCAATAAATTTTCTTCTCACAGTTATTAGTCAGATATGTAGCAAATATAATATCTCGCTATCCGTTGAGTGCTTGAAATCTAAGAAGTTTAAAAACACATTCATTCTCGAACTTGATAATTCTGACGCACTTGTTCAATATATCGCAATATGTTATCCTGCTTGAACCTCTGTCTAACAAGTAAATCATTTGATTGTTAATTAAAAAGTTATCTGTATAACAGTTTCGTGCGGGCTAAATATTCAAATATGATTTTAGTTTGCGAATCACTATCTTATCAGCAGTCATTTAAATAATAACTCAACCAGTCCTTGATGTTTCTCTATCTGGTCATCAGGAGGGGCAATCGAACGGAGGACCTCTTTAGTAAAACCGACACACGGGATGGCAACGTTGCGTGAAGCACGCAGCAGAATTCTGACTCCTCGTGAGCTTGCCTTTTCTCGTTTTTCTCATTTTTACGTGTAGACGGGATGGACGTGCGTGTTTGTGCGCCCCTACGCGGTGTAACTTCCATCGCATGCATGCCTCGTGTGTAACGTTAGAGGAGAGAAAGAAAAGAGAGAGAGAGCGAAAAAAACAACAACAACACAGTGTAAAATATTTCACAGACCTGAATTTCACAAGCTGCCGACAGGTCGACCCTGTCCACGGACTTTGATTGCCATAGAGCTGCACGTCGAGTGCATTGTGAGACCGGTGGCACAGCGTAAACACCCGCCGGCCAGTCACTGTCGACGAGACGGAAATGTTTGAGGGGTCTCTTTTGTGAAAAATTACGCACCGTCGTCGACATCCCCGAGTTAGGCTAATCTATCGTTGGGAAACACGGTGTTGATGTTTATTTTGACGGGGCTAACTTCCATCCGCGGCTATTGATTTTAATTCCGGTTAATCGGAAACCGGTGAAACCACTATTTCACCATGAAGGTGTGTTTCGAAGAAAGAAATCTTTGCTGTTTCGTGTGTTTTCTAGAAATTGTGTTACAGTGCTGTCGTTGAATTCTGTTCAGATTCTTTGTAAAAGCACGAAATTACATAATTTGTGATTTATTTATATTTTAATTTAATTATAATTTAACTCTATTTAATAACGTTCTATATTCTTCTTATTTAAAAGAGAGAATTTTGCGGCCTAAAATGTGCAGATTCATTTTTTTTTTTTTTTTTTTTTTTTTTGAGAATGGAATTAAAAGAACAATTGGTTGTAAAATTGCTTTACTTACCAATACCGTACCTTAGATATTTTATACATTTCTTATTCTGTGTAATTTTTCATTTCAAAATTTCTCACAAGTGGATAAATATCTGCAATTTAGTTGTTATACAATATCATGATGTATCCTTGTATAAATTTCCTCCTTGAAAATATAAAGAACAGTTCCAGCTGAAGTAAAATTTATTTACTTCAATTTATCAAGTATGTAATTCACCGATTATTTACAACTCTATGTCAACTTTGTATATCTCTGATCGCATATGTGTATTATTTCATAGCAGGAAGAATGACAGACTATTAAATTCATTGATTATGAAGAAAATAAAGAAATAGTCCTCATGGTACGTTTCAAAGATAAAGTTTCGTTTGTAAGTTTCGTGTTTCACGAAATTTTAATCCTTCCATCTTTAAGAATGTCATTTAGTTGTATGAAACATGAGAAAGAGTGCTTTAACTATTGGGAACGTCTTTCCTTGCAATATTTAAACGACGAACGATATCTATCAATATTGACGTGTCGATTACCATTTTCCACAAACACTGCAAATTTAACAAAAGAACGAAATCACGATCGTAACGAAAGATTGGCAAGTACGTGAGAAATTTACAGACTCGTTGCGAATTGTTCAGGTAAACACGAAGCGTTTGATGATCGGTTTATCGCGTCGCATTGATTTTGCTCCCAATGAACTTGTAAGCGTATTTAGTGACATAGTATGCTGCCGGGGAAGAACAGTTAGGGGCGCAATAGTTTCGCGGTATCCGATTATACAAAGGGTTGTAAAGCGATCCACGGGACTTACGACGAAGTCGGGTCTGGTTACTCTGATATTAAATTCTCCTTTAAAACCTTACGCTTGTCGTGCGCCGAGTCCAACCACCGCGTTAATTTCAAAATCATTTACCCTGGAACAATGAGATCAAACCTGGCCAATATTATGCAATAAATACTGACTTAATACTCTCGAACGAGGCGAAGGATGAATCAATTTTTTGCAAATGTTTTACGTTTACCTTATTTCTGCGTCACATCTTTTTTTCGGTGGATTCATTGTTTCTGGTACGACTTGACATTTGAAACAAATTTGACTGTTGTCTAATGGGTATAATACGTAGAGATGGAAAGCCATTTTCACTCTGTGAAATACGATATTTAACGATCGTGACGACAAATGATTCAATCGAGGATTGATTATTGAATTGATGGGGAAACAACATCAGTTTCGTACATGTAAAAATGAATTAATGGTATCTCTGTAGGCAGGAATTGATTCCAATTGAAAAATTTTTGTTTGAACTGTTTATATTTCTTTTGTGCTTCTTTCTGTTGTACAGGGAGAGAAGGATAAGGTGATCCGTGTCTAACCATCATATTTACATAGACAAAAATGAAATGTGTCAAAAATGTCATTCTTGTCCCTGTCTCGAAAGAATTTAATTTCACTTCCCATTAAATTAAATGTAGATTCCCATCAAGTCACACCACTGTCTTTCGAGCTATTCATATCAAAATACAAAGTAAGAATTTTACAAGAGCTGGTGAAACTAAAATCTTCGCAACAACTCAAACTAACAACCTTAACGTACAAAAGAATTATTACACTTTGTCAGTACATTCAAAACTTTAATACATTTCAAACAATGTACTCTCACATCATTGTCCAATTTGCCGGAAATTAAATAAAATTCATTTTCTCGACGATTCGCTGAACGTCGGCTTGCAGATCAGCGTAAGTGAAGGATGATTTACTCGCGCGACAGAAGACGAGGAGATTACGTCGTAATTTGGCCAACTACAACCACGTAGTGGCAAGAGCCCCTCTCGTTTCCGTGCTGGCTCGTACTAGAATCCCAACCGATGCATTAATTCCACTCCTAAAAATAATGATAGCGTGCTTCAGCTAGGAATTCCGAAAGCGAAATGCTGAGAGTTCTAGATTCGTCGCGATGGTGTATGTGTGTGTGGGGGGGGGGAGAGAGGGGGGTGAACGCGCGAAGTGGAAGAGGTCGCGAGGACCGAGCGGCGGAGGAAGACGAGAAGGGACGCGGCACGCTCGCCGCATTACTTTGTACAAATAACGCACGCCGCTGTAATTTGCGAAATTCCCGTTATTTTACATTTTAAACTAGAAAATAAAACGGCTTGGCTGGCGGCTGCTTATCCGGCCAGCGGGATCTCGATCCTATCGCCTCCAGTCACGCTTGCCCTGCTGCAACCAAGCCAAGCACGACTGCTCTGAAAATTACTGTACTGCCGCCCGTACGTAGCGTGAGGATTATTTTTTTCTCTCTCTCTCTCTCTCCCTCTCTCGTGGCTGTACGCACGCCAGCCTCTCCCCGCGTGTCCTCGCTCGCCCACCCCCTTGTTTTCCGCGTTCGAGCACACCACTCTGAGATTTCGAACGCGAGATAGCCGGCGCTGCGCGATAGCGAGCACACCGCGCGCGAAAATTTCGAATCCTATCAACCACCCGGCGACGATTTCCCACCTTATCAACGTAGGGGCGGCGCGATCGTTGGGATTCGGCGGAAAAAGCAAACGCTGGCGTCATCTGGTGGACGTGCCTCGAACTACGAATGTTATCCCCTCGTCGGAGGGGTTTTAGGGGTGATTTTATCCGAGCCTCGGGTGGGGGTCGCGATGAAAGAAGTGGGGGCGGTGTGTACAAGCCCATGTTACACTCGTCGAAAACTTTGGACGTTCCGCAGGGCGGGTAATCGAGTTTCCCCCCTTTCTTCTCGCGGCAAAGTTCTTTCGAATGTTTTCGATATGCCTCGCAAGCTGAGTCTCTCGTCCCACCGTGGTAAAGCCTAACTCGCGAAACGAATATTAACGACGTGAAAGCGAGGAGCGAGACGGTGGAAATTGATCTTAGAAAATTTACAACGGACCGGAATGAAATTGGACAACGGGATATCCAATTCGATCGCGCGTTTCCGATTCACGAAAATTTTCGACTTCCGGTTGCGTCGTGCCTACGATAAATTAAAATCACGTACAATACGTGAAAGTTGTCCGTCGAGCAATAAAAACGTTCGCCTCGTGCAGAATGGGCTAACTACCGGTCTCCCCACCACGGCGAAGGGGGTGAATGGCGGGGGTGAATCGATACAGCTACGATACAACGAGTGAAGTCTCGAAACTCGAAATAGGAATGCGCACGCACCCCCTTCTATCGGCGCTCTATCGAGCCTTGAAACAATGTAACAGCCAGCGGGATCATTTGGTCGCGAAGAGGTGGCTCTTTCAACTCTATTCGCAGCACGTTACAATCTCGCTGTTTAACAGACGTCGATTTTCGATTATCAACTAAGCGTAAGTGTTCGTAAGTTTCGATTCCTCGCGAACCGGTGCTAGCCGGAGTGTCGTAGCTATTTGATAAGACGGCCTGTGGCCTTCTTGCACGCAGTTACATTCATTCACCAATTCGGTTCATTCACAACCGCGCGAAAAGTACGCGAAGTTATTCACGTCTCGCGGTTTATGACAACGAGATAACCGGATCTTCCGACTATGATTGGAATGTTAGTACGATCGAGTGTAAACGACGTTTCGGTAAAAACTGAAAATTTCCCTCTCGAAATTGGAATTCTTGTTACAAAGTTGGGAATTTATTTCATGGTTTAATATTCTTTGATATCTTTTGACAGTGGATAGCTGGGGTACTCAGTTCCCTCGGTATTCTTAGACTGTTTCATTTACGTACGTTAGTTTTCAATTTCGCGCATGATAGATTAAAATAAAATCGGATTTTCGACGAGCGAAATTAATAACACGTTTAAAGCCTTTTGTTCGTAATGCTGAATGATGTCGTCCGGGAAACCGTTGTGAATAGTATTCACTGAATACTACTTGGTCGTTGTGGAGAAATGATTTCTAGGTACTAATATTAACTATAACTGTCATCTAAATTAAAATGTTATTCAATGAATACGTATTCAATCACTGTTCTGATTTTGTATATAAGTATATGTTATTAGCAGATTACAGATTTTTATGCAAATTCATATTTTAATGGATGCAATTAAAAGAATTGGCCACCAATTTTACCAGAAATTTATTCGACATAATAAATACTCTAAATATTTACAGTATTACGCTCTAGATATTTATTTACTTTTGCATTTTTGTATCCTTTAATTTGTAACAATTATCGCATTAAAATTTGTAATCATCAAAGCTCTATTGTTCGAGTTAACTAATGATTGCAGAGTTGTATATACTTCAAAATATATATTGTATATTAGTCTACAACATATAGGATTGTATAATGATTGTAAAATGATATCTTTTGTATAACGATTATATATCATTATTATATCATTGTATAATGATTATAAAAATCCATATTGAAATAACATCAAGCTAAATATAACACGTGAAAATAAATTCTCCTTTACAAAAGCGCAAAATATGATAGAAAATATTAGAAATTATTGACATTGCATAAAATGTATTCAACATGTAATAATTATAATTATAAAATTCGATACTGAATTTCAAATAACGTCATATCGATGAGGTGTCGAGAATATTTCCTATTACGAAAATACGAAGACGTAACTTCAACTGACTGAAATTATTTTTCACGTGTTATTTTTTAACTCAAAATCACTGTTAAAAATCACTAGCTATTCAATTTTCGCTGATATTAAGTGAAATATAAAACAGTTCCACGTCAGCTTTACATAATGTCCGACGGTGACGGTACCTAAACATGCATTGAAATCACAAACTTTGCTTCCTGTAGCACGTTAAACTTACGGTATAATTAGTTCAAAAATTTCTTAAAAATTAAACTTTACGCTAAAGGAAACCACAACATTTCCATTACTTTGAACTTTTTTCACAAAACTGTATTAGATA
This sequence comes from Tetragonisca angustula, assembly GCA_036937485.2. Taxonomy (NCBI): domain Eukaryota; kingdom Metazoa; phylum Arthropoda; class Insecta; order Hymenoptera; family Apidae; genus Tetragonisca; species Tetragonisca angustula. Next base: position 625,575 of record JAWNGG020000063.1, on the reverse strand, counting down.
TCCTGTTCGTGTCTAACAGAAACAAAATCTAAATATCAAAAATATTTTTCTAGACACATACTACTGTTATCCGAATTGTAAAATGTTTAGAACAATGAAAGAATATTATTTATTTACTCTTATACTCTAGAAAAATGTCACGGATTTTTTGAATCAATAAAAATTTCTAAAATCTTTGGCCTTATTGTGTCTTCAACATTTTTACATTTCAATTTCGCTTTCGTTCTAACTGAAAAAGGAAGATTTCTCAGTATTTTGTAATAACGTTATTCTAAAAGATATGTTAATTATTAATATTTCAATATAATTACAATATTATTTTCCTCAAACACAAGAAATTTTCCAACGATAGGAAAATGTCGTTTGACCGAAAATGACCTACGAATGGCAACACTTGAAAATCTCGCTTCATTTCAGTACTTTAAGAAATAAAATCACGCGCATCGACATCAATCTCCTGTCAAACTTAAGGAAATTGTCATTCGACCAAAAATGACCTAACCCAGAAATCACAAAGAAGTCAGAAACTCGATCAAAATCGCAAAAAATATCTTGCCCTCGTCTCGGGAACTCGTGTCGGAGTTAACACGCGCTCGTTTATATTCGCCAAAAGCAGTCGTCCCTTTAACAAAACAGAACCGGCTACACGACGAAACAAAACGCGATTCGAAAGCAAAATCGCGGATCCACGGACGACAGCGATGAACGGAGGCAACGGCGGTCCCGAGGGAGCCGTAGTCGGCAATCTGACTCTGTAGTTGCTTAAAGCGTCAGCTCGGGACAACCGGATGCAAAGTTCGAGGATACATGGTACCGCGCCGTGGATCGAGATTTAAGGTCCGACCGTTCGAACGAAACTAGAAACAGAAGGACGAGCACGTTTCGGTGGACATGTTCGTGTGTGTGTGTGGATATCGATGGATCGTCGTCGGATCGATCGACTTTTCACGTGAGAGGGATGGACGGGGGGGGGGAGGGGGCTGCGAAAGGGGATGATGGGGGGTATATACCTATGGGGAGAGTACGTCGGTGCACATCGTATAACGTACGTGGTATGCTGAAGGGGTGAGAGACAGATTAATGTGACCCCGTCACTGTTCGAACAAAGCTTCGCACAATGGCCGCACACCGGGGACACTGGACGGCTGGATTGCGTGGAACGGGGGTGGGTGGGTGGGTGGGTGGGTGGCGGGGGTTTGATGTTACGGGGGTGAGGGCCCGGGAGGCACAGAAGGAAGGGGCTTGACTGCACTGGATATATTACCCGCCACTCGCGGCTATCACCAATGAGATTCAATGCGCGATCACGTACGCTCCTATGCGATATACCTTGCAAAAGTGTTGTCCGTTTTGTCTCTCTTGTCCCGTCCTTCAGCCCGACGCGTTTCTATTCTACTGTGACGTTTCGTACTTCGTCATGACTGTCGATGCTTGATCCGTTTGTTGTTCTTGCACGCTTTCATTCGATTCGGAGATTTTGTTTTTTTTGTTTGTTTGTTTGTTTATTTGTTTTTCCTTTCTCTTCTCCCTTCTTCGCATTTTTTTGACTTTGCTTTTTTTTCGCACTCGTCGCTTTACAGTTTGCTCAAACTTTCTTTTCTGGGGAAGGAAACGTAACGTGGAGTCGAAGATTTGGACGGTGTATCGTTTGACAGTTCGTAGATGTTTTGTGCTCAACTTGCGAGCTGAAGAGTTGTGTAATTATTCGAATAGTGATTTTAGTGGTTGTTTCAGATAATTTCAGACAATAGTGAATTTCATTTCATTAATTGTACGCAGTAGTCGGTTAAAAAATACAAAAGAGATTTTATATTCTAGAGATGCTTCGTTTTATAAACTGAACATTAAGAAATATATCAAAATTTACTGTGAAATTTAGGAGTTTACACTCAACTCAAACACCTACTGTTCATCTCATTATACTACTTGTCAGATATCATATTGTAATGTTGTGTCAGTTGGTAATTTTTTAGCTAAATGAAATTTTTAATACATTTTACACACTTGTCAAAAAGAGATTACCTATGCTTAAAATATTTAATTTAGATCCTTTTGCAAATATTTACAGAATATACTTAGATACTGATCGGAAATTGAAACTCTGAATAGTGTTTCAAAAGAACACACTTTCTCTCTTCCTACCAAAAGCATTGATTATAAATTTCACGTGAAAAGAATTAATTTACTCACATAGTTTTAAGAAAAATATTTGTACAATTTTAAATTATTCGCAGAGAATCCCATAAAATTGCGCTGAAGTGTTCATCTATCGAGTATCCCTCTTCGCAGTCTAATATATCTTTTAAATTTGTCGATCCCTAGTGAAAATTATAATCGATAATAATACATCCGGTTGTTAATATAAATTAATCCAACTTGACTTTATCACCAAGCCATCGACTTAAATAGAGAATCCAAAATACTTCGATTTCCCGATTTCAAAACTATTTAAAATCTCACAACTCGGTACAGTGTCTCTCTGTTCGAGACAACCACTCTGAAACTCGACAAATTCAACGGCACTTCACAAAATATAAGACTCAGTAAGTTGTTAAAATGACAAGGTACAGGTGGAATTCGAAAATTTTACCATTTCCAATAAACACTAATTCCGTCGAGTTAGCGAACAACCAAGTTGAAGCTAAAATCCCAAGATTCTCGAGCGAGAGTGCAGTACTAGGAGATTCTGGATAACGCAGCAACATCTGCGAGTAAGAAAACGAGGAGCGCGCTCGTTTCCCGAGGAGATCCGGACAGTGGAGATCGATATATCTGGCGGTAATCGTTTTTCCTTTTTTTTTCACGAAGATAAAGGGGACAGGCGTGTGTGTATGTATGTGTATGTGTACGGTCTGTATTTTCACGGTGGCTCCATTAAATCACTGGAAAATCTGTTCTACCATGAGTGCCACGACTGCCACCGCGCCGCAGAATAAAGAGGGGCTTATTATAAGCGACGGTAATTCTCGAATAAATAACCGTGGTCTTGCACGGAAGATCGAGAAGGGGTCGCCCGCTCGGAGGAAGGTGAACGAGAAAGAGAGGCGGCGAGAGGAAGCCGCTGGAGACGAAGGAAAAGGAGAGCCACGAAGGGGTCGTAGGTGGCTGATTTATTTCGGCGCCGCAAAGATCTGGATCCGCGTACGTGCCCCGTGCCTCAAATTACCAACTTATAAACTCTCGCTTTTCCTCCTACACTGCCTCTCTCTCTCTCTCTCTCTCTCATTCTTCGTCTCTCCCTAGCACCCTCTCGATCGTGCCTTCTCGCTCTCCCTCTCTCCTCTATACATCAGCCGCCCTATTCATCGAGCCGGCAGAAGGAAGGGAACTAACGCGCGACTTCGTCGGCTCGTTGACGAATTGAGAAAGGTCAGATTGCGCCTGCCGCGGATAATCCGTGATATTTATAGAATAACGCTGGCCTACCTTGCTGCCTTGGATTATTGGTCGGCGATCATCGTGAGTCGACGATTTATATCGGCCTCTGGAACACGTCTCTCTTACCTGAAAAGCAGATTACTCACGATTAGATCGTCGGAAGTATACTGATGAATGTGTGCGGGATGGTTTATTTACTGGGACGTTGGTATTTGGAATGGTTGTACGTAGAATGTCGCGCGATACTTTTCCTCCATTTAATATTTCTAATTACGTGAATCTTTTGTTTTATTTCTGAATTTTGATAAACATGGAGTCTATTAAATTTGTAGTGATGTTAAATTTCAAATAACAAGCCTGAACTACTAGACTCTTTTAATTAATTGGTGGATATCTGTTTAGAAGTTTATCTTCTTGTAATAAATAATTCTCAAGTGAAAATTTATTTTGCCAAGGATTATTTACATTATTGTAGTTTATTAAATAAGGTCTATGAAAGTCGTTGAAGTTGCAGTAAAAACTTTGAAAATCACGCAATACTAAATGTAGGTATTTTGTTATCAAGTATAAAATATGAAATAGAAATATACGAAACATTGGAACTAAATTTTAGTACAAATACAATGTAGATATGAAACAATATAGGAATAAATACAGTTTTATTTATTTATCATCACTTCTCTAAACATTCACGTGACAAATTGTCTTGTTTTTAATAGTCGTAAGAATAAAACCGACATAGTGTAAAAATAGCAAAGTAATTAATAGAAACAAGCATTCTTTTCAATATACTAATTTTTATAAATCGTTGTTCAATGTCACCAGAAAGTAAACAGGATAAAATAAATAATAATTTAAAGGTATTAAATAAATAAAACTTTTTCGAATAAATTCAATACTGATTGGGAATTTCTAAAAAAAAAAAGAAAAATGTCTGGCATGAATTACTTTCACTTGCGTGCATGCTTCAACGAAAGATCAATATTCCCTTTATACAGCTGTTAGCGTTTCATTTCGTTGTGCAGCTTGATGAATCTTAATCAAGTCGGGAGTTGAGAGGAAGAAAACGGGGATAGAAGAAAGGGAAAGGATAAATGAAAGACGGAGAAACGTGACGACGTTAAACGCAAAGGGTGGCAGGGAACAAGTCGAGTAAGATCGAAGTTTTCTTTTTCTTTCTTTTTTTTTTTTTGGCTGCGTTAACGCATTTAATTTATCTGACGATAATGGGGCGACGACGATATAGTGAACAGGAGAAAAAGGACGGCTGGCCGAGGGACAGAGTCTCCCTTATTAAAATTCATTAATTTCGCCCATCTATGAAAGTTTCATTTTCATGCAAATCCGAGGAATAATCCGGCGGAAAAAGAACGAAATCGGATGACTTTGGAAGAGTTGCTGGATCCCTGCAAAAATTTGTTCGCGTCCAGAGACAAACACACCGTCCCGTGAAAAATCAACCTCGATAATAAGGGTAACCTGTATACGATAAGCATATTTTAAACTTGCTGGGTGCTGAATTTGATATTTTGTGTATTTTGACAACTGACTGCTCGCGTGCGAATGTTCGTTCAGTTAGTCACCAGCATCAATTAATTTCAATCAGTTTGCAAAAATTATATACGCGCAAAACACGATCGTAAAAATTTTACAAAATTATTTTGCGAAACTGTGGATAATATTCATTGAGATATTTATATTGAACATCACGATATATTTTGTTCCAAAAATAATGAGTCGCAAAAATAATTTCGATAATATTGTTTGAAATCTGCCATGATCGTGTGAAATATTACATTTCGAAATTTTATCATGAAAAATTATTCGTCGCGTTGTACACAACAGTAGATCTTAATATTTAACGCTGTATAGTAACTTTATAAATTATTTTGAAGCTTCTGCATACGTCTTTGGATTGATATCAAAACGAATCGTAATCACAATGCTCACAAAATTTCAAATACTTTTTGCAATGATATACAGTGGGTGTAAAAAGTATTCGTTCTGTGTAAAATGCCGAATAATAATATTTTTTAAACAAACATGGTACATTTTCCTATTCTCCAAAGTTTGTAGAACAACAATATCAAATGAACAAACAGAAAAATATTCATATTGTTTATATAAATATCAAAAAAAAAAAAAAAAAAACGAACAGAAATGAACAGTATTCATAAAATCGTGTTTCAATACTCTACATAATCAACAGATCGTACAATTAATTGTATTCCAGAAATCGAAGAAACAGCATGAAAAATCCCGCTGCCAGCACGGAAACGAAACAAAATTCAAAAAACAGGGCTGCAACATTGATCCGAATGTCTGGTGTCGCCGCTCAGAAATCGCTTCTTCGTTATCTGTTGCACAGCCACCGGTAATCGCTCTAACCAGTTTCCGATTTCCCCGCGGGGACGTTACTAAATCAAGCGGCGCCGACCGCGAATTAATAACCCGTAAACTGCGCCGGTATTAATTCGTTTAAACAGTAAATACATCGCGAACGCGGGACACGCTCGATCAGATTTGATCCGTGGTGGAATCGCGCGAGGGGGAGGGGGGAGGGGGGAGGAGGAGAGGCCCGGGTCCCCGGGACAAATGGACGTGACAGAAATCTGGCGCGGCGCGCAATGAACGATCGCGCGTGCTCGCCGAGAGCAGCAACCTCAGAAGGAGCGAAATTTTCCGACCGACAGCCACGTCAAAGCGATTTGTCGTCGGGCTTCCGGAGAGAAATGCGAGCCGCTTCCCCTGTCCGTAGACGAAACGACTATTTCCTATGTCTCGAGAGTCGCCCTCGTCCCACCACCCCCGAGTTTCTCTCTGCCACGGTACCACAACTTGCCACTGTTTCCACGTTCTTGGCCCCTTCTGCCCGCGCTATCTATCGCGTTGTTATTTATTTAGAACGAGCGGATGAATGGTGGCCCCTCGATACCGAGCGGACCGCGCCACCGATCCGGTGCATGCAGCCTTTTCCCCGGCGATATAACATGCATGTATATATATATATACACACACGACCCAGGTGACGGTTTATCGCGTTCATGCAACATTAGGCTTCTCCGCGTTATTCACCGCGTTTTCGTTGTTTCTGTTACTCCGCGGCGAACGCTTCTCTTTCTTCGCCCTCTTCTTGCTCGCGACCGTGCAAACGTATTTCCTTGTGATTTTTGGTAAATATGCAGCGCAATGATAGTTCGCGTCGGTGGAATTCCATTTGTGTGAAATCATCGCGAGACGATAGCAATCTCCTCTGTTAATAAACGCACACAGAAAGTTTAGATCGGAGACCAGCAGGTGGATTTAACCATTTAATATGGGATTTAATATTGACTGAAATTTAGCTGAAATAAATGGAATTTGTCAGTTGGTTGACAAGTATTTTTGAATCTTTAGATTTCGAATGATTACGTTAAAGTGATTTTCACTTCCACAGTTTTATGTTTTAATACGAGATTCTCTCGTTAAATGGTGAGAAGAAGACATGTATTTCCCAGTAGAATCTCCTCATTCTCTCGTTTAGTTATCATCCTTGTTAAAAAAGAATAGGATACGATCCAAATCCGCGAAATTCCAAGAGTACCGTCGTGTAAACGCAACGTACCTACGTACAACGTACATATTTCTTTCGGCAGTGGTATTTAACGCGACTTTCCAAAAGAAATTTTACGTTCCACTTGTACGTTCGTACGTACCTCGCGTTAAGCGGGTTAAAAGTTTGCTCGCCTAGACGACGGCAGAGGCGAACAATGATTATCATGAATAAAGCGCATTGGAGACTTCCCCTTGTAGGTTTCTTTCGCTTCGTATCAAAGGAACGCTGTTTAATCACCAGCTCGAAGCTCGAAGTTTCGCTTTGCACGAGCACGCTTTAGTCGTGATTAGAAATCCCTGTTACGTGTATTTAATATACATATGTATACTTTCATTCTCTTTCCAGCCAATGTTAAATTGCAACAACGTAATAATACAGTGTGATTTAATTATTTATATTTCTGTCATTATATTTCAATCATTGTCAGATGATATTTAGTATTTAGCAACAAATTTCAAAATAAATTTTCGCGGGTTAATTCGAGTATAATTTCTGATACAGAAGTTTTCTAATACAGTGTTTATCGAAATATAGAATACGGATATATTAACATACTCAAGTTCTATTTTGCGTAATTATTAACGCGTAACAAGAATATAAAATATTTACATAATTCGTAATTTGTAAAACAAACGAAGAAAATATAATATAGAGTAATAAATAAGAGTAATATTGATTATGTCATGCTCACCAAGTGTTGAAAATAAGACAAGAAAGAATCGTTTGTTGCCAGAAATTGTCAACTATTCATTTATTACTTGATTAAATTTTCTTATCTGTCCATATACTTGTTTTACAAATGTTGTTATACATCAATAATTTGCACATCAGTATTTTAACAATTATAATTTTAATAGTTACATTACGTTAAAATTAATTTTAATAATTAATGATTATATTACGTTAAAATTAAACACTTAATTCACGTTAAGAAACTAAATTAAAAAATTACATATTATATCGTGTTGTAATAATATTATATGTTATATTATAAAATTAAAAAATTAACATTCTTATATTAATCATTGTTAAATATTTACGTTTCCCGTGTTAAATATTTTCGCAATATTAATGTCTCACATTCTCGTATATTAACAATCGTACAAAATAAAAACTTGTATTACGTACGTATATTTTTACTCTATTAAAAACAACCCGTCTATGGAAACACGGACGCGTTACACGTTTACATTTTCGATACACGTGGAAAACCATGAGCTTCGGTCGCGATGTTTGCGTACTATTTTGTCATTAAGCTCGCCGAGAGATCGCCGAGCGATCAAAGCTCGCGCACTGGTGAAATGCAATTTGGTTTGCATATTTCGTGCTGCAATCGATTCTTGGCACCGGCTTGAAACATTTGCCCACTGGCTTTCTGCTTCGACGATTATGTTAATACCGGGTAACGAAGGTAACACACAACTGCGTGCGCGGTGGATACATTTTTCGAGCTCTTTCGCCCCCCCCCCCCTCCCCTCCCCTTCCAACCTTTCTTGATACGCAGCCCTCCGCGACGACGACGACGACGACGACGTCTCGTCTAGGCGGAGCGCATAAAAATATGCGGACCTTCGAAGCGGCATGAGTTCACTGCATAATCATGCAGTCAATGAGCGCGAACGAGCTAACCATGCGAGAAAGGCGAGCGAGGAGAAAAAAATTTATGGCGGCCGCGTATCGGGCTCGATGCCATTGCAGGCGCTCACGTGCTAACCTACGCGATTCTTTTTCTGCACCAGCCTTTCGAACGATGAACCGTTTTGTTTAAATATACGAGGGGGGTTTGGGGCGCGATTTATGAGACAATCGAGAGAATGATTTCTGCCGCGCGGCTGAATGAGTCGAACGTGCCAGATAAATCTTTCACGGCGTGCGATAACTTTCGCGATTCTTTGATCATTTTATTTATGCGGAAATTAATAGTTGTTACTTTTAGAATGGGCGTTCGCGGGAGCTGTATATTCTTGTTAACGAGTGCAACGAATAACGCGAGTAATAACGTATGTGTAAATTAGTGCTGTGAATTTGTTCGTGTAAAGTGCAATTCGGGCCTCTAGTTTGTGACAGAATAAAATGTAATAAATGATCATTGTCGCACGATTCTTTGAGTATCAGATTTAAATATTTCCTATTGTATTCTACACGCGTTGTCTTTAGTTTTGACATTTAAACTATATATTTCTGTTTATAAAGTGTGGTCCAGGTACACTTTATACATATTACTTTGTGTATCATGTTAAGATAAAAAATTCTAATAGTTGTGATAATATTTCAGGAAGGCAGGAATCGTATTAATTTTATTTTTAATTATATTAATTTATTAATCAAACGAGATAATAATTTTCTGAGGTGCTTTTAAAATTTCACAACAGAGTACAAAAATCTTGAAATATTTAATTTTCATCTCCCTATTTCTTTTTTCATTCTTTGTTATCATTTTCTACTATTATTCTGAATGTACAATAATCTTGAAATATTTCGCTTCTCTTTCTCACAGACTATGAATTACAATTTCCACGTTTCAACTCATATAAATTTAATATTACAGAAACAACAATTACATTCACATTTCATCTTCCACACTCGAGCTACGGAATAACCGTTCTAATGATAAAACGTATAGCACTGAAGATGTAAATAAATTAGAGGCGGTAGTTTATTTAATCACAGTGGAAACCAGGATTTCATTAATTAATGGATTCGTTTATTGTAGATGCAACGCGGAATTTCAGCTAGATTTCCTAACGCTGTCCCAAATACGTTGAAATTTACTTGTCCGTGCATGTTTTATGGTGGTATGTACGAAGTATTCGCCCGTTAGTTACAAATATTTACCTTGCCTCGTGTGGTGCATTTACTGTTGTCCATGTTCACAGCACTGTTAGCGATAACAGAGCCTTTCTGTTCCTCGCTCTGCAATTGTATTCAAGTATGCGAGGTTGGTTTATGTGAAAACAACGAGGAACAGAAGAACACGAACATAGCTTCGTTGCAAATAACGTATCAGGAAAAATTAGTATTTATCGAGCTTCATGATGTGATAATTGTTTCCCGAATCATACAGTGGAATTACACAGTGCATAAACACAGTAATTAGAGTATTAATTGATATTATTGTTTGATACAGTTCACTGAACAACCCCAGAGGATGGATTTCTTTTTCGCATTCACGTTTAAAAATATACTTGGAGCATGATAAAATTTTGAAAGAAGCAGTAATTTTTTCTCAGTAAATAAATTTACATCATTTTTTAACGCTCTTAGCTAAATTTTCTATCAATTTGTAATTACATTCCTTGTATTCTCAGAAAAATGCACGAGAAACTTTATTTCGTCCAAAAAGTGAAGGGTGTTGGAAACATCCCGAGTGACAATATTTATGTATGACCAAATTTTTCTCTCAAAGCTTACAGGTGTGTTAATTCCTTTATTCACAACAAAATGTGAATTATATGTGTGACATGAAAATTACAAATTATCGTGAATTTAATTATTTAAATTGCTTAAAAAGAAGAAAGAATAAAAGCATTATTATTTTGCCGAGGGAAACTTGACGTATTTTCTTCAAAAACTGTAAATTTTCACATGCTTCGAGCAGCTCTCGATTCATTGTACAATTGACAAACAGAGTATAATATGAATATAATAAAATAACACAATAAAACTGTAATTGCTTTCGGACGTTTTATACCCAATAAAAATGAACGGATATCTCGTGCGTACGTGTACAGAATTTTAATTAAAAGATTTACGGTTTGTAAACTTTTGTAACTGCTATTTTTAGCGCATTGCGAGAACAATCGAACATCGAATATTATTGCCGGAATAATTTCATTTTACGAACGTAAAAACACATGTTAAAGTAATACGTTTCGAAACTGACCAAAAATATTTAAAATATTAAAGCGATGTGTCGTTTATATTTTTATTTCAAATGATTGAGCAACAAACACAAACAACTAGGGACACTTTAAATGTTATTTTAAGTTACGAATATTTAACGATAACCTATATTAAAATAAATATTAGAGAGAAACATATGTTAAGTTTACATGATACGAAATAATGCTATAGAACGTTGAATACTAACTTTTAATTCAAAAGTTAAATTTCAATTGAAAATTATGACTGGATAGATATTAAAACAGTGAAGTATCGAACAAATATTGAAAATATTGAATGTGCTGAAAGTAACAATAATGTAAAAAAAGGGTATCAAGCACTACCAGACTTTTCGTACTTGATATAAATCCACAGATCAAAATTTAAACCAGGTTCTAACGAACGATTTCCATGACTATGTTACAGCATCGAAAAAACAAAAAAAAAAAAAAAGAAGAAAAATTATATGAATATTCATATAAAGCCAAGCCTTTACTATGTAAACACACTCTCGCATATTCGATATGTATTTTTTAGTGAATAAAAGTTGTTAATAAATGTGAAAAACATTTATACAACATCATTCGTATAAATATTCCTTTAAATACATTTTGATATGAAATAAAGTGTGAACATGAACGCGAAAGACTCATGTGTACACAGTAGAGTCAATTTTCGATTTACCTTAATCAACAAGTTATTTCGTAGATGTATTAGACTTCAGAGAACTGTAATTAAAATTCATTTCATTTATTGATGTATTACATAACTCTGATCGTGTTAATGAAATTATAAAGAAGAAATATCAAAATCTATCGATATTATAAATAGTTCTCGCCATATAAAAGAAATTTTAGCTACTGAATATTCATAGACATTTTCCTGCCAAACTGACTTTTATCACTGAAAAACCTTCTTGCATCAAATAGTACAATTTTGTTATGAATTTTTATGCATTTATAAAATATTTTGAAATGTACAATTGCACAAAATGCATATGATTCATACATATGCAAGACATGTATAAAGAAATAAATAAATATATTTCAAATACGTAGAAATACAAGTAACACGCAAAGTACAGTGTTCTCTGCAAACTTTAGTGAAACAATTTCCTATCAAACGTCTATTCTTTGAGTTACACTTTCGAATTTGCACAAAGATCTACATTCATCGTCTATATATCGATAACTCGCGAGTCTTGAATACATAAATCTGCATGAAAATCCACAGTCTAATTGCAACAATGAAGACAGCAGCTTGCGAGTTCCTCCCGATTTCTCGACAGAGAGGAGGCGATCGCGCGAGCAGAAGACAGGTCGATACAGCAGAGACTGTAACTCTTATCGCAAGGAAGCCGGCGGCGGAAGAAGAAACATCCCTCGTAAATATAGAAGGTATAAAAGCTACCCTTTTGATGGAGTGGGCTTTTAAGGGTCGGTCTGGTATCGGACCGTTCGTTCACCGCAGGATGACCAGGAAGGATCGAATGGAGAGGAGGCAAAAGGGTGAGCGGTCTGTGGACGTAGGATACCAAGCGTGCTTAACGACCATCACTTTACGGGTTTCGTATTTTGTTTAAAATCTAACCATAAAGTGGCCGTCGGTTCTAACCGTGCTGCGGCGTTCGCCATTACGGGCGAGTTTTAAAGCATCATTGCGCTACGTATACACCCGACCTGTGTTTCCTATCATCCACTGATAACACAGGATAAAGTGATGTATAAAAACCAGAGACGCGGACTTTCCTTCCAGGTACAATTGACGATTCGATTTTAACGAACACTTTTGAGATATCGTGAGAAGATTCACTGACCATGCGCCACGTGATCAGAGTGTATGTTTTGATATTTTTATTTAATCGTATCTTCGTGTAGAATGGAGAACATATTTCTGATGAAATCATTTGTTTCGTGGATTCAGACTTTCCATGAGGCTCAAAAATGAATGGAATTTAATTGTCTTATTTATAAAGAATATTATAAAGAGTATTTAGTTTACCTGTAACTAATCTAGGACTATCATTTCGTAATTTTTGTTTTTTTGGAAATTTTATAAATTTAAAGTACTAATATTATTTGATGTATTAAGATTATATGTTATTTTATTATTTATCAATTACGTATTATTACATTAATCCTTAAGAGTTTAGAAGTCTTCATATATATATATATATATATATATATATATATATAATTTAAGTGATAAGGGTAAAATAATAATAAAATAAGCCAAAAATAACAATAAAATAACGATAAATAGAATAATAAAGTAATAATAAAACAATACATTAATAATGATATCAATAATTTGATATTGCGATATTAATAATGACAGCGATAATTTTACAAAGAAAGCACATCCACAACGATGTTCTGCTCATAAAATATCACGCATATTTCAAAATTTCGTACACACGCAGCTACCGGCAGCGTTTATACGGAAGAATGTTTCATAAGAATAGAAAGAGGTATCGCGGTTGCTTTCATTTTATATTCGACGTACATATATCTTCGTCTATTTGTCTCGCGAAACGATTCCTCCAGATAGTGTATGATGATAGAAAGCATCATCGAAATTCAGGAGGAAGCGTCACAAGGTATTCCCATTTCCGGCGCGCTTTCCCGGTCATATGGTACATAAGGATATCAACGAGGCGATAGAGCTGCTCCTGCCTGGGGTGAATAACTTATGTTTACTCGCATGAATTCTCATATTCGGGCGCCACTTAAACATTCGAGATTCGATCGAATTCAGGAAGCTTGATATTTCCAATCATCTCCATACGTTACGCCCCAATCATTTCCATATACTGCAATTCCTCGCTTATTAATATTACGATATTATTATAATTATCAGACAGAGAACGAACGAAACAGTCTTTTGCAAGTGAATGTTATTTATCGAACTTTCAAGGTTTCATATCATTTCTTTCGACGTTAACGTTCAAATTCTCTCGTAACGATCCAGTTTTCACAATATGAAATTTCTCGAATGATCAGAATTTGAATCGGCACTTTAAGGCGAAATACAAAGATTGTGAATGGAGTTTTTAAATTTTTAAATACTTTGAGATGTTCGAGGCAAGATAAGCATGAAACGGGAATTCTATTCTCTTGTACCACGGAAAAAGTAGTAATACCCATTTATATTGAACAATTGCAGATTCCCTAACTCCGGTTTATAGAATCTTCAGCGCAGTGAGAGAAATATTATAGTTAATATATCCCAGATGCGTCGTAAAAGTGACGGACGTATATCGAAGCGGACACACTGGCAAAACATTATATTTTCGGGAAACCAGCCGCTCCTGAGCTCACCGTGGTCATAAAGCTGTTTTATTTCTACCGAGCGGTTTTAAAATTCCGCTCCAGGGATGTGTGCGCGCGTGCATGTGAGGGTGAAGCAGCAGAGGATAAAAGACCGAGGAGGCAGGGAAAAGAAACGAAACCGAGACGACTTCAGAGGACGAACGTACCTGGCTCACGAGTAAAAAAATGTATAAATGTTAGCTCCCCTTCTGGTCGCCAATTCGAGAGAACGTTCGTACATATGGGACCAACTTACAAAAATTATTCAGACACCAGACGATCGTAAACGTGTATCATTGTCGAAGGATTCGAGAGATTTTCGATGAGAACGTGACGAAAGAAGCTTGATCGAAATTGGTAAAAATTCGAATTTATAATTTGGAAAATATGATATACTTTACTTGCACGGTTTTTAAAATAACGGATTTAAAAATAGAAGAAAATTGGTAAAAGTGAATATTTTGGCTGCACACATATTTAGACATTATACCAATCAGGAAGAAAAGATTAATAGTTTATAAGAGTGACGAGAGTAATTAAATGTTTGGTTAAATTCTTTAAGTATCTATATGTCAAATTACATACTTGTACCTTTGCATATTTGTCATTTTACGAATGGACAGCTACCTTTTATGTTTTTCAAGATATATTACTTTTATCTTGAAATAAATGACTGAATCATGCACATTTTAGTTTGTCTTCGATTTACACGATTTTCTGAGTGTAAATGTCCTAACCTGTCTTCAGTGTAAATCGGGTGATAGGTGTGTGTAGATCTGTGTCGTGAAACATCAATGTATACAAAGAATATCTGTGAACGTAACTTTTACGTTGCATCTAGAGTTTGAAAACGGAAACAGCCACGATCGCGACCTGTCTGGTATCCAGCGGAACAAGTCGGTAATCGCCTTTATCGCTGATTCCGCTTACACGATGCTCAGTCGGGGGCGGTGCAGCGTGTTCGTTCTTCCCCGAACTTCCGCTAATCGTTGTTACGTAAACTTGGCGCAAAACGCGAAGCGCCGTCATTATTATAACTTTCAATAATCGCCGGCGTATAAATTTGTGAGAAAATGCCCGGGCCCGGAATGTTATCTCGGTAACTTTGCCGCCCTGTGTGTGTGTGTGTTGTGTGTGTATTCTGCTTCGAATTCATAACAACTTTCCAAGTCACAGCCGCCGGGGCTCGGCCTTGGCAATAAATTCATCTACGAAACGGTCTGTACAGTCTCGGGGCCAGCCACCCTCGTGGTTATTTCAGTTTTCGCCGGCCGAACGGAAGGGAGGCGCGAGTGCACTAAATAAATAAGTAAGCACAATGCTACGGCGAGACTCAGAGAAAATAGAAGAATCGGCGGGATCGGAAATTAAGCACGTTAACCAGGTTCGAACATCTTTCGACATCTCTAGCCTCGCGACTTTCTTCTTCCATCTTCTTGGACAAACGTCATTTATCGTCAATTAATTGTAATGTCACTAAACATAATTGTAACGTCACGTCGAAATTCCGTGTGATTTGTTTTCATTCATCTCCGATCCGTGGAATTTCATTAGAAAATCCAAATTGAAGTCATAACTCGTGTCGCGAACGTGCAAGAGGAGTGGTTAAGGGAGGATTTGTCACATACTTCTTTTAAACGCGAATGTTTTAGAGACTCTTGATTAGAAAGGTTTTCTATTGCACCGATGTGAATACATCCGATGTTTATTGAAAGTACCAATTGCTCTGTATCGTTGCACGTTTGCAAACTGGAAACAAATAATACGTAGACATATTTAAAAATATAAATATTACCAATTATGTAACGCATGTATAATATATATAATTGTTCCTCATTGCTCAGTGAACATATTGAAGGATTGAAATCTTTCTCAATGATTCTATAGGTAAACTATCCAACAACAGAAAGCAACGATAGAAATTCTTGCGCTGGCGACTGTTTCGCGGACTATAACGCGCGACCGAGCCGTATACGATAATTCGTCGCTTTCTTTCCCTTTTGAACTCGTCGGTACGATATTACTGGATAGAAATTACTAAGAAGTAATAAACTTGTCATTTGTTTTACCTTGGGTTACATTTAAACATATTTAAAACTGAGAAAATGTTGCAATTTTGGGACACAAAGAATGCTCGACGTGCGTGGCAGGAGGTTAACGAACGTGCTTCAAATATAAATACGTTTAATTAATTATATATTTATCAAATTGTTCGACGAACACATTGAAAATTAAAATCTTCCTCAGATTACGTTTAATTCAACGTGGACGAAACGATTCTGTAAGCGAGGTGTTTTCTGGAAATATCGTGGAATATTCAGCAACAAGAAGAAGTTGCTCATTGTTGCTTCAGTGAGGACGGAGCTTAAGAGTGGACGCCGGCTCGAAAGAAAGAAAGGACGGAACGAAACCCCGCGGGTCACTCGTCCGACTTTGCGAAATAAAAACTTGCTTTACGGGGCAGCTTTTATTGCGACCTCGACGTTTCCTTTTGTATCCCTTTCGCAGCGCGACTACAGTGGCTTTCAATCGGTTCAACGAATACATAGTTTACCAATGGCCTCCTCGGGAATACCGCGTTTCCCTTTTCTTTCTTCCTTCCTTTCTTTTTTTTTTTTTTTTTTTTTTTTTACTTTCCTGACAACTTCCATCCACCCTTTTGCCTCTTATTTGCAGCGTCTGTGCCGCTCTTTATTTCCCCCCTATTGTTTTTTCACCGTGCCGCAAAACTGCAGCGAGCCCACTCCACTTTCTCCGAGCGATCGTCTTTAAACGAAGTCAGACACTCGCGATTCATTGATTGGACATCGCGTCGGAAGTAACTTGAATTCTACGGCGACGCTCGGAGGCAATTAAATCTTTGTGAAGCAATCAGATCGCTGTTTCTCAGGATGATATCGAGGCTCGAGTTTATTAATATCGACAGAGAAATGAATCGTTGTCGTCGGATATGCGTGGAGAATGTTTCGAGTGTTTTGTTTGTAGCATGTTCAGAAAACGTGACGATTAACTGAATTATAAAACTTGTAAGAAAAATTTGGGATTAAAACAATTGAGCTTGTTTCTATTATAATTTTGTTTAACTCTAATTAGAAAAAAAATGTAAAATTCTGTAGTCGTGATAAGCAAGACTTTGATTGATGAATGTTTGATTTTACGAAGAAAATAAAATTCTTTATTTATTTAAAATTAAAATTTATTGATTTATAAAATCCTCTATGTTCGTTTCAGATTGCACTTTTTACAAAGTTCGATTAATAGTTTTATACAAATTAAATTATTTTCTGCGAAACTATTCACTGAATTTCCTGTGTTTTCGTTTCGTATGCTTAGTCTTTCGGTCTTAATTATAAAATTTACAGAATTATCTATTGTGTGAATGATTAAAGTGACATAATGAGTATATGTAGCAAGATAGTTCAGTTTGCAAATATTCCTGACATTGTCGTTAGAAGCTCAATTTGTTTCAAAATGCAAGTTCGTGAGAATCAAATTAGTAACGTTTGTAACAATTTGACGATCAAAAATTCTAGGAGAAAACTGTACCATTATCGAACTTTCATCCGCTTTGAGTTAGCTCGGATATCGTTACACCTACTTCAACTGAGAACGAGTTAAGGGTGCAACGCAGAGGTGCTCATGACATTCATTAAGCACGTAGATTGGTAATTAGAATTTTTAGCAAAAATAAATCAGCATGACGCGTCGAATGGAACTCAGCTCAAAGTCAAGGCTCGACTTGACAAATTAAAGAGCTGCTTACTCATTATCTTGCGACATATCAAAACTTGCACGTCAGTCACGAAATAACGAACTAAATAAGCATATCTGAAGTTGCCAATGCAATTCATTTATTTTTTATTTATTTTATTTTATTTAAATTTATCTAAAGAAATTAAGTAACTAGTAAATTAATAGTTGGTAACTTTAAATGATTAGCAATTTAACAATTAATAAATAATTAATTCATATTGTGTATGTAAATTTCACGATTTCATTTTTACACGACGCGCGAATATTATCGAAGCATGAATATTTAGATAACAATGATATCAACTGGAACAACGTCGACGACGAAACAACTAGAAAGGAATTTTTTCATTCTGCTTAGTTTTTGATCGAGCGATAGATTAATTTCTCATGGTTAATTTGGCAATTAATTTGCCAAGAGGAAAAGTGGTTCTTACATCAAGTTGAAGGAGGGCCTGTCAAGAACACTGATTGAAATGTAGGGTAGAAAAGCCTCGGGCGGTGGATTCGAGGGTAGAATATTGGGGCGGTCGTGTAAAAGTGTCAGGCGCGCGATTTAAAGTGGCTAAAAACATAGCATTGCAAAAATCATACTTCGTCTTGAAAAGAAAAAATTGCTTCTGATCGCTTGATAACTTGAGAATTTCTGAAATGAAACGTTATAAGCCACGAGACATTCAACCCTGTGCGATCGAAATATTTTTCTGAAATGAACTAGTCGAAGCTAGATAAATACTTACTAGTATCTCTTAATTACTCTACATATATCGCATGTATTAATTTCTTCGAATATACTGGTTATTAAATGGGTAAGAAAATATAGCTAGAGAAACATAGAAATATTTTAGTAGCGTTTGGAAAACTTGAAGAAACAAACAAATGAAAATGAACGATGCACTCCAAGACAGACAGAACATAATCTATATATCTATCAATTAATATCATAATCTATCATTATTTATTTTATATATTATTACGTAAATAATAAAAACAATGTTTATCTCAGTTATCCTTACTATTTAAAATAAAGAAAGAATTAATTTACTAGTTTCTACTTTACCAAGTTATTCTCCACGAATCATCTCTAAATTCATGGAACTTGAAATCTTGTTTGCTTCGAACACTCGTACAAACTTTTCGTGAATATATATACATTATAAATATTATGTATTTCGACATTTTATTAGCACTGCAGCGAGACTTGCAGTTATATTGGTTAAATTTGAAACAAATCTCCAAAATTGGAAAACATTCACATACAAGTATGTATATATTTCGTAGAATTCGTAAAAGCTTTTTTAATCGAGTAGCATGTCATTATGTCACACAAATCTGCATATATATATATATATATACGTATACACAAAAATTCTTCCAAGTGTATGGAAACATTCGTAAGCGAAAAGTCACAACTAGCGATGAAAGTCAATAAAATTCCACACGATCAAACCAGTTCGATTCAACTTAGTATTCTTGCACTGTTGTTCCCGTCTTCTCTATATCTTTCATTTATAAACGCGGAAATCTCGTTACAAGTTGCGAAATCCTGGGCTAATTCCAGTAACACGGAGATCTTCAATCACCCACGCAAGATTGGAGGAAATTTCCGTTTCGGTATACCGAAACAACCACCGGAACGCACGCCAGATTTCACGGTGTGACTTCCTTCGTGTTTTTCTGGATGTAATAAACGAGTGGTGTTTGCTGCGGAGTTCGCAATTAAACCGTATATACGGTAGCGTACATGCCACATGTACATATACACATGTGCCGGGCACGCTGTAGGCGCGGCGCGCAGGTAAAGCCCCGTTTGTTTTGGAAATTGCGTTAATTTGCCAAGCGCAGACCGGCTGATTTTGTGAGTGACGTCGCAATCACTGCGCAATCACCGGAAACGAACGAATCACGGAGGTGAACCACCGTGGTTATGTACACCGGGGCGCACGATCGTGCGCGTACAGTTACGCTTTAACAATCGAATTCTTCGAATAGCGACGTCGTGGAACAAAGGATTCCGATATTGCGCCGAGTATTCCCGTCCGAAAATATATCCTCCGTATTGCGAAATCAAAGATTTCCCGAGTCAAAGAATTCGTTGAATTTAAGGAATTGCTGGAGCGTGGCGGCGGGAACAGGAATTTTTTCAGCTATGGAGATTAATATTTAGATTAACATGGAATTCGAAGTTTTCAAATCCTACGCTTTCGCGAATATATATAATTGAAAAAAATGCAAAGAGGAAAATTGTTCTACTTTAAACTATGTTTCGAGTGTTTCATAAATAAAGTTTCTTCAAGTTTTCCATAAATAAACATAAAAATGCGCAATCCAGTAATAACAATAGAACTATCGAATTCAAAGTATTATTTTAGCATCACTTTTAACGTACTATTTATTTTAATAACTTTTGTAAACTCTATATTGGCCACATTCCACATTCCCAGAATTTTCATTTCGCAATACAAGGAATATCGTACATGTTCTAATTTTGCACTTTTGCAGAACTTTCAAAAATTTAGCCTCCACAAACGTGCTGTCATAAACGTCAGAATTATTATAAATCTAAGGAATGAAATTAATAGCACGTAATAAATGCCATTCGAAGCGCGAGAAGCAAAAAGAAGCGCGCAAATACTGTCCAAGATTGTTTCCCAGGTGAACGTCAAGCAGATTTAGTAATTAGCATTTTCAATATATCAAGTCTTGAATACATTATCTCGTGAAAACATCGTTGTAATTACAACGACGTCGGTAAAGAGTAGCTTGTAATAACATAGAAGAGAACGTTGTGATAAAATCCAGAGTGTCATCCTAGCAATTAATCATCTATTAATTGGCAAGAAAAGGTGTTCGTCATCCTACGAAATTACTTGATCTTCAAGAGAACAGACTATTGGCGAGTTAAACGGCGTTGCTCATTATTTATAATTAATTAATATCCTTCTCTTTGCAGATGAATCATCCTTCTTGCGACCCCTAGTGCAACGTATCGTATTTCTCCTCCTTTTCCTTTATACCGTGCACGATGCAAGCAACGAAGTTATGTAATAATTCAGTAACACAAGTGGATTTAATTATTTTAAGCATTTCACACGTGTATGTATTTAATGTGTATGCAACTAAGAACAATGTATGTTTTATACATCGCGTATGCGTGCGTGTTACGCACAAATTTAATATATAATGTATAATATGAAATAAAATATTAAATGTATATTATACAAATGAAGTGCTCGATGCATAACATATTTCACACATTTTGTCCAATGTATATTTTATATATTATATCCAGTATATTTTCTTATGG
Source organism: Tetragonisca angustula (assembly GCA_036937485.2). Lineage (NCBI taxonomy): Eukaryota > Metazoa > Arthropoda > Insecta > Hymenoptera > Apidae > Tetragonisca > Tetragonisca angustula. The sequence continues at coordinate 604,352 of JAWNGG020000063.1, read as the reverse complement.
AAATGAACAGACACGTTAAAATTAATTTCATAATCGTGTTAATTAGTTTTGAATTAATAACTGATAGTCTCTGTAAATTTGAAAGAATTCCTTTCGTCCGTGTGCGTGGCTTTAAAATGAATAACGAATTCCTTTAATTATTTCGTAATTAATTTTACCGTATCGTAATACACAATTATCTATAAAACAACTGCAATGAATAACACGGGATACTATGACAGAAGACGAAACTATCCTGAATTTCTGTACTTGTAATTTCGTAAGCAAATGACATTCCCCAAAAACTGTAAATAAATGTCCACGTAGCTTCGAGTGCGATGTGTAAAGTTTGTTGGAAGAAAGGCATTGATGAAAGCGATGTTAGTATTAAACGTTGTTTAACATTTCTGAAATATACGTAAAATATGTGAAATTAATTTGAAATTCATGTAAATGCAAATCGAGATAGAATGCAAGCCGTTATAATATTGCAATTCGGGATAAAATTGCGAGAGAAATTAATGTTGAATGCTCCTAATCCCGAATGCAAGTCACGGCTGTAACGAAAAGGGGGAAAAAAGTATCTCCATGCTCAACATGAGAAATTTCTCTTTTAGGCAGACAGGTCAGCGTGGCGGCTTAAAAAATTACACAGCTATTCCAAATAACTTAAACAACGAAAATAGGAGAGCGAAGTCGTTCTGTTTGAAATGTGCAATTACGCAATTAATAATTAGTATAGCGTAACAACTGGATCGCTACTGAATTTTAATTCGATAATATGCCCGAGATATTTAATACAACTGCGAAAATTAAAATTATTCAATACAACTCGTCGAAAAATTGAAAGAATAATTATACTGCTGTATTACAGTATCATGTAATTGTACCAATATACTGGTACACCAATATAATTGCAATATACCGTGCTAGAATATTTTATACTATCAATTTATATTATACAGGCATGTACACACGCATAAATAAAAAACGGAGAATTATTCTATGCATAGTATATTTAAAAGGCACTATAAAATTATATCATTCGTTAAGAAGCTTATTCTCAAAAAATAAATTTGGAAAAATTTTCATTCGCACAATTTGCAATTTAAAAGCTAAACAGCCCCAAGATGCAACAAAATTTTTATAGAGTTGAAAAACCAAGCTATTATTTAAAAAACAACCATTAGTTAAAAACTAATTTTATTGTGCCACAGTATCTTTTCATAGATCCACAAAAGAAAGGACAAAATCATTGCCAATGCTTTCATCTAGGATCGTGTAACTATAAATTATATATTATTAAAAAATGCAAATGTTCATGTATTTTTCTGCAGTATATCTACGTACGTGCGCATTTATATAGTATAAATGCAACCGCGATATAATCGAATCTAGCATGAATATCTCAGCAAAATTCGGAACATCTACGCTTCAGCTGCGGCATATAAATCGCATGGGAAATTTATTTACCTTTGCAGAAAGTTCAGCGTACAAAATGCGCCATGTTAAATGCAAAACAGCGGAGGTTTTCGTAACAAGTGACATAATAAGAATTAATTTACTTCAACGGAACATACAGCGTACGTTCTTGTAATCAATATACGTACGCACGTTCATATAGAATTTCTATGAAATTAAGCAATTTAATCAAATTAAGCAGCGAAACTAATGGCATTGAAAGTATAACATAATTGAATATAATAGTTTAATAATTATATAAATTCATACGTATATAATTATACGAATCAGCATCAACTGCGTCAATTGTAAGCAAAAATGAAGGAGAAAGTTTAAGTTGTATAGAAGGAAATGAATATACTTTCAGAAATATGGGAGAATAGAAATGAAGAATTCAATATAATAGACTAAAGATTAGATTTCTAAACTTTTGCTATAATAACCTGAAAATACAATTTGATAATATTATTAAATTAATAATTTAAAAACGCGCTACTATTTAGTAGCCACAAAAATTTATTTTATCGATAAATGTGCTACTTACTGCAATATGATTGTTAATAGTAATGTAATAAATGATTTCAAAAATATTAGCAATACTAGAAAGTAATAGTAATAATAACGCTATTTATGTAATTTTCTTTCGATAATAAAATAAATTACAACAAATAATATTTGTAAACTTTTTATCTAACATGGTACAAACATTTTATCTGTTTTTCATTTACCATAATAAAGGAAAACATTTTAGTTTTCAAAAATATTTAGAAAACTTTCAGTGGAAAGTGTTTCGTGTTGTGTCATGCATAATAAGTAAGCGAATAGGAACAAGAACAAAATAGAAAGAGACAAAAATTCAGGAAAGCTAGGAAATGTCACTACAACGTGATCTCATTTAGTACATTCCAGAGACCTAATTAGTGCGCGGAAACGCAATGGACAGTACGTATAATTTATTACCCTCGATTGATCACTGCCCTAATCATTTGAATCCAATGTACAGAACGACGTGCACAATTTACTGCAGAAAGCGATTTTCCAGCTTTATTATTTGCTCACTACGTGTTTCCTTTCCTTTCTTTTTCCATTACAATCATCAGCGTGATCAAAATGATCAATTTATAATTTTTGATAAAAGTTTCACAGATTCACAACGATGGATTACTGAAAATTTCAATGATTTTTCGTAAAATATATGAATGAAGGCTTGTGTCCTTCATTAGAAAGTTTACCCGATTGCACTTTCATTTTTCAAATACAAATTTGTAGTTTTAACATCATTAGGTTCCAGATAGTTCCATGATGGTTTATATTACTAAAATTTTGCGTGTGTCTCTTTAGTTTATTTTTTCATCGTGTAACCTTCGTAATGGAAATTCATTGTAAATGAAATTCATTTAAATGAAAAATTCCAAGTATCTAACATCTATACCGTATATTTTAAACAAATGAACGAATTAAAGCCAGACGAACGAATTATATGCTCGATTGTACGTTGAATGTATTGAAGATCGCATATTTTATACAATCTGATTTATTGCTCTTTATTCGTATTCACGTGTGTGAATTCAACGGAGTCGCGTGTCACAGGTTACAAGCACCGATTTCTTTCCTCCTCGAGAGCAATTACCAAATACTACACACGCGTGCAATAAAAATCAATGTCTTTCCGTGACGAACTCTACATTACGATAAACGTAACACACACACACACACACACGACCCGCGAAAGTCCCATTCTCGAACTCGACACGCTGAAATAGAGGGGGCGGGACACGTTCGAGTGGACACGTGTAACTTATTTTTCAATTTGTACCAACCACCGGCGACCCTATCCGGGGGCATGGTTTTTTGCGAAATCAATCACACGTTATTTGCTACCGCATGTCCCCGCCGTTAGCAGGACAGACAGAAAGAGTGACGACAGACACGAGAGGAACACGCGAAAAAAGAACGGGGACAGGATTAGAAAAAGAGAGATCTACTCATATCGGGCTCGAACAGCCGTAAAATCCAGGGTAAAAAGTCCGCAGATTTATCAAAGGAAATAAGTGAACTGCGAGGCAACACCGTTATCAATTTTCTCAAGGAGCAGTTTTAAAGTTTCCTCTTTATATATTACCTTGGCACATTATCCTGACATTATTTGCTTGAATCTATTCGGTTCCATTTACGCGTGTAAAATCAGAAAGTTTAAAATGTTGTGTTAAAATTGAATTGACAATATATCATTATACGTAATACACTGTGTATTATATCGCAGCAAGTATGCATTACTGTATTATTATAATCTTGTTTCAGTTCTTGCTTTCCAATCGTTCTGAGTATATTCTCCAACTTAAATACAAATATCATGTTTCAGTGGCTACAAAATGTAATTGTACATTAACATTCACATGGTATTTATATACTAGCAAATTGAGTGCGAATATATTAAACATTTGTTATCTCGCGTGGGTATAAAAATTTGACACAACGAAAATGAAACGTGATGAAAAGAGGCTGTCAATAATTTACCTAAATAAAACAAATCGATGTCATTGCGTTTCACTATTTAAATATACAACTCTTATTTATGGCGAATAATAAATGATATAAGATAGTACGTAGAGACGATATGAAAGTACGATGGAGTAATTAAAAG